>CM023457.1:99202783-99383746 GCA_013339765.2 Haemaphysalis longicornis | reverse complement strand
GGAATTGCACCTCGTCCAAATCTTGATGTAGCGCTACTTTAGGCACTATAAAAAATTATTTTATTCCCTTTATGGAAAATGTTTCTGTCGGTCGTTCTGGTTGCTCTTAAGGAGAAATTGAGGGCAGCTGGTGCAGTACACGACATGTGATGAGCACTGATCGTGCAAGAGTTGCTCGACACAGTGAAACCGGAAGCCCAGAACTTACGCCCACGCGTAAGGTGGATTTGAAAGGTTTACAGAAGTGGGCAATTCCTCGGTAAAGGCAGTGAGTTAGCATCAAGCATTCCAGGAGGTGGGAGGGGGATAGCTATTCCCAGCTGGATGCCACTATGCTGCCCAAAAGCGGTTTGTAGAAGCCAGGCCGCGCGCCTTGCAGTACCGCGCCAGTTGTAGTAATTCTAACAATGTTTGGAATAGAATGATGGATAGTTGTGCAAGAGGAAAATGCAAATTCAGGACGAACGGAGCTGCAGAGGAGAGCCTCACTTTGTATTCGTTTGTCCCCTTCCGTGACATAGCTCTAGGCAATTAAATTGCGTAGCTTCAAAAAGACAGACACCATGAGTTGTTTCCCACGTGCAATGTGCACTTGGGTAGCCCTAAAGTTAATGAAGTTTGCTGCTACGCTTGATAGGTCTCAGAGAGGCACTATAATGAGAAGATCTCCAATACATCAGGAAAGTGTGTAAAAACCTTAAAGAAGCGTTCTGAAGATAGTGCCAGCCAGGCAAAGTTTCCGAAATCCATATGCACATACCTGCTAGCTCCAGCTGCAATATTTTCTATTTTGAAAACGTTTCTGGCTGCCGACAATGAGAACAAGGCATGTAATATGGACGAGGGATTTACATTAGTGAGTGCAATACCCGTTGCCGTGTGGCTTTTACTACTACTAAAACAAGTTAGTGCTAGAAAAACCACTACAAAAGTTGTTTCGTTTGGATAAGTTTGTTCTCTCCAAGCAAAAAACGTGATTGGTCAAAGTTTTTCATCGCCTAGCAAAACACAATATTTGTCAAATCCAGCTTCTTTTATGTGTGTTTCAGTTCAATGGAGTTAGGAAATAATACGTAGAAGGTGTTTTATAATAAAAACCGCAGCGCTATGTCTTTTTTATATTTACAGAAATATGTAAGATGAACAATAAAGTTTTCGGGACAGGACTTCCCACAACTCGGTTATTCGAAATAAGTCTTTTGTGCAGCTTATTTGCAATGTAAACTGCGCCTGAAATATCACTGACGGGGAAGAAACGAGAAAGACACCCCTCAAAAGCGTCATACAATACGGCAAAGAATAAACTCCGTAAATGAAGAGCGACATGCGTAATTAATTATTACTTTGCTCCCTAAGTAGCCGGTGGAGGCCGAAGAGCCGTAGAAAAACAACACCAAAATCAGAGGTGAGCACTGGGCACAAACATAATGAAAATGTGTATTATCTAGGCACGATGCACTTACCGATGCTGTCTCAAATAAAAACAACAAATATAGGCTGATACTTTCCTGTCACTTCTTGACTAGATAAAAATGCCTTGTCTCTAGAGAAAAGTGATTACCGGGCCCTTACCGCCAAATGTGTGTAGCAGAATCGATGCAACGGCTGGTTTCATGCCTTGGGCTTGCAGTTGCGAGTGATCAATTAGGTTGAATGTCTTGACATTCTTGACCCCGACTTTTTCGAGAACTGTCATTACACAGTTAATGTCGTCTTCACTGTAATCTCCCCACTTCAGAAGTGTTTCAGTAACTGCTTCCCGAAGAGGCCTGCACTTGAAAAAAACAGACATATCATCGTTGTATTTTGCAGTGTTTGTACAGTCGTAACGTGAGTCATAATAATGAAGAGTGGCTTTCTACGACATGTAAAGCATGCAAAAGGCAGAAAGTCCGGAAAATTTTACTAAGCAAGGGAGGCTTGGCCAAAAGGGAGTTCCGTTAGAAGGCTCCAATGCTGGCAGGCGGCTTTGGTATGTGCCACATCACTCAATCGTAGATATTTTATGCCCGGCTACACAAAGATTTCGGTGACGTAATATCCGTCACGGATGTGACGTCGCCTGAAAGAGTGATCTTGACGTGGCGGCGCACGGTTTTCAGCCCGCCAACTGTCTGGCCGTGACGGGAGGTCCGGGGCGCTCTTCCCACTACGCTACGAACCGAGACGGGGGCAACGGTACAAACGCGCCTTATGTCCTTTCCTATGACTCACTCAAATAGTGCGCGCCGTCTAGAAGAGGCGACGGGAATTAGCGCAATATGACAGCAATGAGCTCTTTCAGTTGGCGCCTCGATGCCAGCGCCTTCGTGTACGGGGGGCGCACGTGAAATGAGGCAGCCTCCTTGTTTTTTTTGTTTCTTGCGTGTCGGTGTCACTTCGTCTGACTGGATCAGGCTCGCGAACCCTTCGCTCAATAAGGAAATTCCTTCAACATTCAACTGCTCCTGTGAAGGCCCCTTTCACTTCCGTGTTTTGTCGATTTCTATGTGTTTTGTCGATTGTCGAGGGATCAACCACATTTTTTTTTTGTTACATACCACTTTTTCTTACGTAAGGCTTTTTATTGCATACCACAGAACGTGTTCCCGTTTTGATAGCAGCACCCTTGAAAAAGGATTGAAGATAGGACACCTCTAGGAGAGGTCACAAGCGTAATAAACGAACGAGAATGTGGGAGATGTTGGTACCAATAAAAATCAGGAGCCAGTGTACTTGTTGAAGATGAATGACCTGCGGAGCTTTAGCAAATGACAACGAAGGGACGCAGAATTTAGGTGTATTGTATGAAGAAATTCTATTTTGATGTTACTCGCCCTTGCTGTTCTCCAATTACTCTACGCACCCCATTCTTAAAATGAACCAGCCGTTAGACGCTTTCATTGCAGGACTTGAAGTGCAGGCTTGCACTTCGCGCAGCGTTCGTTACTATTTGCCCTATTTTTTTCCGTACACCTCTTCTTGAAACGAACGAGCTACTAGACGCTCTGAATGCGACAGCGCACGAGCCGCTGGCTTGTTTTTTGGCTGAGCTTTCAGGTCCCATTGGTGCTACAAAGAACAAGCCATTTTCTGAGTTTGGACTGTAGTAATAGGCTTCGTTTTCAAAAAATGGAATAACAGTGCAAATTAATTCCCCCATGTTTCCATTAATGCCGAGGCCTTGCCCCTCTTCGATGAATAACGTAGGCTTCAAACCTGATACTAGGTTGCCTGACATTTTCACTGAGTACTACCACCGCAATTACCAATGAAAATCAAATGACTTCAGCATCAAGTTGCATACTGTGGCGTGGATATTGGTATGCCAATCAATGTCCTGTTTAAGGTGGGCATCAAGTGTTGGTGTTTGGTGATATCTGCAATCGGTCTCCTTGATATGTAGAATCTCCCCCTAAAGATACAACAGCCTGGAAACGAGGACGTTCCAAAGTGCTTGCCAACGTGTTGGTGTGCGAAAGTCAGTCAGCCATCTTTGCTCTGACTTGACCGGCTTCCTCGAAACTCCAGTCAACCGCCACGTCTAATATACAGACTCGTCAATGTACTCCAGCGCTGCCTTGCTTACGCCTGCGTCTATCGGGGCCCCACAATACTTAACCCTCCATTGACAATTCGGTGGTTACGATGAATTTTATTTTATTATTTTATAAAACAATATTGCTACAGACCGGACAGCTTGACGTTCATTTATTTGCAACAATTATAGAAAACATTTCAAGCTTTGGTTAACGATTATCTCCGAACATTAAAAAAATGAATGTTTATATAGGAACTACTAACCTTCCGGACATTTTTCCATTTTCGTTTCCCATTTGTTCCACCTGGAACAAAACGTTCGTTATTTAAACGATACTGGAGTGTTTCAGTGCCGGTTTGCACGATAATTTAGCAGTCCTCTGGTGTCCAAATATATCATACCCAAGCTTTGGTAAAGTAACCGCATGAACAGCATTTCAATATGGTAAATAACTTGCTGTTAATACAAGCCAAATAAGAAAATATTGCGTTGCTATTGAATTATTGCTGAAAATTTGATAACATCACAACGAAGATGACAAACCTGTCACAGAAGTCTAGGCTGAAGTCCAAATATTTACACAACTGAAGATACAATTTATTTCCATGTGACGTCAAAATGTACTTGTGGTTTGGGATTAGAACTGAATTTTCAATGACATCTTGACATTTTTTGGCGCCAGCGTGTGAACTTTGAAAAATGTGTTATCAATGGCGTTTCAAGATTACAGAAATTAGAACGAAATTATACGTGTTGATGGGCCCTTTCAAAAAAGGTGCCTTACTGGGTTTTGTGTTCTACCAGAAATCAGTGGCAAGCTTATGGACCCAGAAAGAGCTAGTCAAATGAGTTCGGCTTCAGATTCGGCGCTTTCAATCAGACAACAAAAGTTGGCGAGGGCTCCGGAGAGCACAGTATTTCAGAACCTAGGGCGGCACTGATTTCCCATCAACAATGTATGCAGTTGGCAGTATTATAGTTCGTTCGCCAAGCCAAACTTGCCTAAGAACTAGAGTTACCGATATGCGGGTTTTAAAGCAGTTTTTTCATGGGGCCTTTCATCCTAACGTAGCGTAAATGAGCCTAAAATATCTTAGAGCCCATTATTGTATTCAAAAGTAGAAAAGTAGACCATGTGTTTCGGCGCAGATAGTCGTATCGAAATAACATAAATTTGAAAGTGAGCCAACCTTCGCCGGTCAACTCTGTAGTTTGAAAGAAATAGCCTTTACTTAGTCATAGAATTCTTTGGATTCCTGAAATAGAAACAAAAAAATAAAACACCGTTACATGAATGGTAGCTTCAGGTTGGCCCTCAGGTGACACGACCTAACGAAACTGGAGACACAAAGCAATCGCACAGTGATAGTTCTTTCCAGAAGCTCTGTTAGGAGGTAGCCCACTTTAAACAAGGTCCTGTAACATCAGACGGAGTGGGAGGGAGTTGGAGAGTATAAACTGCTTCATTGGTTGTCTCTATTATAGAAACAAACTTTGAAAGTTTGCTACGACAGTGACATTGGTGATATTGGAGCAAAGAGGTTTTTATGGAGAGGACGAAGATGAGGTCACTGACCAAGACAAGGTGAAAACACAGAGACGTTTCGGGAACCGTACGGGTTCCTTGGTCACACTCTAGGGTTCCTTAATCGCATCTTTGTCCTCATAATGATATCTGACCAGACAAACTTTCTTCGAACCCTTGACTAAGTTTCTATGGCGTAGGGCTTGAATTTTGTCTTCACAGACCCTTTAAACAGGATTACGAAGTTGCGTTGCAGGTGGTCCTACGAGCCAGCATGTGTAGGCGCATGCACATGCGGGCAAACATTGGTAAACCCATGCTGGAAGTAAATCGTTTGGAGGTGTGGGTGCGGGGCTGTCTTGGTTATGCGTCTTTAGATACTGGGCTATTAGTGTGACATCTTCTTCATCCTCAAATTTCGCTGACCGGTAAACACTGCCTGGGGCCGCCAGTGACGAAAGCATCCGCCCAAGCCGCATTGTAATCTATCCTACATTACAACCTTCATAAACTCTCCAGTTCAGCCGTCATTACTCCCGTCATGCTAGACTGGAGCAGGTGTCGCTACTACTCCAGAACAAAAGAGTTTTCAATGCTAAATATTGTAGTCAAGTGTTCACAAACAACCATGTGCTAAAGCCATGCTTCACGCCTGTTCTCAAAGCCGAATCACTTGGAATCCTTGAATTTCGCTGTGGCAGCAAGCATTAATTCTATCCCGTTCCTAACAACCACTTAGAGAGCCCCTTTGTTTCCGCGAGTACAAGAAGAACTTGTATGCAGACAAATTCATCTATGATGTACATACCAAATAGCGGCTGTAAGCGGCTTGCTTATAACACACCGACAACGTATCACGCACGTATCTTGCTAAGTAACGATATGTAAAACGCAGTAGAAACGCATAAAATCCACCGGACTTTCCCTAAATTTTTTTCGAAGCTGGTAGTAATACAATTCCGTGCATTAAAACTGATCAACAAATTTTTCCAACTCCACAATCTACACATTGCACAGTGTTGCTTTGCTTTGTACGAGTTTGCAAAGAATTCGAACTTTGTCACTTGCGACAAAAATATCAACGAGAGAAATATTGGTGGGTTCGTTTATTTTAGTCAAGTACTTTGCGTCATACTCCAAAAGCTCCCGACTGCATTTATTTGTTTTCTCAGAATTTCGCCTTCCAGGCGTCTCTTATGTCACTAATTAAGACCATACCGTGGTTTCTCCGCCACGCACAACCATGCTAATATGACTTTACCAATGTAGATAGCAACAAGGTGCAATTGGTCTTCCCGGGTTTCGGCCAGATAAAGTAAAATGAGAAAACAGCCCCATGGGCGTGATTTCCCGGTCATGCGGTGGTGCTGTATTTACAAAATGGCGATGTGTGAAAGATGAAGCAGCTCCTGCTGAAAGCTGCTCACATGACGACGGGCACCAACGATGATAATCTCAGCAGTGCCGCGATGCTGATTATAAAGTTTCATCAGACGCGTTTGCGGTACAGTTTAAAATTTTCTTACTGCTAAAAAGACATGCGACCATTTGCTTCTAGGGAAAGAAATTAAATTACTTGTGTGTTCCGATTCCTATTTTCGCGTTCGCGCTTAAGTTGTCTACTTCGGTACATGCAGGGCGAGATTAGAGCAGAACTGTTTGCGGAAAAACGCGTTGTGCAGCTTAGCGCGAGGACGCGGGTTCGATTCCCGGTCACGTCGGTCGCTTTTGGCGCACATTAAAGATCCCCAGGTCGTAAAATTAATCTGGAGCCCTCCACTGCAGCGCGCCTCATCGCCTGCGTTGTCTCGGCGCGTTAAACCCTACCATCAATCAATGTTCCAGGAAAACATGAACCAACTCATCCTGGAAGAATAACGTTGGGCCATAACGTTGGGCCTTAACGTTGGGAATAACGTTGACTTACCTTATCTCCGTCGCAGCGTGAGCTGATGTGTGGTAGACCCTTATCTGATTTTAGTAGGATAAAAGCCAGGGTACCAAGGTTGGAGTACCAAGTCTTTTGGGAAGCAGGGCACTACAGACCATGGAAGACGTTCGTTGTCCATAAAAGGCAGCGAACGTTTCGCTACCCACATGCTCTGCGCTTCTTCAAGTGGCAGTGGTTTTTTTATTAAACGTTTCTTTCTCGTCACTTGAAGCAGTACGGTCGCGGCAACATTTTCGTCTGGCCTTTATCGAAGACAGCGTTATCTGAGACCGACCTAAGAAGGGCATCGTCACATGACTTTCCACCTAAGCAAACAAATGTCACATGCAGCTGGAAGAATTTCGATTACGATAAGGACGCGCACTTAACGCCCCCTGGACGAGCCGAGATACAAGCCTTTGCGGCGGCTACCTATCTTTAGCACTGTCGCTATGTGCGCGGTTTCACTGGACCCTTTTAAACGTTTTGTCAAGCTACCTAGCGGCTATGCTCGCAATATGTGCACGTTAAACTTTTGCATGAACTTGATTTGTAGAACTTGATAAAAATGTGGAAGCAAAATCCTAGGAGGGCCTTCTGTCGACCAGCTGTATACCGTACTGTTGAAATTTTTATATCGCTCTTGTTCGGCTGCTACCGCAGCTTCATCCGCTTTCTCTCGATGGCAAGGACCTGATGTGTCGTCAGCCATTCAATGCTTGAATGAAGCGATGAATTTAAGGCGCGTCTAGAACGATGTACGGGCTCCAGCGCTGCGATTTTTTTATTTCATTCATTCATTTCATTTCATTTCCCTTTATTTTCAATTCCAACATGATAGTTCAAAAAAACTGCTTGGACCCATACCCAAAGGCTACCAATGTTGCAATACAAGGCATTGTAACAGGATTCAAAACAAAAGATGCTAAACATTGCGAATATAAATAAGAAGGTCAGGACATTGTACAAACATATATATTCATATACTCGAACTTGGGTAAGATAACAGAAACATGCAAGTTTTATACACAAACAAAAGAAAGGCAATGAGTAATAACAACTACGCAGTAAACGTTTTGCTGGACGTAGTGATACTTGTAGACAAGAGTTGAACGATTTTGTTACTATTAGGGGAGTGACGGAGACTCATTAAGGATTGCAAAGAAATGTTTCTTTATTTTAAGGGGAAAGTTAACAGCTGATTTTATATCCTGGGGCAATCTATCCAGGTTTGGTGTACTTTGATTTGGCTTGAGTGCATTATTATTCTTAATGAGCGCTTCTGTAATTTCGTAAAGGTTCAAGGTATGTGGTGTAAGTCCAACCCCATGAATCTATGCAGTAGGATAAATGACAGTGGACGAGAGAAAAGTGCAAAATCCGTAATATTGCAAGGTCGAAATAATTTCTCGCTTGCAACAATGCATGACAGCCCTAAGATAACCTTGAGCACACTGAGTTCAAACTGGCTTACCACTGGAAATGGTTGTCAATAAGTACACCTAGGTATTTAAATGAATTGGTGTCCAGTGCATAAATATTATCTTTACTATAATGCTGTCTTTTATGGCTCGGGACTTTTTTTGTACTTTTTTTTCGCGTTGGCGCAAAAAACAATGTACTTTGTTTCATGTACTTTGTTTCAAAATTATGTACTTTGTTTTTTTCGCGTTGACTGTAAGTGTATTTGCCTTGAACCAATTTGATATATTTGATAGTTCGGTATTTGTTTTTGTTTCGACTTCTTGCATATTTGCCCCCGTAACAAGTAAAGCTGCATCAACCACGTAGAAAAGTAGCTCTGCAGAATTAATAACCAGTGGTAGGTCATTTACATATGCTATAAAGAACAGAGGGCCCAGGACAGATTCCTGGGGTACCCTGTTCGTATTGGGTTTGCGAAGAAGTGATGCCACCTAAATTAACAACCTGACTACGATGAGTTAAGTAACTAGAGAAGAATTCAAAGCTTTCATTTCTAACGCCATATTTATTTAATTTGTTTCCGAAGGATGCTGTGGTCGATAGTGTCGTAATGCCTTCTGAAGGTCCAGAAATACAATGGAAACTAGTTTATGGCTATTTAAAGCTGAGTTGACATTTTGTGTCAATGTTTGAACTCCAGTGGAAGTAGAATATCCCGGACGGAAACCATGCTGTTGCGGACATAGTATTTGATATTTTTCCAGAAATTTAGTTGATTCGTGAAGAAAGTAGCTTTTCAAAGATGTTGTTGAATATACTGAGAACTGATATCGAGCGCTAACACGAAAGGTCAGAGCGATCACCGTCTTTGAATACGGGTAATACTTTGACAATTTTTAGAGGATCACGGTATGACGAGGTGGCTAGGGAATGATTGAAAATGTGACCCAAGATGGGGCCTAATACGTCTATGTTATCCTTGATCAGGCGCACTGTGATTCCATCCAGCCCTGGGGTTTTGTTATTACACAATTTTTTCAGGGTAGATAACAGCTCGCCTAACTGTATGTCATGAGTAAAGAAGGTATCGGATATGGAGCTGGCTAAACACATGTAGTTAGAGCCAGGATGAATGGACACCAAGGACGGGTCAATACTAGTGAAGTATAAATTGAAGCTATCAGCAGTTTGTTCGTCTATTGGTAAAGGGAGAATTCGATGCGCACTAGAATTTCCTTCAACTCCTTGGGGATTTCCCCTAAATCTGGTCGATAACTCCTTGTATAATTTTCCATATTTTTTTTTGAATCCCCATTCGCGTGTTGAATCAAGCTGGAGTAGTAGTTCTTTTTGCGTACGCGGATTATTGCCACAGATTCATTCCGTAACCTTTTATACTCCCCTAAGTAATAATATTATGTTTGTGCTATTTCCATTTATTGCACCAGAACTGTTTTTTTCTTCAAGATAGCAAGAATGTCGTCGGTCATCCAAGGGAAGATCGGAACGTTATAAGAGCGAGAAGATATGGTACTGCTAGCATTACTGATCGCAGTCTTTACAGTTTCGATTTGATTGGCGACCTCAGTATTTACATCATCATGGTATAGAATGCTTGGTACGAGAGATAAAAGTTCATTCCTTAATAGGGTATAATTGATTTTTCTAATGGCAGGGGGATTTTTAAGTACAGTCTTGGACAGGTCCATAATTGAAATAAAAATAGGTAGGTGATCAGAGATTGGTTCTTCATACACACTTACATTGATCGGGTAGATATGTTTGTCAACACGTGGTCTATGATCGTCTGCTGAGGTGCTAGTTAAACGTGTGGGCGTAAAATCAGTTTTCGAAGATTGAACGAAGCAAGTAAAAACTCGTAATCGAAGACTGTAGACTGCGCGTATCAATATTAAAGTCTCCCGTAATGACAATGGCAACATTGTAGTTTGCCGCAATTGTAAATAGCGCCTTTTCAAGCATATCTAAAAAAGAAACGTAAGATGAGTTCGGAGGCTGGTAAATAACCCCTATGATAAGGGAACACTCCAAGATGATGAACAGTGATTCAATATCTGTGCAGCTGCATGTGACAGATTCTAGTTTTGAAAACGAGTATCCTAATTTAAACAAAAGGAGCCACACCACCACCACGCGTACGTGACTCTCGTGAATTAGATATCAATGAGTACCCATCGATGTTGCCATTTTCGCCCTTTTTTAGCCATGTTTCCGTCAACGCTATAACATCGAAAGGTTGAGCATGCGTAGAAAGGAACGCAAGGAGAAAGTTCCAGTTTTTGTTGTAACAGCAGATGTTTGTGTAGAAAACAAAGACGCTGTTTCTTTTAGGTACGCTGTCAGCTGTGATTACTGAGAGCGGCATGATGTTAGATATGGGAGTACCAGTAGCTGCAAACAGCTATTCATACTATTTTGGCCAGGTCGTCATCGCATGTGACGTGCACACACTCTCGGAGCTCTCGGACTTCCTCATAGAATTTTGCCATCAGCAACCCACGCAAATTTTCAGTTCGTTTCCCGTTTGCACTGGATAGCTTTTCCGAGCAGAATTTTGTTTTCAGTACACAAGCGGTCGTTCACGTATACTGGGCTATCTACTTGATATCCCAGCAGGGACGCGTTCAGCCTCTTTTTTTTTGCGGCAAACAGAAGCTTGTCACTGGTAACTCGAGAGTTGAATTTGAATTCTCTTCGCCACTAGCGCTGCCAGGGCGCCTGCCATCAAGTTCCTTCTTATTTGCGGCTGACATTTCTCTACTCCTCGCCGCTGCCACTGTTGTCATTCCCCTGAACGCCCTTCGGCTCCGCTGCTGGCGTATGCCCTTTACTTTTAAGCGGCGCGGTGCGCCTTCTGCTCAACTCCCAACAGCACTCCGTAGTTTCATTTCTCAAAACTAGCTTCCGGTACTGCTGTTTCCCTCTCCCGGCCCGCGCTCCGATTTTCGGTGCTTTAGAATGTGACTTCAAAATATAGATATCCAACGTACTCACATTGGGGACTCCAGTTCGGTTTGTACGTGTCACTTGGATGCTAACGTTCAGTTAACCCAGTGATGACACCATTTTTAGTGCTGGCCTCTATTGCGTCACTCGTGCCCATATTCCATGACTGTAGCACGAAATTAGAAAGAAAAATGGCAGCATCTCCACTCCGTGGATGACGGCGGGGGGCGGCGTACGGGACTCGAAACGACATCCAAGTATGCGCACCCGAGTGACATCCGATTAGCGCCCCCCCGACGTCATTCGATTTGAGGCGTGAGTTGCACCTTGATTATTCTCTAGATGAATCTGCAACTCACGGCTCAAATCGAAGTTTGCTTAATTTTCGCTTGATAGTGGTGTGCGCGCGGATGCACGAAGATGGACGCGGACGGACATTGGGAGGTCCTAAGGTACTCCGCACCGTTACAGGGCGATGGAGTAAGCCGTTTGACTCTCGGGTACAACTCGCGGTTCGTAGCCCAATTGGGTCTAAGACGACTTACATTAACTCTGCCTCGTCTACCAGACACAGGCTCGAATCCTGCCGGTGCCTGTGATGCACGGACGCGGACGGGACATTGTGCGGTCCTAAGGTATTCCGCACCTAAAACGCCCGTGGGCCAAGGCGCCGAAGCCTAGAGTACCAAGCGCATGCGTCAGGTTAATCAGGCATGCAGCATGGATCACAGATTTTAGAAAAGCACAAAACAAGCAAAGAAACCGCATTATGAAGGTTAACGCACCTGTGAACAATGAGATCGCCCCCCGGCCATGTGTTACTGGTAAAGGTTATGTTTGCAGATTTTCTTCTAAGGCTAGGCAGGACTACTGTCACTAAATAGAGCAGTTCTTGCCCAAGACGCTGAGCGCATGTGTCAGGCCAGGCAGGACCCAGCATTTTCGGCATCTTTTGACACACTGCTGATGCTGAAATGCTGTTACACGGGCTATCATTGATTCGCATTCGGAACGGCGTGAGTCGCGCGAAGACGCGGAGCAGGGAGAGCGAGCTCAGCCTACCAGATTTGGCCGACTAAAACGCATAAACGACAGAATGGCGGCGCTCATCAGTCGTCGCAGTGTAACCAAAAGTCACTAAATGCAAACTGACCAATGATTATGGCGGCAGCACGGAAGAATAGCGGAAAAGAGTGCCTATACTCTGCACACACTTATCTGGTTACACTAGCAGAGCACAACCGACAAGCCCGCCGAGACAACAAGAAACATTTCACACCCTTCTCCGTCACCATTTGTAGTTGTTTACAAAAGCTTTGCTGGACATCCACTTTCGAAAGGCGGAATAGCGACCAATTTGTTGTAATTTACTGGGACTCGCGCACATGAAAAAAGTCTTTCTACTATACTAGTGCTAGTACTCGCGCGACCTAGCCCTCATCGAGAACAATTAAAATATAATACAGTTCCATTGAAATACAGATTCAGAGGTGCCACCCCCTAAAAAGCGCGGTACAGGATACGATGATGATGATGTTCAGGATAATTTGAGGTATATATTTGGACCGACAATGATCAGGAGCAGGACGATAAAGTAAAAGAAGGGAGCAAGTGGCAATTTTTTGTATATAATATTGCCTGTAATTATGGCATAGTACTGCCACCTTTGCAGGTAACAATTTCAGCATCAGTGTAAACCAAAGCACTGTTATTGCACACGACTGTCCAACCAGAGGAGCCTGTCCTAACTAATTGAATATGTTGCGTTTGCTTGTTGGATGAGTAGTTTTTATTACTTACATCTTCACTAAGAAAGTTAAAAAATCACAACCGCAAAAGGTGCAAGGACATCTTTGTTACAACTACTAGCACCTTCTTGCTAGCCGTGACGCATGGCAGCAGAAGTAGATCACAAGAATCACTACTACCATATAATATGGAAAATAGATAAGGGCTACTTGGTCAATAATTGAACACACCTACGCCCCTACATTTCAATGGTGAGTGGCTAAATGTGCTTTATGATTACCGGCTTTATGATTACCGAGTGGCCGCTGTAGAATGGCTTGCCTTGCTTCTGCAGGATATTGGCTCAGAGCGGCGAGGGCTGCAGAGCCGATGCAAGCGCTGTGAGTAGTGACAAAAGAGCGGTTTGGAGTAACCGGAGAATAATTAACAACAGATGTTCAGTGTTACATAGTTGGGCACCAATTTCAGTTCGGACCGAATAGGTACACGAAAACCGACCGGGTAAACAAGAACCGGACAGAGTTCTTAAATCAAAAATCAGCCACATGCCCTTTCGTTTCCTGAGAAAAGGCAACAGGTTTCTAGGTTCTCGACGGAACAATGCATATCGGAAACTAATTCCAGCGTGTTCGAACTGTAAATTTTGACTCGTGTGTTCTTTTAGTGTATTCTTTTCTGTAATTTACCTCGGTTGTTGCATGAATTACATGTCAGTACAATTCGTTTCTCTGCCAGAAAAAAATGTTCTTCAACTACTCGGTGCACCAATTTTTATACACTGCAAACCAATAGTTCTGACGGGAACACAGAGAAACTTTATTTCTTCCAGCTCAAGTAGCAAGGGCAGATGATTACAAAAGTGGCGACGACTCCAACGAGATTGGCGATGCCGTTTTGACGTGAACAAAAAGAAGCTTTATTTCTTCCAGCTCAAGATGCAAGTGTAGATGATTACAACACTGGTGGCGATTCCAACGAGACTGGCGATCGTTTGTACACCTCTGCA
The DNA here is from genome assembly GCA_013339765.2 of Haemaphysalis longicornis. Lineage (NCBI taxonomy): Eukaryota > Metazoa > Arthropoda > Arachnida > Ixodida > Ixodidae > Haemaphysalis > Haemaphysalis longicornis. The sequence continues at coordinate 99,369,624 of CM023457.1, read as the reverse complement.
AAGGAAGCAAATCACTGAGTAAATCCTTTCCGTTCAAAAAACGCGATTGGTTTTTCTATCTCGTTTATTTTTATTTTAAGCAGTTGAACTATTGGTCACCGGAAGTTACCATTAACGGCAACAGATTAGTAACCCTAAAAGACTAGGAAACTTCTCTTAAAGGGCACGCATAGACTAAACCTTACTTTAAAACACCCACATCGAAGCCAACGGCACCGCTATTCCCATCCGGGAACAATTATATACACAGACTAGTCGCCTTAAACTGCTTATTGCGCGCATCTATTTTTTCTTTAAAAGGGCATACATTTCTCCTATTGTTCAGAATACCTTACTAAATGCGAGAGCGGCCTTTACTCAATTAAGCACACCGTTGTGTCTATCTTGTATAAAACGGTTAAAAATTTTAAGGTTTTAATTTTTGCAGCTGTGTGACACCACCAAGCTCGCAGTTCATCCGTCCGGACGTTGCGTCGTCCAGTACCCATCATCAAGCTCTACCCGCTGTGGAATTAGTTCTTTGGTGCTCTGCTAGCTTCCTTGGCTGCGATGAAATGCAAACGGGTAAATACAAATCGTAGGCACAACAAACTGGTCGGATAGTTTTTCCTGGTTTTTTGTTAGCAAGATTGCGTAATGTCAATTATACAAAATTGTATACAGTATCATAAAATGGAGCTCTAGGTGCCGACTGCAAGCTCCGGTAGAAAGGCTTTGCCCTGGTTTGGAAAGAAGATAGTGTTGAGGGTTGTGACAAAAGTCAGTTGTTTCGCAAGAACTCCGGCGGGAATACTCAGAAAATAATGCAATATAAACTCTAGGAGCTCTCCAGCAACAACCCTTTTGATCCGTGTAAAAAAGCAGTACGTCAGTCACGACGATTTACCTAGTTATTCGGCGGAGGTACAATGCTTACCCTGTCCAAAGGTTTTTTATTGCTCTTGTGATTCGTTTTCCTCTTGTTTCACCTAAACATATTGATAAAGAAAGCACGTGTTGGGGGTCAATTAGAGGGGCCTTCGTCCGGCAGTGGGCGTATTGCTTGTTGTTGTTGATGAGAGTGAAGACGATGATGATAGTGGCTAAGAATAAAAAGTGACCACAAAGGGTTAACAACAGTTTCAGCTTGTCGCATAATTTTTTCCTCCTGAAACAGTCCGTATTTACGGAAATGTAAGAATACAATACTTTTATCTTTTCTGAAACACAGCTGAAATAAAAGCTGGTCTACGTGTCCACAGCAAATGATAATAAATTACAGTATTATGTGAAAAAATTTTGCCACACGTTTCTGCTCTGTAGAACAACAAGATATGCCAAATCATAGGTCGCATAAGTTCCGCATGTTCGAAGTATACGAAAAACGTACGGAGAACCTATATGGTGCCGTATTTCCCGCTGCAATAAAACAGAAACGCGAAACCTATGTCGAGCGTTTTAATTCTGACGAATCATTTGACCCGCTTGTTTTCAGAAATTATCTTCAGTAGTTACGCCTGGGCTCGTTATGTTTCCTACAATTTTCGCATTCCCATATTCCCGTATAAACGTAATGTTTAACTACACTCTTAGGCAAAAAGGATTGAAGTAGGGTCTAACATGCAGCCGTAAATCTTCGGGGCAACCGTTTATCTTCAAGGGGAGTAACTGTGGCAGAGTGTCGGCCGTGTGCACAAAATACGGAGTATATGTTCGTCTCCGCCGTTGTATAAAGAGTAACGGGAAGAAGAAATGCATGCATTTGGTCTGTTTGCTGCGTCCTTACGCCCCTTTAATGACGCCGTTGTTGCCATTTCGGGCATACGTCTGTGGACAGTTTTAGATTTCTAAAACACAAGTCATTGCAGTCAGTAACTCTTTACATGGTGTGACGGGAGAAAATATCGATCTTAATTATGGCGTAGATGGCGATCTTAATTATGGCGCAGCGATGGCGTAGAGGTAGAGCATCCGCCTCGCGTGCAGAAGGACCGTGGCTCGAATCCCGGTGCCGGACAATTCCCACCGGATTAAAAAAAAAAAATCCGCGTATTGATGGAATTGCACAAAGGGGCTTAGGGGTGCAGGCCTGACCCCGGCGACCATTGTCGGTAATGCACTCCCTCACCAGAGCAAGATTGGCCACCCTGGTGTAGTAACGGCCACAACCTCCAATGAATACGCCAATTAACCCTTGGCCCTCAGTTCCCAGCGGCTGCGAAGCAACTGACCACGGCGGCGGTCAGACCTGTGACGCAGCAGAGGGTGCTAAGAATCCCTGGATCCGGACAGGCCGCCAATGGAATCTGAACCTGGCAACGTTTAACGCGCGAACCTTATCTAGCGAAGCGAGTCTAGAGGTGTTGCTCGAGGAATTAGAGGGCATCAAATGGGATGTAATAGGGCTTAGCGAGGCTAGGAGGGCAGGCGAGGCATTTACGGTGCTTTAAAAATGGACACGTCCTATGTTACCGGGGTCTAGAGGACAGAAGAGAACTGGGAGTGGGATTTCTAGTCAATAAAAGCATAGCTGGCAACATAGACGAATACTATAGCATTAACGAAAGGGCAGCAGGTCTTGTAATTAGGGCTCAATAAGAGGTACAAGCTCAAGGTGGTGCAGGGCTACGCGCCCACATACAGCTACGACGACCAAGTAGTGGAACGCTTCTATGAAGATGTGGAATCGGCAATGGCTAAAGTAAAAACGCAGTATACTGTAGTTATGGGGGACTTCAATGCTAAAGTAGGCAAGAATCAGGCTGGAGACAAGGCAGTTGGGAACTATGGTCTGGGCTGTAGAAATAGCAGGGGGGACCTACTAGTTGAGTTTGCAGAACGGAATAACCTACGCATAATGAATACCTTCTTCTGTAAACGGGAGAGTCGGAAGTGGACCTGGAGGAGCCCGAATGGGGAGCATAAAAATGAAATAGACTTCATATTATGCGATAACTCTGGCGTCGTGCAGGATGTGGAAGTGCTCGGAAGGGCAAGGTGTAGTGACCACCGTATGGTAAGATCTCGAATTAGGCTAGATTTGAGGAGGGACCGCAACAAGCTAGTACGAAAGAAGCCGATAAATGAGCTAACAGTAAGACGTAAAGCAGAAGAATTCAGGATCGTGCTGCAGAACCGATATTCAGCTCTTAACGATGAAGCCGAGCTTACGACACAGGAAGCCAGCGACAACCTTACACTCATTATCACGGAGTGTGCAGTAGAAGTCGGGGCACTATGGCTAGACAGGATACTGGTAAACTATCACAGGAGACGAAATATCTAATTACGAAACGGCAAACCATGACAATCTCTACCGCAGCTGACAGAATAGAACCAGCGGAGCCTTCGAAGTTAATAAGCGTAAGACAGGTGACATACGGAAGTGTAATATGGAGAGGATCGAATACGCTGTAAAGAACGGAGGTAGCCTGAAAGCAGTGAAGAGGCGTCTTGGCGCGGGGAAAAATCAGATGTATGCACTTAAAGATAAGCAAGGCAATGTCATCACAAATAGGGACAAAATAGTCACAGTGGCCGAGGAGTTCTATAGGGATCCAGTAGCCGGACATCCACACAGTAGCCGGGACATCAGGGTAATGCCGAAAGAGACAGTAGTTCAGAGGAGATAGACATCCCACCAGTAACGACCGAAGAAGTAAGGAAGGCTTTGAAAGAAATGAAAGGGGGCAAAGCACCTGGTGAGGATCAGATAACAGCAGACCTCTTGAAGGATGGCGGAGAAATTGTACTTGAAAAACTGGCAAACCTGTATACGCAATGCCTAATGACCGCAAGTGTACCGGAATCTTGGAAGAACGCGAACATCATCCTAATCCATAAGAAAGGCGACATGAAGCACTTGAAAAATTACAGGTCGATCAGCTTACTGTAAGTCGTCTACAAGGTACTTACCAAGGTAATCGCTAACAGAATTTCTGGAACCTTAGATTTCAGTCAACCTAAAGAACAAGCAGGGTTCCGTAAAGGTTATTCAACAATGGACCATATTCACACGATCAATCAGGTGATAGAGAAGTGCGCTGAGTATACTGAACCCCTATATATAGCCTTCATAGATTATGAGAAAGCATTTGACTCGGTCGAAACCCTAGCAGTCATTCAGGCATTACGGAACCAGGGGGTAGATGAGCATTATGTAAGAATACTAGAGGATATCTACAATGGGTCCACAGCTACCATCATCCTCCATAAGGAGAGCAGTAAAATACCTATAAGGAAGGGCGTCAGACAAGGAAACACAATCTCTCCAATGTTATTCACATCATGTTTACAAGAAGTATTCAGAACGTTGGATTGGGAACCGGTGGGAGTAAAGGTTAATGGAGAATACCTCAGTAACCTCAGATTTGCTGATGACGTTGCCTTGCTAAGTAACTCGGGGGACGAATTGCAAAGCATGCTTTCCGCACTGGACGAACAGAGTAGAACCGTGGGCCTGAAAATTAATATGCAGAAAACTAAAGTAATGATCAATAACCTCGGGACAGCACAGCGGTTTGAGATAGGTGGTGAGGCAGTTGGAAGTGGTAAGGGAATATATCTACTTAGGCCAAGTTGTGACCCAGACCCCAACCATGAGGCAGAGATAATTAGAAGGATAAGAATGGGGTGGGGTGCAGATGGCGGACATTCTCAGATAATATATAGCAGCCTACCATTGTTGCCTAGAGAAAGAAAGTGTATGACAGCTGCATCTTACGGTACTTATACGGGGCAGAAACCTGGAGGCTCACTAAGAGGGTTCAACTTAAATTGAGAACGACTCAGCGTGCAATGGAGCGGAAAATGATAGGTGTAACATTAAGGGACAAGAAGAGAGCGGAGTGGGTCATGGAACAAACGCGTGTTAAGGACATATTAGTAGAGATTAAGAAAAATAAATGGACGTGGGCAGGGCATGTAATGCGAAGGCAAGATAACCGCTGGTCATTAAGGGTAACAGAGTGGATCCCTAGAGAAGGCAAGCGTTGCAGGGGGCGGCAGGAAGTTAGATGGGCAGATGAGATCAAGAAGCTTGCGGGGATAAATTGGTCCCAGTTGGCACAGGACCGAGGCAGTTTGAGAATAATAGGAGAGGCCTTTGCCCTGCAGTGGGCGTATATAGGCTGATGATGACGATGATGATGATGATTATAAGAAAAGCGCCTAGGGTAAATGGAGCGGCGGGTACTGGCAAGGAGCGCTGGAGCGCGATGGACAAACGCTTCTGGGTGAGGTTATGTTGATACGTTGTGTTGCATACAATTCTCGCGAGGTAATGACGGCCAATGAAAGATTTCAAGCGCGTCAACAATAGCACAAATATTAGTAAGAATATGAAACGTTTATCCCTAAGCGTAAATATATCTATACGTTTAACAGAAGCGAAAAACGCATAAGTTACTGATGACAACAACTGCAAAATTAACAATCCTCGCTACAGCTAAGCGTAGAGCGCAGTAAGTTATCTTTTACACTCGGTACATAATTGGCTTGTGCACCAAAGCTACGACAATGCTGCAACTGCTGTAAACCCGGTTGCATTTCCCAGTCCCTATCGTTTAGCAACGCGAACTTGAAGAATTCAGACTAAGCAACACCCAATTTTGTTTCGCCGATGCAGGAAAATATGGTCTGTTTCCCTATTCTGACCCTCTCACACACGACCGCTTTCACATACGATACCTAGAGCACTTATCATATGTATCCAACACTAAGAATACACTTAGCTTGCGCAAATTTGTGCGGAAACAAATGAGTCGTCCGGTCACCCAGCCACCTGTCTCGACTAGGCTACGAGATGGTCGTTCTTTACGAGAAAAAAACTGATTCTACCGCTGTGCTTAGAATCGAACTGAGCAATAGTCCCTACAGATAGCAAAGCGTTAAGCGCAAAGCGCAAATCGCGGCGCGTTCGCTTGCACGGATAGAAACACGGACACCAGTTGCAATGAATCTTTCGCGTTGTGAACAGCACAACACACTGTACAGCTAAATATTATCTGCCGCAATTTCCGTCTGGCGGCGCGCTCTAGTGGTAGCGTGTTTGGTTCCTTGTGTATTATTGTGGAAGTCGGGGGTTCGATCCTGCTGGTTGCGGGGTTTTCTTTCTCTGCGACTTTCTTTCAGAAGTTCGTCCTTGAGGAGTATCGGACCACACCAACCGGGTGGTGGACTAACCATTCGTTCCCTCTCATTTATTCCCCAAAGGGACTAATGATTGTGGCAAAGGCCGCTAGACCCCCAGAGGACGAACGTTTAGTCCTTTTTGCCTAAAAGTGTAGTGTTGACACCTGAGAACGTAGCGCGAAGGTCCCAAAGCATGCTACAACAAGAACCCAAACAAAAATGTTTTGCGTGCTATTTATTAGTATTCAAACTCGCATCCTAACTTACAAAAAGTCACGAAACAAAATTACAACCCAGTATTGTGTGGCTTGGGCGTATGGTGCTGCATGCGAGGTTATTTTTTATATATTTGATTATTCACAACTAAATAGCCGCCGGTTCGGCTACTCCAACCACGGAATATCCCACAAATGCAGCGTACACTTGTGGTGATTAGGCTTTGTACAACAACTGAATGCAGGTACCCGCAAGATTTCTTGAAAAGAGCACTTCGGTAGTCTTACGATTGTGCACTATAGGACTAGAGCACCGGTACAAATTCCTTCTGGTCTACAGTCCTATTTTGTGCGCTCCATACAATTTGTGGATCGTGAATTACTTCATCGCAGGCTTCTGCGTGCACACCCTCCAGTGCAGTTGGCCGCGTATGTAACTAGTATGCAGAAAAAGTGTTCGGGAAACGCACAAAGCGTTGCCGGATACCACCCCGGGTTTGGGTTACTCTGGTGGAATCTATCAATTCGCGCTAACAACAGGGCGTGAGGGTTGGTTACACACCGGCACCAACAAGCGAAATAGTGCTTTTAAGACTTTCGACTTGGACAGATACCAGTAATTTGACGTAGGATCGGTACAAGTATTGTTTTACCGGTGGGAGCTGTTTCATGACATTAAACACCAAAGCGGGAAGTTCCGTCTATCATTCTCTATTAGGTCTAACTCCGGATAACCTTCCGTGCAAGCCTTACGGCGTATTACGCAAAGTGTAAATAAAGCATTTTAGAGCAGTCATCGGTATCGTTTGATGAAGTTGAACCTTAAAACATGAAGTCAGGTGTAAGGACGAGCCATCGTATGCACGGGTCCAGTCCCCCCTACCCGCATGATAAGCACGGGAGACTTCAAGAATGAGTCTCGAGTCATTCATCCGAAATTTGTGGAAGCAGGCTGCATGGTTTTGTAAAAATGCGAGGTCTAGTTTGTTGGTCGCCTAAGTTTCATGCAGTCGAAGGTTGGCTTTTTATGCAAATTTTGTGTGATGTTCTTTCGAGAAATGTTTTCTACTTTTGATAAGGTTTTGGAACAGTACACTTAGCCGTCTCAGTTTAATTTACTGACGGCGGTGTATCTTCCGTGCCGTTGTTTTCAAACATTATGCGTCTTTTCTACTCATTAAGCTCTGGGCTGCAGCGGAATCCAAACCCTGTGAATTAACCATGTTATTTTTCTAGTTTTAACGCTACGTGTTGCCATCTCCGCCGAGTCGCGCGTAGCTCTGGCATTTTGCCATCACCCTACTGATGGCAGGTGCAGGGGTTTCATCAACTTCTTCGTCTTTACCCTGCTTCTTAGCTTCTCACTTCTTCTTATGTTTACGCCGAATAGCCGGAATTACTTGGCGGTAATGGCGATAGTGCCCCGGAATTACTCCACCTCACTTGGCAAAGTCGAAATTAATAGATGAGGATCGGCGCAGTAGGAAAAGCACTTTCTATTTCTATGGCAAAACTATCCCCGCAGTTATCTACTACCGATGGAACCAGCGTCCCGTGAACTTTTTCCACTTCCTTTAGCTTCTTCAAGTTCATTCAGCCTCGTCATTCAACTTCGACTCCTTTATTTTGACGCCCAACAGCTGGGGCTGCTTGGCGGTGATGGTAAGACACCATGCAGATAAATAAACGCTGTTCTCTCTCTCTCTCTCTCGTCTTAAAGGACATTACGCGGTGGGCTTACGATAGCCTGTTCAACTAGGTCAGTTTGCAGCTGAGCAACATTCAGGGCTTGTGATACATTTTGTGCGTCATTCCAACCATAGGGCAAGCTGCAGCAGAAACGCTAACGAGAAAGTGGAGAGAGCTGTTTGTGTAACGCTGCCGATGTTGCGAGGAAGCCCAGTCGCAGCGTTAGCCGCCACCTGCCTTCACTGGCCGGCCACAAGGCTTTATTATTGCCTCGAAGCCAAAATTAACAAAGAGGGGCAACATCTTTATCTTGTTCATCTTGTGCAAAACTTGTGGATCTTCCACGACGAATAAATGTTTTGTAGATGCAATTTTATATTAACATAACAACTTTTATTATTATTTTAGAGTAATATTGTTCCTTTTTTGTAGCCAGAGGCAACTTTCAAGCCTGTTCATGAGCCATGCAAAAGACAAGTGGAAGGTGCTTGCGCGGTACACGACGGAACTCTCGCTGAAGCGCGGCTTGCCTATACAGTGGCGACAGATTTCCCTCTAGTATATATAAGAGTATTAAAACCCTATGGTTGCAGCAAGTACACGGCGACAAAATAGCAATGAAGGCGATGAACACTGATACTGCTAGGCACCTCAATGCGTGGCGGGCAGCCGTGCTGCTGCTTAATCGTGCAAACAGGACCACTGAGTCGGTTATAGCGGTAAACACGGTTGGCAGGTTGTACAAGGGCCGTGAGATGAATGCCGAGTCCTGGACGTCTGAAGTCGGCGCGAAATGAAGAAAGAGAGACAAAATGCGCTCGTTTTCTTGAAGATTCCTCAATAGATCTTTCGAAAATTTTTGGAGCATGCAGCTGCGTTACAAACTGCGAGCCTAACAGTTCATTTATTTTTGTTTCCATGTCTTTAAGTATGCTTCTGCATTTGTGGCATTATTAGTGGTTGTTGCATGTATTTGTTTGCCCGCGGGCACTACTTTAAGCGTTCAGTGAGATTTGAGTTTTTTAGAGGTTTAACTTTCTTGTGGTCATTACTGCTCCGCACGGCCGAAGGGCTGTGTTGTTTGTAGGTGTCTAGATCTAATGGGAAAATATGTTCTGTCAAGAAGGGAAGCTAAGCGAACCCATTTGGATGTCTGAAGATTCCATGAGATCAATGATACGTACGGAACATACATACACAGGAGCACAAAGACACACAAACAATGAAGGAAGGTCACACTAACACGTAAGACTTAAAGGTAGTGAAGCTGTGGGCCACCGTCACGACCATCAAGCAGGTTTAAGTTCACAATTGCAGCCGATTTGCTTCTTATTCGCTGTCGCAACGACACTTACTTTCTCATTGTCGTTATAAGTGTGGGGTTCTTTCATTTTGTGGGGAGTGATAATGATCAGACGCAACCTTGGAGGTGCGTACGCTATGACGTCTCTTTCTCCTTTCAAGCAAGTGTTGCCACTATTACGGCGAACGCTGGAGTCTTCCTTGTTTTGAGCAAGCGCCGCAACGATCGCGCCGAACGCTGGAGTGTTTCTTGTTCCGAGCAAACGCTGCCACGATTACGGTGAACGCTGGAGATTTTTAGAAGCGAGGCCCGTTAGGGGCTAGGGCTGTCGGCGTCTCCTGTCGTCATCGTAGTTTTGTTTAGTCGCGGTACTAAAACATCGGAACGCTCGTTTTACAACCCTTCGAGCTACAACCTTTCATCTGCGTGGGCAAAAACGCGTACTAAAAGAATGCACTGGGACACTCCTTTTCCAACGGCTCGCAATGAAAAAGCATGATGAGGCGGCCAAGAGAGGATTGCAACTGCGGAACGTGAGGAACATTTTCTTCACGGAGCACGATGCCTCTAGACTAGCAAAGGAGCTTGTTTTCAGGGAAAGAAGCACCTTCTGGTCTCACCCGGAAAACCAGCACCCATTCCTGCATCATGTCGACCCAACTTTGGCACTGAGGTTACCGGAGCGACTTCCACGGGCTAGAGACTTGCTCCATCGCTTACGTCTCAACGTGGCGCTAACACATACCTACCGCTATCGCCTTGGCCTAACCTCGAACCCCTATTGTGACAACTGCGGTTCACCAGAAACCGTCGAGCATATTTTACTGGAGTGCCCTACATACTATCAAGCAAGGAACAACCTCGCACAGAAGATCGAGTGTCTCAACCACAGTTCCTTGACTTTAAAAGCACTTCTGGGACCATGGCCATCTCCCTCCCCTCAGCGTAAAGTGCTAACCGCATTATTTGAATACCTCAATGACATCGGCGTCGCTGAGCTGATATAGGACCAGACCATGCACTGTACAACCGTATAGACTTTCACGTGTCGCACTGACGGTCCCCAACGCACACGTACCCATTTTTTTTTAATCTTTTATTTTCTTCTTCTTCTCTCCGTTCCACCTTTCTTCCTATTTCAACTTTATTTCCTCCTTCCGTACCCCGCAGAGTAGCATGTCGGCGTTAACATGCCGGCAGACCTCTCTGCTTTCCTCTAATAAAGAGCTTTCTCTCTCTCTCTCTCTCTCTCTCTCAACGGCTCGCGCTAGGACTCTTCGACTCGGGCTAGGACTCTTCGTGCTAGGACTCTTCGTGTTGTAGGACTTTTACAGCAAAGCTGTATACCTCTACCTCCCCAATGGTTTCATTCCCGTGGGCAGAAACACCAAGGCGCCAAGAAAACAATTCCCCCTGCGAAAGTTTCAAATTAGTGGTGCAGCCCGGTATTTGTTTATGACGATTTTGGCCAATCTTCCTAACTGGGGATGATTGGCTGGACAAACGTGCGCCAAGAGCGCTGGGCGGACACCGCTCGGCTTTCACACACAAGCGCTCGGCATTTTTATGGGTTTTTTGACTGCCCGACGGTCGCAGCGAGACCCGCGCTCACGAACGGTTGCTCTGCAATTTGGTGTGTTTAACTGCGGGTAGGAAAATTGCGAATTGCTGAACAGCTTCGCTGTTAAAATAATTCATACATAATTATTCCTTATGATGGCTTTTTTACGAGTCTGTGAGCGCTTATAGGATTGCGTAATATGTTACGACTATTATCACAAAATTTCAACTTCTAGGCTACTTGGTGCAGCACATTGAAAATCAGACACCTTCACTCCAAAAGGCAAGTGGACCCGCTTGCACATTTGGTACCCATAAAGCTTTGTCCAAGCGGACAGAAAGCAACTTTCGGCAAAAAACGATCTAGCATTCTTGGTAGATTCCAGAAGAGCAGACGTTTACTGAATAGAAACTTTTTCATACCTCCGAACGACTCCTTGAGTATGGCGATCATTGCCGGCTTCATGCCCTTGGCTTCATAGTGAGGCCACTCCACTAGAGGAATGAGTTCAGGGCTCGCGATGCCGAGTTCGTGAAGAATGTTTATGACGACGTCAATTTCAGACTGTGGGTACGCCCCATACTTCAGTAATGCAGCAGTCACTTTTTCTTGAAGGGTACTGAAAAATGGTATTTCAGAGTAAGAGTCAGCTTAACAGCCCGAGTCTCTTTATTTCAGCGTCACAGGGTAATGTCGAGTGCACAGGTGAAGAAGACTTTTTAGGGCTCGACAAAATAGCTGTGCAATGTTTATACTCATAGGAGGGGTGTAGGATGGCATGCTTACAATTGGAGTACGAAGTATATGTGTCCCAATATGAAGTAAGCCACCGTAAATGGAAAGATGGAACATCAAGGTTAAAATGCACATACAAAAGCCAAGAAAGCCAAGGTAACAAAAATGCACAGAAATAAAAAATACATGTTTATATCAGGAATAAATTTAGCGAAACCGGTAACTTTAATCTAAGCGCCTGTTTACCGATTAAGGCGGTCTTCTGGGCAAGTTGATATTCCATTGCAAAACCGTTCGAAGCGCAAACATAAACGAGGGACGACGAGAGGCAGGACAAGCGCTTGTCCCTGTGCTCTCTCTTCGTCCCTCGTTTATGTTTTGCGCTTCGAACGGTTTTGCTGTTTGTCGTAGTCGATTTGTATGTATGGTATTTGGTAGGTGTCCTTAGAGCATGTATTAGTACATTTATACCCAATACAAACATATTTAAACAACCATCCCTGGAAGATGTTGAAGGCAAAATATTGCCACGCAATTCCAACGGCCAGTTTAAGCACTAGCACAATACTACTTTCGGAATAATGACCTAATTAAAGAATGACTGCCATTTTCAATGAAAGGGCCCCGTCAAGACAAATGTTGATGGAAAAATACGGAAATTACAAAACTTGGCTGAAGACATCTTTGGGTGTGCTCGCATTTAAATATTTTGAGACGTAGTAAACTTACACATCCTTGTAAAACTGCATACCTGAGGCTGCAGCTTAGAGCTAAGACACCCATGAATACGACTTTGATCCCCGCCGCGGTAGCGGGGTTTTTGTGATGGAGGCGAAAAGCGAAAATTCCCGTGTGCTGAGACTGCGGTGCTCGCAAGGACCTCCAGGTTGCCAAAATTATTCCGGCGACCCCAGTACGGCGCGCCCATAGCACCAGGCGCTGCTTCGATGCATTGAACCCCGCAACAGAATGAACTGTAGTACTACATATCCCGCTTTAGAGAAAAAGACAAGGCAAATGTTTCTCGTTTTGGTCCACAGGGAATTTCTTTTTGAGGTAGCTGCAGTGCGTATAGGCACTTAAGGATGGGTTTTAAATGGAGCAAAAATATCCCGTTCGGGAAAAACAAATTGTTTTTTTTCTGGGAGAAAAAAGAAACAGCGTGACCAACGCCAAGAAAAGCGGCAAGAAGTTGAAAACTGGGCCTCCAAAACTTGATAGGCATTGCCACCGTTATTTTATCACTTCCCAGAACGAAACCTTTCCCGTGGTAGTTTGGGGAACTGATTTCGTCAAGACCCATGCTGTGCCTCCTCAGCTAACAGGTTGAGGCATGATTGTTGATTGACCTGCATCCCATTTTAAAATAAGAGCTCACGCTTTTGCGGTATTTGTCCAAAATCACGTCGTCTCTACCAAGCTGGACTGAAAGTGTGAGGCGAACTTTCAAGTTATGCAGTGCCCGCGAAAACAGTGGGATACACGAAGACCGCAAAATAAAAACCGAGGGACGACCATCTAACCTGTCCAGAAATCTTACCATGATAATGAATGTGTTGTAAATATGCCCGATTTATGGCTACACACTTATGTAGTATGTATGTATGTATGTATGTATGTATGTATGTATGTATGTATGTATGTATGTATGTGTATGTGTATGTATGTATGTATGTATGTATGTATGTATGTTTATGTATGTATGTATGTATGTATGTATGTATGTATGTATGTATGTATGTATGTGTGGTTGTGTTATGTATGTATGTATGTATGTATGTATGTATGTAGGTAGGTAGGTAGGTACGTATGCACGCATGTATGTATGCATGTATGTATGTATGTACCGCATTTACTCGCATAATGATCGCATTCACGTAATGATTGCACCCCTGAAGTTTGCCGTCAAAATTAGTTTTAATTTCCCGCCCAATGAACGTATCCTGAACTTGCCGCAGCAGTATGTGGTATGTGTGCCAAGTCTAGCTGATGATATCGTGCTTACCTCTGTTTCCTTCCCTTTCAAAGCGGACATGGCTACGGTATTGCCGCAGACTTGCCGATATTAGCGATATCGGCAAGCATGTGTTCAATATTGATGTGGAAGAGACTCTCACTAAATGCAGATAATGTATTCACAAGACAAAGAAAAAAATGCGCTTAGCTTGCTGCGTCGGCCCCCATGTCTGTTTTGATGACCAGCCTAGTGCGAGCGGCAGCCACTTATAGGACGCTCTGCTGTCACCTCGCAGAAAACTTGTTCCGCCGCGTTTCGCAATTCATGAAAACACTGCATTTTGCGTCACTTTGGAAGGCGGCTGGGCGGCGGTGTGCGGAAGTTCATTGTTTTTATTTTTATTTTTATTATGTTCTGACACCTACCGTAAACATTTTGAACCGCAACTTGCTTGCCTTTTCTATGCTCAAAAGTTTTCGCGAAAAATTTACACCGCTTATATACGGACCCTAATTTTGCGTGACTTTTTTTTAAAGTGCGATCATTACGCGAGTAAATATGGTATCTATGCATGTATGCATGCATGTATCTATGTATGTATGTATGTATGTATGTATGTATGTATTTTTTATTTATTTTATTTATTAACAAATACTGCAGGCCCTATTCGGGCCCAAGCAGGAGTGGGTACATACATAGTACAGATACATCAATTGCAACTACCGCTAACATATATTTTATTAGAAAAAAATGTGCTTCGCAGTTCGGAACACGACTGTAATGCAGCGGTAATAAATATGCACACACATCAATCCTACACAATACACAAGAGTAATATCACAGTAATAACAGTAATGTATGTATGTATGTATGTATGTATGTATGTATGTATGTATGTATGTATGTATGTATGTATGTATGTATGTATACATGCATGCATGCATGCATGCATGCATGTATGTATGTATGTATGTATGTAGTATGTATGTATGTATGTATGTATGTAAGTATGTATGTATGTATGTATATGTATGTATGTATGTATGTATGTATGTATGTATGTATGCATGCAAATATGTATGCATGCATGTATGTATGTACACGTTCTTATGTATGCATGTACAGTTAAGCCTGGACAGAACGATGTTGACAAAAGTTTGCAATTTTTTCGTTACATGCAGGCTTCCAGTTAAGATTCGATGGAATGAAGCAGAAACGAAACCAAAATGCTTAGACATCAGTGAAGGTGCACTCACACTTATGAATTTATTTCCCAGCGAAAAATTTGAGTTCAGCCGGCTGTTTCCGCATGAGCTTCGGCACTACACGGGGCTCCAACGAAGCAAGGTCACTTGCCGCCTCACGAGCAAACGGAACAATTAAGGTATCACTTTTGCCTCTTGACACTTTTCGGTGCTTATTACGTTTCAACAGCTAACTTATGCTGAAAGGGTGCCGGCGAAGCACCCTACGGGCTCGGGTTGTCGGCGTCTCCTGTCGTCGCGGTAAATCAAGCTGTGAAACGATGGTAAAAACGATACAAAGTATAATGAATAAATTCAGTTTAAAATAAACTAGCATGATTTAAACAATTTAAAATACAGGAATAATCACGATTGAATTGCAAGTTAACAGAAATTGTTAAATCCCGTTTGGAAATTGTTTTCAAACGCCAAGTTTTCTCCTGGAATGCATTCTTCTTAGTAAGCTGGGGCGCGTGACACCAAGACAACTTATGGCCAGTCGGTCTCTTTTATTGCTTATATCCGGTTGAACGCAAGAGAAGGCGCCTACGCCTCAGGACGCTCGCGATTGCTGTTCCCACCGGCGCTTCACCGGCGCCCAATCAGTGTGCACCGCGTGGCAAGAGAGGGACTTACAATGTTTGAATTAACCCTTATACACTCATGCTTCAACGCTCTCCCGGTTTCACGGGAGTGGAGATGGCTCGGATTTTTTTCAAACTTGATGCTCTTTACCATACCCGAAATTCTTGAGAGGGTTCTAGCTAGCTGGGATTCTGTACCAGGCGGCGATAGTCTCCGTTCTCGCCGGCAGAGACACCATTTAAAATTGTGTGCTTGTCTTAAAATAACGCAATTTTTACCACGAACCAATCGATACCGTTAAATCTCTCGCTGGCTCTGCGACAGTCATAGTCATCATCATGTAGATAGACCGTGACATTGAAGTTATCGTCCCCGCTAAGGGCAGCCAATGGCCCTGGTCTGCCTTGCGTCGTTCTTCCGCTACCTTTTTTGGTGCCGTTAAGCCCGGGAGAATGAACACGTGCGACGAAGGAGACCACCGACGTCCCCTCCTGCTTGAGGTTCGTAGAACCCCGCTCCTTTGACTGCTGTTTACGCTGCTCACACCGCCGACTTACGACCGACCGGAACCTTCAACGGGCCGCAGATATGCACCGTCACGTCCAGGGTACGCTTGGGATCAACTGTACCTCCCCGAGTACCAAGCTGGTGAAGACCTGGACGCCCTGCGTTCGTTGAGAAAGGTTCTTCGCGCTGCTGTTACGAGGCTGCTGAAGGCAGCGACTGAGCTCCGGCAAGCTCCTTCGCCATCTGCGTTGGACTTGCAGGTGGCTATCAACGAGCTCGAACAGAAGGACGCCGAACTCAACAAGCTGAACGAAATGATAGGTGAGCTGCTGGAAGGAGACGAGTTCGAACACGATTGTACGACGTTTTGCACTACCAGGAAAGGATATGCGGGGCCCTTCTGCTGCGACGTGAACGATCTGCGGGCAGCCGGCAAGGAAAGGAACTAGTCCGCAGCCACTACATGTCAGCTTCACTTTTAAAGGGAGAGTGGGTGCATCTTTTTTCCCGGCTTCATGAAGGGTGAAGCGTTACCGGAAGTAAACATTCGTGAAAGCCGGCTAGCACCAATCGTAGCCGTAGCACCAATCGTAGCGGTCCGAGGTTGCATCCAAACGCAAATATGTGTCCTTCCGGGTACCTGAAGACACCAAGCCTGAACAAACTTTGCTGACCATTTCTCGTCCTTGCGCCAGGCCTCGTAGAGAAGCAGATGAACCTGACACCTATCAGGAAAATGCGCTCTTCAGAAACGGAGTTAGAGAAGAAAACCCACGGGAGAGAAAAAAAGAAACGATCCCAGAACACTGTTCGACGCCAAGACATTCCAGGTTGCCCGCCGTCATCTTAAGGACAATCGCAGCAAGACTCAACGACATAAAATCTTTTGGGAAGAAGGGTGCAGAGTTCGGATGTCATCCGCTTTTCCTCTTGTCCGCACTTGGCTGTCCTGAAAGCGGCAAGACGGCGCAAGTACCACTGGAAGAGGAAGAGGAGACAGGGTTTGCATACAGCTTTGCAAGGATTGACCTCCTGGAACGAAAAAAAAACGTTACAGTTCCGACCTGCTCTTTATCCACTAAGAACTATCTTGGGGCCGGGGAAGTGTTAGATCCTCGGCCAGGTATACGCTGCGCCGCAGGGCAAACGTTGTAGCATTGCGAATCCACAAAGAACTGGATCAGCCCGTTTAATAAGCTGTGCCGCAGGGCTGAGGTGTCCAAGACGCTTTTAAGCGAGGCATCAGCGCGTAGTGATCAGAGCCGACCTGGCGTTCAAGCTTCGGATTAACTGCGAGACTCTGCACGTATGTCATCTGTAAAGACGCGTACTGAAGGGCCATGTTAGAATTGGCCCATACGCGGTCGTGCCCTATTTGCCCGATACGCAGCCGACATCCGACACAGCTGGAAAAGCTGTCGACCGGCAGGCAAGTACGGTTTGCTGTAGCGCGCTTCTACAGCGGCAGAAACGAATGTTGCGCCACGGGAGGATGTTAAATCTCCCGCTGGCTATGTGCCAGTCATATTCACCTTCATGTAGATAGACCGTGAGATTAAAGTTATCGTCCCAGCTAAGGGCAGCCATGGCCCGGCCTGCCTTGCGTTGTTCTTCGGCTTACAGATACTACAGATAGTAGTAGAGACATATGACTACTCGCTGACAGGACGACCTAGCACTTCAAACCTTACGTCTCTAAATGAAACAGCACTGATAAGTGGGAAGGTATGCGGTGCACTCCTACGGTAGTTGGCGATGCGGGCGAAAAAAAAAACGTTACGTGTAGTTACTCTTGTTGCCTGGTGTGCTGTGACGCCACAAAGACAAAACCAGAAGTAGATGCTACGTTAGTCACAATAACGCTAGCCGCTCCGCTCATCATCATCATCATCATGACGAGTTTTATTCTTGGGCGATTTCATGTTTTTCCCGCTTTTGCTTGCCTACAGTACTGTTTGCATTCGCTAAATTTGTTAATTTCAGCGGCTGTTTTTTGAGCAAAATAGCAAAACGCAATGACTGATCCGCTTGCTGACTTCGCTACATCAAGCTTAACCGCCGCAACGTTTTCGATACATAGAGGTCGCAAACACACGGGCTTCAATGGAGGTGGAAATGGGGAATTCAAAACCTCTTTAAAGGGAAGGACAACCGATTTGTGTCGCGTATATGTCCTCTAGCTCATATGAAAGCCAGCGTTTTATATAGCCGGGTAACCACAAGCAATTTGTAAACAAATTGGAGGAAATTTATTTAATTTGGCAGAAAACTTTTTGAAATCGGAAAGGTGGCGGTTCGTAGTGTCGAAACTCGACATTAAGTATTTCCCGGTTTACGACACCTGCGAACCTAGCGTCTACTGCAACTGCTGAAATGTTTATTACTTATTGAAAACATTTTAACGCAAGTATTTATATAAGCTTCAATTGTACATGTATTTTTAACATTATTTAAATTTTTTTAACACATGTCGCCCGCCATCGCTGGGTTGCCCTCAGTGAGGCTATTTGAGCCTCCATACCAGAATCAACGGCAGCGTTCAGTAAACAGACCCAGTGAAGGAGCTTTGACGATTATGCCTGAGTTAGAGGCGTTTGTTCTGCCGAAATATTTGATTTCAATTTCCAAATACGCCAACGGCAACTTAAAAAAAAACGTCGCTCATGGGGAGAATCGAACTTCCAACCTCCACAACGTGAAGCCAGATTCTACCTATCGTCTATCCCAACAGATGGCACAATCATGCAAAATAGACTGTTGAAAAAAAAAACATACAGGAATAAGAAAGCCGGCAATTCACTTTTTTTTAGCTGGGGACAAGTTTTTAAATATCGTTTTTCATTTCGCAAACAGACAAAAGTATGTTGCCGAGCTACTGTATGTCATGGTTGCCAGCAGTATTTTTGGGAGGACACATACGGCTCGTAGGTGTAAAAATTTCGTTTTAAAGAGTTCTAGGGCGTTATCAGCAAACCGTTTCTCGTTAAGATGCTTTAAGGGCTGCCCTTTCATTTGGGATATACTCGACAAAAATCGGTTGTCTGTCCCTTTAAATCCGGGGATTCGTTACATAGAAGTTTGTTACATCCAGGTTAACTACAGCAATTCCTCCTTATAGCGAAATCGCTTTACTCGAAATTTCGCTTTATCCGAAATTTCTTTTGGTCCCAACCCAACCGCATTTATTTTAAACTGCATTACTCGAAGCTCACGAAGAGCTTGACCCGCTTAGAGCGAAGTGGCGAGTGGAGGCATGGCCGAGCGGCGGCGACCCAGCGGCGAGTCAGGCTGCCAACAAGGCGGGTCAACGCAAGCTGGTGTTTCCCGGTGATTTTCTCGAGCCGGTCATGCTCGATTAGCCCCATCTGACTTTATACAAACAGTCCAAGTGCGTGGTAGGGCCATTGAATTTTGTTCCTGGACATTTGTCAATGGCGTGGACGCGACGGTGCGCGAAGACCGACATACTCGAACCGTAGAATTGCAGTGTCGTTGACAACCTGGCGCCAAAAAACTCTTGTGTTGCAAACTTCACGGCTGCACACCTCGGGAAAAAATTGCCTAGTCACCATGCAAAGCCCCTAGTGCAAAACCAGTCAGTTTTCATGATTGCGCTGTGAACCCACAATGAGCGGTTAATCACTTTTTTAGCTCAGACAGACAGACAGACAAACACAACCTCAGACTCGAGCCACGGCGTTTGCGGCGCTTTCCAGCACGAAACTGTCGTAGCGTTCCGTGACGACCGCACGCCCCACTATGAAAGTGGCCACTCCACTGCCAACTTTTATGTGCGGGGACCACGTCCTAATGCAGTGTTAGGCCAAATTGGAGCAGGGGTTGCTCGCGCCCGGCAACACTTTGAAACAGCCAAAGTTCACCTGCCTTGTTTGCACCTCAATAATGTTTTGCTTCAGTGAATATGTTGTTGATTTGATTCCTAGCATCTGTGGCGTAATTTAAGCTCAAATGCTTTAGTTTTACTCGCATGGTCGCTTATATCGAAATACCGCTTATAACCAAATTTATCGCTGTCCCGCTGACTTCATTATAATGAGGGATTACTGTATGTATGTATGTATGTATGTATGTATGTATGTATGTATGTATGTATGTATGTATGTATGTATGTATGTATGTATGTATGTATGTATGTATGTATGTATGTATGTATGTATGTATGCATGTATGTATGTATGTATGTATGTGTATGTATGCACTCAGGTATGCAGGGTGTTTTACATGAAGAACGTCTTTAACATTGTTAAATGCTTAGCATTCTTGATCGAGTACCCTACAGCCGGTACCGAAACGCCCGGCGTTTCCACAAAAATGCAAATACGGCGGAAGTTCCACTTTAATCGTTATAATAGCGCAAATGAAGATGATATGCCGGACAGAAGTCGAAAAACCAAACAACGATAGAATTAGAATAATTTATCAAAAATGAACCGACAAAATAAAATTATTATGCATCATAATTATACATCTTCTGCGAATAAACAAGTCCGCAAAATAACGTTCAAAATAGGAAATAAAAATGGGGAAATTTCGAACCGCGTAACTCATTGCGTTTCCAGAAAAATTCAGATTTGCTAGAAGTTCCACATTTTATAATTGGAATAGCGTAAATGGAGAGAATTGCTCGGACAGAATTTTGAACAACCAACAAGTAAGAAAAAATGAAAGAGAAGCGAAATTCGAACAACAATGATCCAACAAAATCAAACAAAGGCGCATCTGGTACATCTCCCCCCAAAACCGGAGAATAAACGAAGAAAGTCTGCAAAAGAATGATCAAAACACGGTATGAAAAATAGCGAAAAAGGCGGAAAACCATGTAACACCCTGCATTTACAAAAAAAAAGTGCAGGTTTAGTGGAAGTTCCAGCTTTAATTGTAATAACTGCGTAAATGGAGGTACTTGGGTGGACAGAATGGAGATAATTGGTCGGACCGTAAAACCTCAAATATTCTTTCTTTATTATGAATGTGCGCTCAAGTTCCCGAAAACTGATTACTTACTTCGAACTCCGGTCTTCGGCTCCTTTACTTGACGGTTGACGCTCCCGGCGATTCAGGAAATCTTCATTAACAAGTGGAGCTTTCTCACTCAATTCGACATTAATCTCCCCACCCTCCGCCATTTTTGTCAGGGGTATGAAAGACTGAAAAAGAAAGCATAAGACAAAAGAGCGTTCTAAGAGGTGCCGCTTGGAACACAGGCCATCTCTCGTACCCACCCGATGGCTCTCTTAATAATGTGGCAACATAAGGAACTTGATTCTTCAACGTGATAACTCGATTCGACAATACGAAATAAAAGTTTTAAGAAACATCAAATCTACACCGTAACAATGTAGGCTATACTACGTGAGAAGCAAAGGTTACTGGACTCTAAAGCACACCAAAACTTTAGCAGTGAATGGCAGGAGTTTGCAGTTATTTTGCGTGCCGCCACGTTTTGTAGTTGCTGTGGATGTAGATCAGGAGTCTCAAACTCGCATCAGTGAGGAGGTCGCAGTACGGAATTGAGTCCCGCAAAGGCCGGAGCAGTGATGAAGGTTGAACAGAAAAGAGGGGGATTAACAAAGTGTAAGCTAACTCGGCCACTTGAGAAAAGCAAGGGCTTTACCAAATATTGTAAATATTGCGGGTCATTTCTGAATGAAATTTGACGTCATGATTGAAGAAATCCTTCAGGAATTTTTGGTGTCAGTATTACTTCACTTCGCAAATACGGCAAGCACTCACGCATCCACCCTAAAAAACAAATAAAAATACGTGAACGTGGACTCTCATGAGCGGGCTGTGCCGCAACCGAAAGGACCGCTGGTGTAGATGGTCAAGTTTTTTGTATGCAGTGCAGCAACGAAATTTGCAGAGGAAGTGTCGCAAGGAAGGAAGCGCGTTCACTCAATGAAAGGTACTGACGGGGAACATTTATTTTATTATTTTCAATACTTCCAATCTCGAGCGAGATCATAGCAGGTGGGCATTCATACAGTTCCTGGAAGAAGAACAGCAATGGGCCTAACACTGGCCAACAGAACAAAACAAACGAAAAACTGTACAATAGACAGGTGCCTCATGTTTGCAGTGCACATGCAGTTCCGTTTAATCACTCTGCACAGAAAACCTCTAAATCCCTTTATTGGGTTGATCACAGAAATACCCGATCAAAAGAAAACAAAACAAACAAAAGTTGGGTTGTCCGACGTGTCAGTTTGAAAGCGAGGGCACTTTGTACATAAAGCAATTAGATGGGTGGGACTAGCACAGAGATGAAATGCACTAAACGTGCTTAAAGAGCCAGGAAGACAAAACACAAGTTGGCTTCATTCAAAAGACGGCCTCGTTAGAATCATACTGACACCAGTTTTAACGTAAACTTCGCACAAATAAGCTAAATAATTAGGATAAAATGGAATGGCCATGTGACCCACTCGCTCTTTCCCGCAACAGAACGCATGATGTCATACCAGCCCGCTGTGCGATTGGCGGAGGCCGGCAAAAGCAAACGCAAATTAGGCTGCGTTTATAAGCTTGCATACCGAGCTATTTGTTCCTAAATTGAGGGCTCATTCTTTTTAAAGCAATAAGAATGGTGGGACAAACAGTGGAAGTTATGAAAGCACATGTAAACATAGAAGTACTGATGCGTACTGCTGTTGGTACTGCGCGCACTATGCTAGCTTTAGCTGCACAGCAATGCATAGCTTTGGGGTTGTTTCAGATGACACTGGCCGATTGACGGAAGGAACGGTGTTTTACCTGACCACATTAGTCGATTATTTTCTCCCATAACAAAACAAGCCAGGTGTAAATACAATAAAAAACAAACCAAATACAGAAAACGGCTTGCCACGGTATGGTGGCGCCATCTGGGTTTAGTAACGCAAACAAACGCGTGAACGGCTGCAGTAGAATACCTCGAATCGATGCGAGCGCCGCCGTACGGGCTCAGCCAACAGGCGGCGTTGGCTCAACGCGCAGTTCTTTTTTTTTCCACGAGACCCAGCAACGCGATACAGATAAGATGATTCAAACTTCGCCAGTAAACCACGTTGCGGCGATAATTCTAGCGCGGTTCTGATACAATGACTTGCTTTGGCGGCGAAAGAGTTACCAAAATGGCGGCGCTAGCGTATACGTGTCTCCACCCTCACGGCGGACGCGTGAATAAAGGCACCCTAGGATGCAGAGCTGGCGGTTCCTGTGATGTAATTGCAGACCACAAAAACACACGATTTAGTGGGAAAATCAAAGTTTAAAAGTTAACTGAATATTTCTCAGTGAATAAAGCATCCTTTGTATGCGGGCAAGCGCTGGTGGCACAATAAAACACGAAATCTTTCGATTGAAACAAATTTGTATTTTGTCTTCATGGATCCTGTATTTTGTATTGTATTTTGTCTTCATGGCTCCTGTATTTTGTATTGTATTTTGTCTTCATGGTTCGCCACAAAATCGGTTAGCACATAATTCAGTAATTTACAGAAACTTGAAAACCAGGCTGTGTTATTTATAGTTGTGTCCAGTTCATTCCATTCTTTACTGCAAGCGGAAAAAACGCGTATTGAAATGTGTCGCTAAGGAACGAGTGCTCCGTTAGTGTGTACTAGTGTGTGGGGCATGAGAGGCGAGATTTTAAAACTGATGCATATTTGGAACAATTAATTTTACATATTTTTAAGTGATATGAATTTGGAGCACCTGGCATAAGAATTTCAAGCCCGCTAGCTTTGCTCTGGCGGGCATAGCTTGAAAACCCGCTCGAAGTAATGAATTTGTGTGCGAGTCCTTACTTGTGTACTTGTTGTAGATGGACCTGATAGCTTTTTGATGAATCCTATCTATTTTACTTATGTTAGACATTGTGTTCGAACAAAAAAACGGCATTGGTAGTTGCCATATTCCAGAAATGGGTGCCCGAACGCCTTGTTGGCAAGCAACTTGGTAGGCCACGGTTGCAAGCGGCGTATAAGGAAAAAATAACTTGTGCAGAGCAGATGAAGTGATGATGTCGATGTGTTAATCCTAACGACCGTTTTATGTTGGAGGGATACCTAAATATTTGTACTCGTTGAATTCAGTCAGGACCTTGCTCGCTTGCTTCAAGAAAGTGGGAGAAGTTAAAGGGATGCTTTTTTTGCTGCGATTGTCAAGCACGTTCATTTTGAGTTGGACATTTGCAACGTTTTACACCATTCCGCAGTATTTTCGAGTGAACTATTCAGAATGTCGTAGTGTTCCAGACAGTTATTTTTCGCATGTGATCCAGACGTATGCAAAGCTTTAGTGTTACAAGCGAAGTTGCAGGTGATGTCATTAACTAAAATGAAAAATAATAGAGTCGCTAAGACTGATCCTTGAGGCACCCCTTGAAGTGACAAACCTTCTTTTGAAAGGTGCTTGATCGTAAACAGTGTGTCGCAATCGCTGGGATATAAAGCCTTTGATCCATGTGGTGATAGGTTCCTTGCTGATAATGGCCATCAGTTGCGAGTGTAGCTTGGCGTGGCATACACGGCCAAATGCTTCATTTAATTCGGGAACAATGTACGTCTGTTTGACCACGGTTCTTGATGGTTAGCAGGAGACTGTGTTCTATTTCGGCTACTGGTGTGATGGCTGATAAGCCACTCGGCGAACCGTGCTAGTAAGCCATAAGAATGGTTTCCTTTTCCAGAAAGGAGGCTTAGTGTTTCAATGTGATGTGTCCCGCCGCACGCGTGCCACATACACTGGCACGTGTGCGGTAGAACGCATGTGTAAATGCGTTACAGCATCATCATCCTTTTCTCGCTTGCTTTCTTCGTCTTTGGGTTTACTCTCACTCAGAGTTTTGAACCATCGCCCGTGTTATCCCTACATACACGATATTAGGGGGAATGTCCATTGCGATTTACCTAACCACTACTTGTGTGACTTCCATGCCCACATTTCGCCTGTGGCACTGCGTACATGTCTCTGACGAACATTTTCAGCTCAAATGCCACAACCGTTTCTCTAGGCTTTCCATTAGCCACATGGAACCATCAAGCGGCAGGGGTTTAGGGCAAGGCTTTGCCTTCATTTATGGTTGCTGTAACCAAACCACCCGCTGATGGAAATCAGGGTTACGCGCGCAAAGTTTTCCAGGTGGTTAATTTCTTTGCCCACGATTCTCCATAGTGTACTTGTGTTATCCACCAAGCAAAACGCTTTCTAGACACTATCAACCTGTGGTTGGAATTACCTATGTATAGAACCTTCTGTATCGCAAAGCCAGGGCTAAACGTGCCTAAACAGGTCATTGTAATGACGCTTTCACCAAGTGTCAAAAACTTTGTTTCTAAATTACCTGCTGGAGTTTTACATGTTAAAACCTCGATGATTCAGAGAGGTCTTTTTGCTGTGAGGGGTGCAGATTGTGCTTTACGTAAAAAACCCAAAACAGCCGAACGCATATTTCTCGGTTCCTGGGACAGTGTCTGCCTATTGTACGTGTACTCCAGTGTGCTTCTTCCTACACTCTGATGGTATTTTATCTCGTGTGCCCAAAATAACAACACAATACCAAATGACAGTGGTGATCGAAGTCTTCACCGGGTTGCCTAGCCCGCATAGCTTTCTGTCATATGGATGTCGACGCAAAGTTTGCGAGGCAGTATTTCTACAAGAACGTTTACGTTGTACAGCATAAGCGTTGCTCAATTCTTATATAGGAAGTAGACGCAAATATGTCATTCTAAAAGCCATTCAACAAAAGGTAAACCTTTACTATGGGTGAATACTATCTCCTATTTTGGTGAATACTATCTCCTAAGTCCCGGACAGAGCAACTTGAACTCCCCAGCCATATTGGGGAGCCGATTGACAGCAAGAATGCGCAACAGTTCTTAACAACTACTTTGCCTCTGTTTGTACACGCAATTCCGACACCATCACATTACCACGGTCCTTTTCATCCACCACGTTTCTCGATATCCAGATCAGCCCGGGGGGAATAACCAACCTGATCCGTAGCCTTAAGCTATCATCATAATCAGGCTGCGACCACATTAACAGTGAGATACTAAAAAAACACTGAGTATTATTCCAGCCTGATTCTGCATCTAATATTCGCCGAGTCAGTGCACTCAGGTTGCCTTCCTGACGATTAAAAGGTTGCCCAGATAGCATCATTATTTAAATCCGGCATTCGCTCAGTAATAACATACTAACGCCCAAATTCCCTTATTAGTACACCATCCAAACTACTCGAACACATAATCACCTCAAGCTTAACGACTTACCTAGAATCAATAAAATTTTTAACCGCAGCAACATGGCTTTTGTAAACGGTTTTCATGTCAGACCCAGCATACCGATTTCATACATACAGGAAATTGACAATAACTATCAAGTAGACGCAATTTTCTTGGATTTTTCTAAAGCATTCGAACGGGTCAGCCGCAGCCACCTACTATCTAAGCTATCATCACTAAACATCCTTTCTAACATTATGTCATAGGTCAAACACTTTCTTAAAGGACGCACACAAATCACATCGGCTAATGAGCACACGTATTGTCTAATCAGTGTATCGTCCGGTGTCCCGCGGGATGCATTGCTATCGTCCCTACTCTTTTTAATACATATAAATGACCTGCCTATTAGCATTACAAGAAAATTAAGACTGTTTGCATATGACTGCGCATTGTAGCACACCATATACGCCGCCGATGATCATTCTAACTTGCTATCTAACTTAGACAGCATTTCATTATGGTGTATAAAATGGCACATGCCATTAAACCTAACAAAATGCTAATCCCTCTCATTTTCGCGGAAACAAACTATATATCAGTGCACCTATCACGTCAACAATGTACCGATCAGCTCAGTTTTAACATAAAAATACCACGGAGTGCACATGACGCAATGGCTGTCTTGGGCAACGCATATCGACACCATTTGGCCTGAATCCTCACGTACTCTCGGATATCTTCGCCGTAATCTTAAACTTGCTACTCAGAAAATAAAAAGACCAGCCTGTCTAACATTCGTAAGGCCAAAACTGGAATATGCATGATCTATCTGGCATCTATCACAAGCATACCTAAACGTACAAATTGAATCCATTCAAAACCGCGCTGCATGCGTTATCACCTCGCAATATTCAAATCATGTCAGCGTCACTGCCCTTAAACTATCCCTCGCCCTCCCGACCCTTGAATCACGCCATGTCATTCGTCGTCTATGCCTCCTCCACAATTTCTTTTGTCGGCCACAATCAAGACACACGTTACTAAGGCCGCCTCACAGAAATCACCCCACTGAAATCGCGCTTGCCCATTAGTCCAGATAACCGTCGGAACGTCAGCATTTGTCTCGTCATTTTTTCCTAATGCTATTACTCTATTCAACACTTTAGCCACCGACATTGTTACGTTTACCGATAACAAATATTTTATTGATAAGCTTGAAAAGACGTTAATATGATCTATTAACGACGAAATTCTACTGTTCTGACTTGATAATCTTACTGATGCTTCAACTCCTTTTTGTATTTAAGAGTTCTGTTTCCTTCACTTCACTGTTACCTTTGTACATTTGTCGTATAATTTTTATTTAAGGTATTCTTTGTTTTGTATTCCTGGCTTTTATGTTCTCCTTCTTGTTTTTGCCTGTTTTGTTTAATGGTGCTCCTGCAAACCATGTCATCTCCCCCTTATGTAATGCCTCCGGGCACTTAAGGGTATAGTAACTGAAATGAAATGATATCAAAATGTTTTCGAAGTGCACATTTTCGAGCACATTAACCAAATAAAATCAAAACTATAGAGAATAGTTCGATTTACTTTCATTTACAAAGCCATACTATCCACTGAAGTGAAAATATATTTTCCATACTTGGTTATTTTAATCGCGCATCAACTATTGCCCTCTTTTGTGGGGCAATACAACCGTAACAAACCTACCCACAATCTATGCCTTAAAAAAAATATTTTAAGCAAATTATCTATTGTACCCTTCGGTCCCCAATCCAGCGAGCTCTCTCTGAAACATAACATTATGAAAATACACCAGTTGTATTCATGCCACTGCGCCGTGAGTTATAAAAAAAAGCTTAAACAAAAAATATATTTTATATCACAACTGCCTTTCCTAATCACAAAATTATTTCGTACCACACAAGAACTAATAAAACTTGAAAAAATCCCGACATCTCCACGAAGTGAATGATGATGAGAGGGGCGAAGCGAAAATGCTTATGGGTAAAACCGTGAAACATTCACCCACAGATCACATAAAGATTCGAGAAGTCAAGCTTTCCACCGCTCCGTTGAAAAAGCCGTCGACGACGTCGATGTTTCTGGTGATTATTTAGGGCTTGTTTGGAACGATGAGAATCTCCATGGGTAAGTTGGCGAACTCGGTGTGTGACATTATAGCCACCTTGGCCGTCGCCTTCTGCAGAGCGTCTTGTGACGCGTACCCCCAGTAGGTGTCTTCAGCTCGCAGACGACGAACGACAACCTCTTCTTCTTCCTCTCTTCCTTGTTGGGTAGCAACGAACGCGTTGAACGTTTTGACCACTTCGGCCAATCTTTGGTTGGCCAATCCCTAGGGGGATCCTGCCACAATCATCATCATTCCGCCGTGTACGGACGGGACAGGGTCCAAGCAAGAGGAGCTTCGCCCCTAATAAATGGCGTTTGCGCATCAAATTATGGAGCCCAAATGATAAGCAAGAATTTCGGGAATTGCTAAATTTTTGTCGCACAGACAACATTATTACCGAAATGACACAAAACACAAGGAACTACGGACATTCTTTTCCATTGAAAGCAATTATCCTGAATCAAAGAATCGCTCATTGTAGTTCATGTATTACAATAGTTTTCAGTGTTTTAACTTCACTGTTGCATGACTTTTTTATTTTAATTTTTTCCTGTACCTGCGCGAAAAAAGAAGTGTGTAACCGAGACCTTCGCGTGCTCTCTGTTTTTGCAAAACGGCTGATTGCTTGTTTTGCTCTTCTCGTGATGTTTCTTTCTTTTACTTGTGCTGTTTCTTGTTTGCCCGTACGCTGCTCAAAACTTGAAGTCGTATTATCGTACATCACTTTTTTTTTGGGGGGGGGGGGAGGGTGGGCGGTAGCTAGTCAAGCTGTTGGCACAACTTTTTTTCTTTGTCTCCCTCATCTCAAAGCATGAAAAATAAACGAAATAATAATATTAGTATTTTTATCAGTATTATTGTTTTGTTATCACTAATATTTTCTTACTACTGACTTTTATGCTGGTATTTCGGCGTAACGTTCTTTTGCATTTTTAAATGCCGAGCATTTCTTTAACTCACGATGTCACCCGGCGTTGTCGGCGTGCCTCGGCGTCCGCAACAGCCGTTCCAGGTGCGCCCTCTCCCCCACTCCTCCTCTCCCGCATCACGCTACCCTCCTCGCTCTCAACAACAGGTCCGCACCCCTCCCCCTACACTATATAAAAAAATAATACTCACCGGCGCCTGGTTTCGATCCCACGCCCCTGCGGGCGGAACGCAAGGTACATGGTGCTCTACCCACTGCGCCACAAAGCCGTCACAGATTAAAAGGCTACGAACGCGCCTTATATCCTTCACTCATTCAAACTACGTCAAGAAGCTGCTGATACAACGCATTCACTACCACCAACTCCCCTAAAACTAAACGTTAACGCAATACACCCACCCCCTATGCGACGCATTTACTCGAGTCCCCCTCGCGGGGAGATGGGCCCTTTCTTTTATTTTCGCTTATCTTTCAATGTGTACAGTGCTCAGCGATTGAAACGCGATACTCGGAGCGCGTGGCTGCCGGTGCTTGTTGCGCCACAGGTGAACGCTTGTGAAAGCGAGCTGACGCATTGTGGTATACGGTGAGGGTGAGAGCGTTCGTGACGCATGCTGACTGCATCCGGCAAACAGCCCTTCAGTGTGTGGTTCTTGGCGGCGTCATAGGGGTGCTACATGCCATGGCTTCAAAACGCTGCGCCTGCGTGTCCCGCCGCACCGCGCGAAGGTGTGGGAGCTGGCACCGCGCGCGTTATGAAGAATTTGAATGCGCATTTATCGCGATGTGTTATCGTAACGCACACGGTACGCAGGCGCACCGTTTCGAAGCCATGGCATGTAGCATGCCTATGGCGCCGCCAAGAACCACACACTGAAGGGCTGTCTCCCGGATGCACTAAGCATGCGCTACGAACGCTCTCACCCTCATCGTATACCACAATGCGCCAGCTCACTTTCACAAGCGCTCACCTGTGGAGCAACAAGCACCGGCAGCCACGCGCTCCGAGTATCGCGTTTCAATCGCTGAGCACTGTACATTACTTTTATGCTGTTTATCTCGAGTGGAAGCCGCCTAAGGTCACCCCGTTTTTATACGCTCACTATTCCATCTGCATCTTTCTCTTGCCAACATGTGTGCATGCGCAACAACCATTCGCGTGCATTGCCCTATTGCTCTAGGCACTACAATTTGTTTATGTATATATATATAGGGAGCAGTAGAACCTTGAAGATGGTAGAGAACACAAGAGAAGAAAAACGTCGAACAAGGTAAAAGCACGATCGTTGCCAACGTTTCAGCAAAGAGACTTGCTCTCGTCAGGGCGCTTGCTTGCTTTCACCCTGAGACTTGCTTTCGCCCTGACGAAAGCAAGTCTCTTTGCTGAAACGTTGGCAACGATCGTGCTTTTATCTTGTTCGAAGTTTTTCTTCTCTTGTATGTATATATATATATATATATATATATATATATATGTATATATAGACAGATAATGGTTGGCAGTCAAGAAAACCCCGGAAAGCAAAGGGGGGAATGCGGTAGGTCATAGAAACAGATGAAGAATTTTTTGAGTCCGAAAGAAAGTGGTGAAGAAATGCCCGCCAGATGAGATATATATATATATATATATATATATATATATATATATATATATATATAGAAAATAAGGTTGGCAGTCAAGAAACCTCGGAAAGCAAAGGGGAGGTTGTGGTGGGTCATAGAAAGAGTTGAATAATTTTTTGAGTCGAAAAGAAAGTGGTGAAAAAACCATCCCACCCGGCGGGCGTTTTTCCACCACTTTCTTTTCGACTAAAAAAATTCTTCAACTCTTTCTATGACCCACCACAACCTCCCCTTTGCTTTCCGAGGTTTTCTTGACTGCCAACCCTTATTTTTCTGTCTTATTTCACGGAGCCCCTCATTTCCTATATATATATATATATATATATATATATATATATATATATATATATATATATATATATATATATATATATATATATATATATATATATATATATATATATATATATATATATAGATATATATATAGGGAGCAGTTGAACTTTTGAAGATGGTAGAAAACACAAGAAAAGAAAACTTTCAACAAGGTAAAAGCACGATTGTTGCCAACGTTTCAGCAAAGAGACTTGCTTTCGTCAGGGCAATGTCCCGCCTGGCTGGCATGCTTTATATAGGGGTAGCTCCCCGATGAGAGGGGAGAAGGAAAGAAGGAAGTGAAATTGAGAAAGCGGATTGGTTGGGGAGTATGTCGGGAGAGATCTTATATATACAGATATATTTATATATATATATATATATATATATATATATATATATATATATATATATATATAGCAATTCAGAATAGGAAATGAGAGGCTCGTAGAAATAACACAGAAATAAGGTTTGGCAGCCAAGAAAACCTCGGAAAGCAAAGGTGAGGTTTTGGTAGGTCATTGAAACAGATAAAGAATTTGGAAAGAAAGAAAGAAAGCGGAGAAAAAATGCCCGCCAGGTGGGATCCGAACCCACGACCTCCAGAATACCGGTCTGGTGCGATAACCACTACGCTACCGGTTGGGCGATTCCCCCCCCCCCCCCCCCGCGTTCTGAGGTATTTATGTCAATGTAATTTTTTTGCAGTTCATCGCAACGATGAACTGGTGAGGGCTTGTAACCACGTCGTACCACAGGGTTGGGACACGTCATCGTCGTCTGGTCACATTTCGACGGGTCTTGGCGGCTCTGGATCTGCTCGTCACGGGCTGGGGACACGGGGCGGGGGGACGTCGTGGGGTGCTTGTAGCGGCGGGGCTGGGGCTGCCCGACGCGGTTCACGAACCCGCGATGAGTCTGCCGATGCCGATGAGGTGCGAAGCTGGGGCCAGGACGGGGATGACAAACCCACACACTCCACCAAATGTAACGTGGCGGCAGAGCAGACGAGACGAACAATGAAGAAGGTGAACAATCTATTTACTGTATTTACATGGCAGCGATCACACAGCCAGCTCAGGGTCTGCCAGCACTTTCTTCGTCGTCCTCGTGGCTGGTCTTTTGTGGTGGCGCTGCAGGGTCTATCCCATCTATATATCCCGTGACAATATATATATATATATATATATATATATATATATATATATATATATATATATATATATATATATATGTCTGTGTGTGTGCTTGACAGACAATAACAGCGCTTAAACGGCACGCAAGAAAGATTGACAAGACAAGGCGCACGTCATCCACACGCGAAAAGATTCATCCGTCAGCAAGCCATCTATTGTTTTGCTACGAAAGGAGCATGATTATCTTGAACGATGACAACTTCCTTCGTGCGGGCCTATGTATGTGAAAATGAGTTCTTCACAATCTCGTTATCTTCATCTGTTCCTTCTCCCTGCGTTTTCCTTCTCCGAGGGTATATATTCCGTTACGATGAAATAAGCCTTGTTGTTGCTAGTACAGCGCCTTGTCTTGTCAATCTTTCTTGCGTCCCTTTTAAGCGCTGTTATTGTCTGTCAAGTATGTACCAACAAGCCCGCACCACCACGCTTTTTGTGTGTGTGTGTGTATGCGTGCGTGTGTGTATGTAAAAGGGTGTAAATTTTTGTTCAGGGTAATTATTGATATTATACCTTTTCTGTGTGTGACAGTGCATATCTTGCGTTGCGTTTCCTTCTGTTTTAGTTTTTTTTCTCGTGCGTCTGCACAAAAGCACCTGGGCCGTTCCTGGGCACACTAAGAAACATTGATTGATTGATTATTATTAAGGTCATAACAATTGTGGAAGTGTGCCAGACCCAGCCTTGGGTTGGTCGCTAGGTGAAAAACCTATTGTGGCGAAAAATGTATTGCTGCTTTCGGTTACGGCAACAAATGCTGGAAATTAAGACGATTGATATTGGCGCCCTTCTAAGCTACGCTAGCAAGCCCAGGGATGGCTGATTTACTGGCGTACCTGGTGTTCTGCTTATATCCAAGACAGTCACATTAAGAAAAAGAGCGGTTTAGGTTCATGGAATTCGAACTAGTGTCGTGTTTCGGAGGATCTTGGTTCGAAGCTCACCGAGGATAAAACTCTCCCTATTTGTGCTATGTGGACGTTAGATTTTCTTCTGTAGCATCATACTTAACTATTTCTTTCGCATTGAAAACAAGCACCTATAAAGACAGATCTAGAAATTTTCTTTCGGTATGGTTGATTTTCTTTAACGCAATAAGTCACGGAAGCAATAAAAATGTTAGCTGTGATTCTACTTGCTACATTTATTCGGCAGCACTGCATAAGAGGACAGCATTAATAAGCAAGTACACGGCTGCAATGCGCGTTACATTTGTTTGGCGTACACCTCCAACACATTTCGTGCACTGCAACGTTGGATAGCAGCCATCGCTCGCATAATTATTTAGAAGAAAACTCATTTGTTTTATGCGATGTGAACGATGCGGAATAATATTGTAAACGTTGGTGCTAACGCTTTGTATTCCTTTTTTTTCTCAAAATTGGCGTACTACAGAAAAAAAAGTCATCTCATTTACGTAACAATCTTTCCAAATGTTCCTATTGGCAGGAAAAGTAGCATGTCAAGAGGTGGCAATCTCTAATGTGGCGGCGAAAATGCGTATTTTACAGTCAAACCCATTAATAAAGAGTTAGCGCAACTAATGGCACTTACCTTATCTCTGCAGGAAGGTGAGTTCAAACACAAATCACGTTTGTCTGGTTTAGATAGAATGAAAACATGGACATCGATATGGGAGCCCACGTCTTTCTACGGCCCAATGCAGTAAAGTGCAGGGAAGGCGCTAGCTTTCTTGTTCAAGCACCGGAATAAACGAATGGGCTGTGACCAAGGGGTTGCGAATTTCTTCAAGCAAAAGTCAAAGTGCTGGTTTTTATTAAGTGTTCGCTTTTCCGTCGACGTGAAGTGGTGGGACCCAACGTCTATTTGTCGTCGGCCTTATCAGAGAAAAGGCGGTTAGACAGGAACCTCGACATGGCTTCGTGCCAGCTCCTTCCACATTTCGAGACAAGTGTCACGGGAAGCGTGAAGAAGTCCGGCTACGATAAGGGCTCCCACTATCAACTCCTTGTGACGAGCTTCGATACGAGCCTTTGATATAGCTCCTCCGCTTTTCACGCTCGTCGTCTATCTACTATTTTGAGTGCGCCTCTACAGCGCCCCAACGATGGCAAGCTTAGAGTAGACCTATTTGCATACCATTCATGTTTTGTGGTATGTTGCATGTTATGTTGCATGGTATGCATACCATGCAACATGTAACAGGAATGGGACAAAGCTGTGGTCTGTTAATAAATCGATAACTATATCTATTGTTTTAAAATGTTAGTCACTATACGCATTTAGGGCTGCCTGTAGGGGCGCCACTAAAATCCCCTTAGCGGCCCGTTTCGAAAGCAGCCGCGGGAGGCTGCGGTCCGCTTTCCGCTGTCGCCGCTGCTTTTTCTACACGTTCGCGACTGAGGATTACAGTTTGCATGCGTCGGAAATTCATATTGATGAGGAGCAGTCACTTTGTTCGCAAATGTGGTGTATTTACGAAAATGTAAATGTTTCTGCACCTATCTTAGTATGGTAAATTCCGTCTGTATAAGCGCCAGGTGTGTGTCACAAGCCGGCGTCGCGAAGACGACACATGCATGGAGCTGATTGTCATTCCACTGCTCTGAAATTCACGAACAGTGTCTCCGTAAGCAGCGTTTCCTCAAATGGTCATGGTACGGCTATACACTACGACGTAAATCGGTTTTCTGTGCTTACATAACCTAGCGGAGTACTCATGCCTGACAGAACACCAGCTATGCTTGCCAGTATTATCATCATCACCCCCATCACCCTCATAAACAACAACAGCAGCCTACTCAGGCTCACCGCAGGGCGAAGGCTCCCCCATCGACTCGAACAGCTCTTGTCCTGCGCCGCTCGAGCACACTGTTGGCCACCGAATTCCCGTATTTCATACCTCCACCGGATTGATGGCCTTCCGTTTCTTCTAAACCCATCTCGGTATCCACTCCGTCACCTTAATTGTTCACCGGTTGATGATGATAATGTTTGGATTTTATTGGCGCAAGGCCAACTAAGGGCAAACAGCGCCAAACAATAGTGATTACGTGAGAGCGACATGAAAGTAAAAGTGGAACATTTAAGTAAAAATAAGCAAAGTAAAACACAACGTAATGAACATGACTGGTGTAAAGGGCAAGGTTGTCAAGATGCATGATAAGAAATGAGATGTAAAAAACTTACGTCAGTAAGAAACTTAAAACCACGTTTGATTGAAAACATGGGCTCGTCTCCTAAGAAGTATGACGGGTGTGTTGAAATATGTCGTATGTATAGTTGTGGGAAGTGTTTGTGGCGTGTTGTGTCAATTGCCTTACATTGTATGAGAATGTGGATCACGGATAGGGCCTCTCCGAACCTGCTGCACAGAGGTCTTGGAGATCCAGTGAGAAGATCCGAGTGCGTTGCATGTGTGTGCCCTATCCGTAATCTAGCCAAGGCGACTTCAGTGTATCTATAGCTTGTGTCGCTGGTGTATGGTCCCAAGTGTGATTTTATTACGTGTAACTTGTTTTCTGTTTGTTCACTCCAGTGTGTTTGCCCGGTTTTGCGAAGTTTTTGTCTGATGTGAGGCTCACGTCGGTGTAGGGTAATGTGGTTATGTCTACTGTGTTCAAGAGTGTAGCAGCAACAGCCATTCGATCCGAGGATTCGTTCCCGGCTATACCACAGTGGTTAGGGACACAGAAAAAGGACCAGTTCAAATTTCTGGACATACACAGACATATTACCCTTGACTATCCGATTGACAACGTGGTTTTTGGAAAACTTTGTTGAACACAATTCCCGCACAACACCGAGGGAATCTGTGTAGGTAATGGATTGTTTGATGTGGCGTTGAAGTATATGATTAACAACATGAAGTACATCATAAGCCTCAGCCGTAAAGACACTAGTAATACTATTCAAAGTTTTACTGACACTAAGGCCGGGTCCATGCGCAGCGCAGGACGCATGAGGTGGCAGGTTTAGAGGCGTCCGTACAAAACTCACAAGACTGATATTTCTGCTGTAAATACAAGAAGAGCTGCAGAATGGCACATCTCGGAGCTCGGTGTTTTTCTATATGTATGAAAGATGTGTCGCATGATACAGGGCGGAGATTCCATGGCGTGATAAAATCTGTTACATAAGTTTGGATGGTATCTAAAAAGGAGACAGCAAGCATTGACGCTCCCTCTCTAACTCTGTAGGAGAAGGTCGCAGAGAACGATGGTCGATTTGGCAGGAGTTCAGTCATGTGTGTATCATAAAAAACTGATTTGAAAGGATGGTAAGGCATGGATGAAATTTAAAATCATAAAGAAGATCTGTGTATGTTCGCTGACGTTCTAAGCTCCATTTATTGCACTCTGCATACAGGCTTTCGACTGGACTAGTCCGGAAGGCACCACACGCCAAGCGGAGCCCTAGATGAAGCACAGGGTCAAGCATTCTAAACGATGTTTTAGTGGTTGACAGATAGACAACGCTACCATAGTCCAATCGCGAACCCATTAGGCTAGTAAAAACACGCAAAAGAAGTTGTTTTCCAGCACCAAAAGAAATGTGCGAGAGAACCTTCAAGATAGTCATTGTTTTTAAGCATTATGTTTTAGTTGTTTTATGTGTTGGATGAATGTGAGCTTTTTGTCAAAGGTTATATCTAAAAAACTTGTGTTCTTTTTTGACAGGAATCCAGACACCATTGAGTTGAAAAAACCTTGCCGGATGCCACGCCTCTTGGAAAACAAAACACAAGTCCACTTTCCTGGAATACATTTAAAACCGTTGCTACCTGCCCAGCCGGCTAGCTTGTTAACACCAAGGTTGACTTGTCGCTCGCAGATAGACAGGTTACAAGATTTATAGGATAATTGTACGTCGTCTACATAGATTAAGAATGAATATCATGGTAGCAATGCCTTTCTGAGTGAATTCATTTTTACAATAAACAAAGTGCAACTCAAAACTCCACCTTGCGGCACGCCATTTCCCTGCACATGAACCTAGAGAGTGCACTTCCAACTCTTACATGAAAGGTTCTTTCAGACACGTAGCTGGCAAGCGTGTTTAGCATCTATTCCGACATGCCAAAGGACTTCAGGTCGCTTAGGATGCCGAACCGCCACGCGGTATCGTACGCTTTTTCCAGATCAAAGAATACCGTCATACCATACTGCTTGTTGAGGAAACCATCTTTGAATTAACGACTCTACTGCAACGAGTTGATCATCGGTAGATCGTCCCGTCGTAAAGCCTGCCTGGTCAACAGCTCTCGAGAAGACCGTTGTACTCTAAGAAGTACACGAGTCTCCTGTTTATCATCTTCTCGAAGAGCTTGCACAGGCAGCTTGTCAGTGCGATCGGACGATAACTTGCGGGAGAGTGAGGGTCCTTCCCCTGCTTCAAAAAGGCCACTACGATGGCCTCCCTCCAAGAACCTGGAAGGCGCACCGAAAGAAATATTTTATTGTAGAGGTGAAGCAGTGGTTCAAGTGTCTCGACATGTAAGTGTATCATTGTTTATGAAATTTTGTCTGCACCTGGAGCTGAAGGTTAAACAAGTACCGAGTGCGACCTTCAGCTCATGAAGGGAAAATGGGGTGTTATAAGATGAGTTCGACCTATTACTGTCTCGCAAGGACTTCTTCTCACAGGATGTTTTGTGTTTTATGAAAGTGTTGGTGTAGTGTGCTGAGCTGGACACGTGTTGGAAGTGTTGTGCAAGTGTGTTACCCTGGTCTTTTAGTGTGTATTCTGTTGTACTAACCAGGGGCAGGCTGTGTGTCAGTTGTCCTTTAAGCTTTCGGATTCGTGTCCAGACTTTGTGTGTGTCTGTGTTGAATTGATGTAAGTGAAGAAGATGTGCCAACTCTCCCTTTTTGCCTCACGACGCACTTGCTTACCAAACGCCTTGGCCCGTTTAAAAGAAATGAGATTATCTGACGTGGGGTAGCGACGAAGGATACCCCACGCATTGTTCTGGCCTCGTGCGCACGCCAACAGTCCTGATTCCACTAGGGCCTCCTTGGGTTGCAGAGGGCACCGGGGGCCTGGTGAATGAACTTTTCGGCGGCGGCGAAGGTGTGAGCCGTGAGGAGTTGGGCGGCTTCTTCAATGTGTAGGTGTGTTATGGATGTGTGGTGTAGTTTGGATGTTTCTGTAAATGTACTCCAGTTCGCTCTAGCTTCATTGAACCTGTTATGGGAAGGTAAACTGTTCGGGCCTTTACCTATGTATGTTAATGTGGTTGGAAAGTGGTCACTACCATATGGGTTAGTGCCAACATCCCATTCAAGAGATGGAAAGAGTACTGCAGAGGCAATAGCCAAGTCGGGGTGTGAATAAATTTTGTGTCCTATATTATGGTATGTAGGCTTGTTTTTATTGAATAGGCATGCTCCCAAAGATGTTCGATATTTTTCGATAAGGCGACCTCGGGCATTCGTGCGAGCAGAGCCCCAAAGAGAGTTATGTGCGTTGAGGTCACCGAAAAGAATGAAAAGTGCGGGTAGCTGACCTACAACGCCCTCAAAATCCGAGCTCAAGAGCTGGAAATCAGTAGGGATGTAAATGGAGCATAGTGTTATTAGCCTATTGAAAAATATGGTACGAATGGCAACAGCCTCAAGGGCAGTCTGTAACTGAATAGTGTGACACGCCAAGGACTTTCTGGCAATGATGGCCACACCCCCGAAAGATGTACCACCGCCATCTATGTCCTTCCTAAATACCAGGTAACTATTAAAAAAATTTGTATGTTTGCAATTTAAATGTGTTTTTTGTACACATGACACTTGGCTGATTGGAGTGCAGTATCTCGTACACATCGTCAAGATTTTTAAGAAGGCCTCTACAGTTTCATTGAAATATGTTTTAAGTGCGAATGCACTTCTTAACCGACCCTTGTCATCCGTCCGGCGCGCCGTCCGCAGCCCGCTCCGCCAGCAGGTGTTATCTCTCCGCGCTCCTCCTCCTCTCCCCTAGCAACGGAGCGCGCGTAGCAACGGAGCGGCGCCGCGTGAGGGCGCGCGCATCGACGGCGCTCCGGCGGGTTGGGCGCGGGCGCGCGCGGCTGCGCCATGGCCTCCTTCATACTGGAGGCCATGGCTGCGCGGGCGTAGTAACGGGTTGCGCCGCGTGAGGGCGCGTTCATCGGCGCTCCCGGCGGGTTGGGCTCGGGCACTCGCTGCTGCGCGGGTGTAGTAACGGGTTGCGCCGCGTGAGGGCGCGTCTCCTCTCCCTCTCCACGCGTACCCTCTCCACTCCACGCTTACCCTCTCTACTCCACGCGTACCCTCTCCACTCCACTCGTTTACCGACCATGCGTAATCAACTCGTGCATTCGCACTTTCACATGCTCCCCCTCGGGGAAATGCGTGGGGAATTTTTTCTCTTCCCATTACGTAGTGTGAGATCTACTGGAGTGTGCATGTTTATGTGTCCTCTTTCGGGGCTGTGACTCTAGGATTGGGGTTTTTGGGCCTTTCTGTAGGCTTGGAAGTCGAAGGCCGCTCCTTGCGCTGCTTTGCAGGCAGGAACGGCCCGGTATCCTTCTCCACGTCAGATGTCAAAGAGGCGCCCGATGGACCGGGTCCCACGGACGTGGCCCCCCTTCGGGGACCCTTCGTTTGACCCGCCACCGCCAAGGGCGTCGGGGGGCCAGAGGTGGCACCGACGGTGCGGTGGCGGTGGGAGCCGATGCGGGTCTCCTTCCAACGCACTGGAGGAAGGGGAGGCAGGGACGGAAACGGCACCTGTCCCGACGGAGGCGGTTGACACAACTGCTGCTGCCTCAGCAAGTGGCGTGGTGATGGGCTGGGCTGCCTAAAGCAACCCAGAGGGGGGGCGAGCGAGGGTCCAGGTCAGACTCGCTGAACTGGGTCCCTGTGGAAACCAGACTCCGCTCCGCCCCCCGGCGAGCCGCGTAGGCCTACCTCCCCAGGGGGAAAGAGACGAACCTTTTTCACGCCTCTGGGAAAATGATGTTTTCTGTTACCTTGATGTTAATGATTTTTTTTTCTCCAGTTGAAACGTTTCACAAGGGCGAGAGTATGCTGCATGTACCTTGGCAATTTGGGCAGGTGAAGTTGGTTGCAGTGCAGTTGTCAAAGAGATGATCATGCTGGCCACATTTCGCACATGTTGTGCTTCCACGAAAGGAGTTGGTAGTGTGCCAGAACCGCTGGTACTTGAAGCAGCGCCGCGGGTTCGGGATGTACGGCCCGACAGAACAACGAATGAAACCTGCGTTGACATGCTCTGGCAGTGCAGAGGTCAAAAGTCAGTATCAGGTGTTTGGTGGCTATTTCTTTCGATTTCCTTTCCATTTCTTTTCGATTTGCCATATGGCATAGGAAAAAGCTGGGAGACGGGGGTACGTTCTTCGTCAGCCTTACCCTGATAACTGAAGAGGACCCGGAGCTCCCTGCCTGGTAAACAGACAGGGAGCCCATCCACCGTAGCTTGACCTGGGCTCCGACGGCCACCGTTTGAGGTTTCTACCCTTCCCCTTAAAACACATCGTCGCGGTTGCTTACAACTTATGTATGGGGACTCGGGGTTCATGGTGTTGCCAATACCTTCACCCAAGATTACTCAAGGTGCCCCTTGCGGGGAATTGTTAACAGGTTGCCGGTTCGTCTCACTACATGACCAGCCAAATAAATTTTTTTGTTACTTGAACTTTGACATCATCTACTCGAGTTTGTTCCCTGATCCATGAATCTAGTTTCTGGTCCCTAAATGTTACTCCGATCATTATTCGTTCCATGAGCCGTTGGGCGGATCTCAAAAAGTTGCCAGTATCATACCTCAGATATTGATCACTACCCTAGACAAGCCAATGTGGCATACATTTCCCGAACATTGGACGAAATGGGTACGATAAATTACGAAAATTTATACTCAGAAATCAGCATACGAATAAAAAATGTAATGCTGGGTCATCGTGCCGCGAGGTGCGCGCTCGCAAACGTTCATCGGCTAGATATATCCTACGCGAGCAGTGCGGTGACGGGCGTATAGAGTAATCCGCGTCTACGACTAAGCGCTTCTTCCAAACATCATCACATCGCACATGGAGCGTGTAGAAACTAGCACCAACTAAAATCAGAGGGACTTATCAGATTCCACATTCCTCCAACGACACCTTCCATCGCTTGTGAACTGCCTACCCTGTATACTTAAAAATGCGCCCGCCTAGTGATTGGCTCTGCGTTGAAGTAGAAAAACAAAAGGAAAGTGAATGCGCAGCTTGCGTGTGTTATTGCGGAAACTCTAATCGTTGATTTCGCCCCGCATTTGTACACAGCGATAGTGTACAAATGTAGTTCTGTCCGTTGTAGTTCTGTCCCTTGCTTGCACGGCGCTCTCTTCTACCGCGCCTTCTGTAAACGGTAACTTGTAAACAATTACTGTAAATACACTTCTGTAAATTCCACTCTATCCCGTATACTTTTGTACGCTAAATTAAAATTTGATGTTTAAGATAAGCCTGTGGGCGATCGTAAAACGTGGGCTAGCTAGCAATTCTCCTGCGCAAGATGTTAGTGTGCGTGGACGTGAGCGTGGATGTCGTCGCCTTCTACGTGCAACTGCATGGCATAGAACACTGTTGTAGGCTGTCGTCCGTAGACAATATCGAATGGAGCCATTTGCCTCGTTTCCTAGTTTCCGTATTGTATGGAAACGTGAAAGAGACGAGAACGTCATCCCTTTTCTTATGTTGAGCGTTGAGGTACATGCACTGCGCGTCCGCGGCGGTCTTCTTGCAGCGATCGTTTAGTCCTTTCCGTTGAGGTTGCTTGCATGCCGTGGGCGTTCAGTGGTCCGTCGAGCTGGAGCTTTTCTCTCGGTGAATAAAGTTACAGTAAACGCCGCTTCGCCTGGCGTGATGATGACTTCGAATATTTTCGTGTCGCCAATGTCAATTCATTTTTCTCGCGTTCGCATAGCTCGCGCGCTCCCTGTGGTGGCAGCGCGCCTGTTTCTTTAACGATAGGCCTCTATTGGTGTCCATGTTGTTTTGTTAAAATAAACTTGCTCTCGGTTCTCCCCTTTCCGCCTTTACGCTCTTCCCCTCCGCTCGCGCAACTCACACGAAGAATGCAGTGGGTATTCCTTCAATTCAATTCGATTTTGTTTTGTGTTCTCTAGCTCTTCCGCGATCTACTGGGAGCACGTGGGGGATTCTGTAACCACAGGTCTTACAAGAAGTCCATCTTTCGTGTTACAAAAGTGGATGGCTAGTTATGTATCACAAAAGGGGGAACTGAAGGGCTTGTTGATACATCATATCGCTTGAAAACAGCGCGGAAGACGAAACTAAGGAAGTAACAGACGTAACAAGCGCTGTGTCGTCTGTTACTTCCTTAGTCCCGTTTCCGCGCTGTTTTCAAACGATAGTTATTCATCACTCCAACTGAGATGAATATCCCCACAGGTATGCAGGTATGCAGCGGTTTGTGCACAGCAAAGTCATACAATAGGTTTCAGGTGAGTTGTAATAAAAATTCCAGTTCCGGTCCTTTTCGATAATTACACTCCTCCGGCAGCAACCGAAGGGGTGACAGCAGGCCGAAATGGCTAACAGTGTAGAACTCCTGGGGTGAAATACGTGAATATAAATGCGAAGTAACGAATAGCTGAGTACGTATATACGCATTGGTACTTTGGCCCATCGAGGCATCACCGGGGACCAGCGCTGGTGACATACTACCCAAGGAGAGTAAAATTTGAATATTGAAAGAAAAAACCTGAAGTGTGTAAGTTTGCGGTTTGTGGATGAAAATTGCGTGTTTGAAAATATTAGAGAAGAAACACATGTTTTGATTGGTAGAATGCTATTGTTTTGGTCATGTTTGTTATCATGCAGTGAGCCAAGCTGCGATGGACAAGAAGCTGCGAATACATATATAAAAGTTCGGAGATGTCTTGTTGGTAGTGCTGTTAACCGCGTATTAGAGCAGACGCTGGTATTGTGGGCGGCCTTTGTAGTCGGCAAAGCGGGAGCCGTGGCAGCCGGAGCAGCTCGACAAACAAGAGAAACCTGCGTCTCTGGCGGGTGACTGGTCAGCCCGCACCCACACTGCTCCAAGGAGGAGAAGAGAATGGGGTTCTCTTGTATGTTTTCGGGAATATAACAGCCCAAGACGCTAGCCGAACTCTTTATTATGCGGGCTACTCAGCTACGTATTCTACTAGGAATTCAAAAGCGGAACAAAAATGAATGGGTTTGGTGTCTTCACACTCTTTCGAAGTGTCTCCGGCTCATAGTTTTTTCGGACAGTGGTTGCGACTGCTGATGTAGCGATGCAGACGAATTCCAAAACAGGTCCCGCTACTTTCACACAGCCCCAGATTCTATAAGAAAAAGTATAACAAATCACACACCGTCATTGGTCAATACCGTTCAATGGTGAAATAAAAAAGTTTATTTCGACACGAACATGTGTGTTTCGCTTAATTTTGATTGCACGATATAAGCGTTTCTAGGTGGAAAAAAGGAAGTAGCCGCAAAAAGTTCGATTAATTTCTTTGGAAAGTTTCGCGCCAACTATTCGTGTTTTCGTGAGCGTGCTCTAGTCATCTCGTCGACCCTATGGGCATCGTTGTAGGAGCCTCTTGCAACTGAATCCGTGTGTGTCAAGTGTACGTCGAGCTTTTTTTTTTGCTTTGTTTAGTCTAGCTTGTACTATGTACGGCTAGACGTACCGGAATTCAAATCGCCACTGTTCGGGATGGCTTTGTAATTTAGGCAAAATCGTCAATTTTGGAGCCCCTGATGTAGTATGCAATCCTTTCCTTTATTCGAACTACGTATGCTTTTTATAACTAGAAAAGGACCTTTATGCTTCTCCAATAATAGGGTTAGTAAAATTAAAGTAGAGAACGAGTGCATAAAATGTGACCCATTGTGCAAAGCTGGAAAAAGCAAAACGGGTGCTTTCAATTCAGATATACACATTTGAAATGAAAGACGGAGCATAACATCACGCGGATAAAAGTTTTGATACTCCCTTTGTAACTCTTACCCCGTTAAAGCATAGGCCTAAAGGTGCCTTTGCAATATTCCGTGCCCACAGAGATGTTTATAGTATTTATCGTTTCTGCGAAGCTCGAAAGTTTGTTGCATTTTACAATACGTGCCAAGAATTTGGATTTTGCATTCAACGTACGCCTCAAGTATCTTCGAAATGTTTCCTGCATTCTAAGGATATCTAAAGGTAAGCAACCAGCCTCTGCGACAGTGCCAACACACGAGGAACCCTAAGGAAGGCCGAGATAGGTGCGCAGACAGCTATTCCTAGCCGCATTGAGCTGCTTTTTACATGTAGGCGACAGCCGTTGCAGAACAGGCAGGCTGTAGCGCAGCAGGCCGTCTACATATGCTTTGCAGAGCAGCACCAAGGATCTACAGTCGCTGCCCCATCGACTTCCCCATCTGTACCTATCGACTTCCCCATCTGTACCTACCCAACGA
This sequence comes from Haemaphysalis longicornis, assembly GCA_013339765.2. Lineage (NCBI taxonomy): Eukaryota > Metazoa > Arthropoda > Arachnida > Ixodida > Ixodidae > Haemaphysalis > Haemaphysalis longicornis. The sequence goes on along the minus strand of CM023457.1, from coordinate 99,324,853 downwards.
CGACAACTCATGCCATCCGATTTCCCGCTTTGGACTCTATCACCCCTATGCATAAAATTACACATACCCGGACTCACATCAAAAAACAATATGCCTCAGATATGCCTCCTTCAATTAACACTTGCCCATATAAGTAGCCAATACTATCATATGACACACATTTTTACTGATGGCTCATCTGCGCCTGACTGCAGTTCTCTCGGGCTCTTCATTTCATCAACCGGCCAAGCACTCTCATACCGTCTTGAGCACCCAACGTCATCTACATCTGCTAAGCTTCATGCCATCAAACAAGCACTACGCTACATTCTCCGCCAGCAGCCAGCCCAGTGGGCAATCTTAACAGATTCGAAGACAGCGCTACAAACTCTTCGACGTGCCAACTGCGTCAGCATTCACCAACATATATCCCGCGATGTATCCTACCTAAATCATCTAGTCTGCGTCGCCGGGCACTGCATGATACTGCAGTGGATCCCTGCCCACTGCGGCATCATAGGCAATGAAAAAGCAGATGAGGCTGCCAAGAGAGGATTGCGACTGCGGAACGTAGGGAACATTTTCTTCCCGAAGCACGATGCCCCGAGACTTGCAAAGGAGCTTGTTTTCAGGGAAAGAAGCACCTTCTGGTCTCTGCCGGAAAACCAGCACCCATTCCTGCATCATGTCGATCCAACTTTGGCACTGAGGTTACTGGGGCGACATCCACGTCAGCTAGAGACTTTGCTCCATCGATTGCGACTGAACGTAGCGCTCACAAATACCTACCGATATCGCCTTGGCCTAACCTCGAATCTGTATTGTGACAACTGCGGTTCGCCTGAAACCGTCAAGCATATTTTACTGGAGTGCCCTACGTACGGTCAAGAAAGAAACAACCTCGCACCGAAGATCGACTGCCTCAACCACAGTTCCCTAACTTTAAAAACACTTCTGGGACCATGGCCATCTCCCTCGTCTCAGCGTAAAGTGTTAAACGCACTATTTCTATATCTCAATGACATCGGCGTGCCTGAGCTAATATAGGACCAGAACTTCCTGCACGGTGCAACCGTCTACAGACTTTTCACGTGTCGCACTGACGTTCCCCAACACACACGCTGCCTCCTTTTTTTACTTCCTTTCTTTCCCTTTTTCTTCTCTCTCTTCCTCCTCACTTCCTATTGCAACTTTATTCCCTCTTCCACACCCCGCAGAGTAGCGTGTAGGCGTTAACACGCTGACAGACCTCTCTACTTTCCTCTAATAAAGATCTCTCTCTCTCTCTCTCTCTCTCTCTCTCTCTCTCACTCTCTCCTTGCCCATAGGTGGTATCAATGCCCACCACGACCTTCACTCAATCGCAAATTGTATTTCTGCACACTTCGCTTTTGTTTTCATGGTAGCTGTCACCTAGTTCGTTTTTGCCAAGGGAAATAATAGAAGGTTTCCCAACACGTAGAGTAAGAGGCAGCGAGATTATTACATGTGCGACTATGAAATTATGGTATTTGCGTACTGCACTCGTGATACAATTGAAAAAGTTGGTTAAAATGCCAATGAACATGTAGTTGCACGCCAGGTTTTGTGTTTGGTAAGACTACGGGTGCGCGGGCATGGATTAGTGCTACAGGAGTCAAAACGTTTTGAATATTCGCTCCATGATCACCTGGTGCTCTCGTCAAAGCAAGATCAAGTGTACTTAAGTAACACAGACGTACCCCAAATAATGACACACTTGTTATGAAGACATAGTCGTTGATGATGATGATAATTATGATTGAGATTTTATGGCGCAGGGCCGACTAAGGGCAAATAGCGCCAAGGAGAAGGTCTTAGTGAACCTACAAAGCTAGTAAAACACGTAAAAGAAGTTGTTTGTCCGCACCATATGAAGTTTGTGAGACAACTTTTAAGTTTGTCATTGCCTTTGAGAATTTCTGTTTAAGTTGTTTGATATGTGACATGGATGTACGTTTTCTGTCAAAGACTACATCTAGAAAGTTGTGTTCGTTTTGGCTGGAATTGAGACACCATTCAGTTTGATGTCTAAATACGGCCGAATGCTACGCTTCTTGGAAGACAACACACAAGTGCACTTTCCTGGATTGAAATTATAACCATTGCTGTATGCCCAGTGAGCTAGTTTGTTAACCCCAAGATGGACTTGGCGCAAGACGTAGTCCCAATTATTGGTACGTTAACTACAGTGTAATCAAAAAGAGATTTTAGTGAAGACATGCACTTCGTATGTTCTCTGCTTACACATAAATCTTCTTACCAGCAAAGCAGTAGAGGATTGAAGTTAACAAAAACCCATGGAACCCACCGCTGACACGTTCAAGTTCTCCTCATGGCATGACCTCCCTTTTGTCTTCATAGGAAAGTTTATCGACATATTTATAACTCAAGATGGAGGTTACCCATGACAACTTTATCTAGGAATGTGTGGTTGCTTTGAAGTGGTAGAGGTTATGGCTGAGTGATAAGAAGGCCACTTTATTCGCCTTTGATATTTATCACTTCACCAACCGGAAACCATCCGGTCAGAGTGTGAGTCTTGTATCACGCAACCGACCTAATAATGATCTAACATCGACTGTCTCGGGCTTCATTTAAGAATTATGCAAGGATCACTCCGGGGCTCTTTGCCAATTGAACTGTTACAGCACCGCGTAAAGTAAACTGACCATAACGCTCATATATTATGTTTTACAATTGAAGAACTGAGCATGTTTTGAGAAACGATAGAAGTTTAGATGATCTTACAAATTGGTGCTCAGACAAAGTTTCTTAAACCCTTGATTTATGCAAGTTTCTTAAATTGCATTTACAATCATGGACAAATTGAAACGCGAACACGAAAATATGAACCAGAACGCCAGAATAGGCCAATTTATTTCCACGCAAGTCAAAATGATGTGTGGGTAGTTACAAAAACATAATTGGGAAATGCGGCTTTTTAAATATACCAACAGCGCGCCATTATTGGACTTCAATAAGTAGTACTTTTCAATTTTGCGTGTTCCGGTTAATATTTTCTTACCCGCATTTTATTTGTTCGTGCCTGTACTTGTCAGAAATGTGAGATTTTTGAATGCGCTATCACTCCGGCTAGTTTTAGTACACGGTATTATCCTATTACGAGCTCAAATGCTTCAAAATTTGCTGGCTTTATGCTGTGAAAATATATCTTTTGTACGATACATAACTCAGAGCAAATACGTTTGCCTGTAGCACCCACAAACATTATTTTGGAGGTTTGTGTGTAGGCGAGGGAAAAGAGTTAATGCATGTTAATACGTATTTTTATGTTAACCTTTGTCGCGAAGAAAATCTAAGTAAAAACGAAAGTCTACCTGCCCTTTCATGCAGAACTACGGCATCTTTAAAGCAGACTGTTAGAAATGGGCGGCCATTTCTCCCAACGTATCTTCATTCTAATCGCAAAGTTTCACGATAATGATGAACCAGCCTTTCATTTACAACCCTAAAATCCGTCTCGGGCATTACCATGCCGCGATTTCTGTAAAGAGATCTGGATGGTAATATAACCAAACCGCATGCTGTGTGTTCCCCCAATTTACAAAGCAATTTCATCGTGCAGTCTCCAAAAATCGATTTTTTTATATAAAGTTGCCACCTTTATGGGCAGCTTTTCCTGTGTTCTCAAACAAGCTGTTTACTGGTTGTTATTCCGCCAAAAAAACTTCAAGGGTCATTCCGGAATGAACAGCAATTGTTTTTCTTGCCCCGTCTTTACTGTAGCTGATACATATGTCCTGTCTAATATTTTTGCGCCTCCTAGAATGATGCCTTATTTTTTAAGTCATTCGCACCTTGTACTTTGCTTGTCAAGACGTTTCAGCGACGCTTATAAGGCGAGGTTTCGTAACTTTTAAGTATGCGAAGAAGCATTGTAACTCTTCATGCCCCTTTTGAAGCGCGAGGTGTTTGAAAATGAACGATATGGAGCGTGTTTGATTAGGAAGTGGCCAACACAAACAGGCACGCAGTGCAGAACATTGATGAGCACCGCAAGCTTACACCTCTAATCACTTGAATACGCATTTTGAGTGAGTTCGTTAACAATGAGCCCCCAGTTTGAGATCAGCGGAGTAAGAAGAAAAGTGAGTGCTGGTAAGTACGGGTCTTGTTTAGGGGATGACCACAGTAAACGCGCAAGAAAATTAAAATTTTCCTTTCCCCAAACCTCTGCACTTTGCGCAACAGCCCAGCCTTCCTACACCACATGATATGGTCCTGCCATGATCTGCAAAAAATACTACCTATTATAATAGAAAATAGGATGTAAATCCACTTAAAAGATGCAAAATTAAGACTGTAGAACAATGAGAGACTGCTGTGTTCAGCTCCACACCGGAGGCACAACCCACACCAGTCCGGATGGTCGAAGCCGCCGCGAGGATCCCAGGAACCTTGGCTGACGGCTGAGAAAGGGAGACCGTCCAAGTCGTCTACAAGTCAGAACCCACCTCGGGCATAAATTAGTCATTTCTCTCTCTTAATGATTTTCACTTATTTTCCGGTGAACTCTGCATTACACTACAAATCTTCGCTGGTCATGGAATTTTATAGAGTGGGTGGCAGGATACTTTTTCGGTCTCCTAATTTTGGGTATGTCGATCCCCCGTGTAAGGCACATTTGCGCTAAAGTTATTCGTTACCTTTTTGGCCAGGTATTCTTCCGGGACTTCTTTGCACCTGGCGTAAAAGCGGAAGAAAGTGTTGCTTTATGACCCAGAAAATCACATTGCAATAGCGAAAGTTTTAATAGCACTTACATGTGATACAGAGATGGCACATTTCATATTCACTCCGTAAGCTTTTTAGTCTAATACTTGGTGAGGCAACACAAATGCGATTTATTTGAAACATTGGCTGAAGCAGAACATTAGTAACGACAGTTCATTTTAAACCGAAATGTGCTAGTCTTTGTCCTTACGCTGAAATGGGCGCATTCCGCCGAGGGACGCGCCCAGTTCACTGCACGTGACTCTGCGGTTCCCCGTGTGGGTTCCGAGCGGCCGCGTTCATCTCTAAATGTTTATCAATCGTTCGCTTAAAACTTTCAGAAACCTGAGGATGTTCCACCCTTCCTCTTTTTGTGTTTTCTAGCAAGTTCTTCTCTTCTTGCTCTATTCTTTTCGTAGTGCATTCATAGGTAACACGTGTTCCCGTTTCGACACGAACTTCGGACGCCTGTGGTCGAGTGAGAATTTAAAATGTTTTGCAGAAATTCCGAAAGTTATCTACTGATGCGTAGCATTGTTATGCCGCTTGCTTTGAGTGTGGGTTTTTCCAGCCAATTTTTTTAATCCTGTTTGACTAATTATCTCCATTTATGATATTATAACGATTAGTCCTGAAACGCTCGCGAAATCAGCATTATTGTGGAAATGATGGGCGTTACATGGCTCTCCACTTTCCGTAATTAGTTTATATATTTATTGTTTTTTAGTGTTTCAATATTTCTTTCTACGTATTGTCTCATTTACGATAACATAACGAATATAGGTGGAACTTACGCAAAATCTGCATTATTATGGAGATGCCGCGCGTTACACCTTTTGCCAATTTGCCTATTTTTATTTTTTTTTCTTATTTTTAATTTCCAAAACTTGGTCCCATCAATTATGTTCATTTACATTATTTTAAGGATTTCATTTGGAACTTCCGCGAAAACTGCATTATTGTGGCAAAGCAGGGCGTTATACGGTTTGCCATTTTCCCTAATTATTTTGGTTTTTCCTATGCTTTTATTTTTTCAACATTTGGTTCGGCCAAATATCTCCATTTACGCTCTTATTACGATTACACGTGGAACTTTCGCGACGTCTGCATTACTATGGAGATGCCATGCGTTATACGTTTTGCCATTTTCAGTATCTTTTGATAATTTTCTTAATTTTTAGTTCCTCAAAATTTCATCCGGCGAAGTATCTTCATTTACCTTATTTAACAATTGCGTGTGAAAGTTTCGCGACATCTGCCTTATCGCGGAAATGCAGGGCGTTACAGGGTTCGCCATTTTTCGTGACTATGTTATGTTTTTCTTATTTTTTATTTTTGACAATTTATCTCTTTTATCTCCAATTATCCCCATTTACACTTTTGTAACGATTACAGGTTGAACTTCCGAGATATCTGCATTTTTGTGTAAATGCAGGGCGTTACATGGTCCTGGCTGAGGAGGTACTGGGGAAAGAATGCTACGCTGTAAAAGAATGTTCTAAAAGGCACGGCAGAACAGCAAGTCTAGAGCGCATGCGCGTGGGCTTCTTGGGGGCTTGTGTGTGTAAAGCAGCCGCAACTGCTCCTTTGCATCTTCGGTGTTTTGAAAATTAATGAACTCCCCACTGTTTACTTGTTGCTTCCTGACGCTAACTTGTGTTTATCATTTTTTCTGTATGTTAAAGACTCCAGCTTTGTCAAATGTTTTCCACTTTTCTCGTTATGAATGGATTGCATTTTCTGCGTACAACAAAAAGTAGGAAATTACGGGTAATTGGCGGAGGAAAGCAAGAAAATAAATGTGTGTGGAAGACGAAATGGACTTTTTTTTGGTTTGTAATCACTTTGGTTATGTGCCTACCATAGTAGGGCTTGTAATTTTAAGGATCGCTTGTAAACATGCAATTTTATTTTTTGTAAATAAACGGACTATGCCGTTCCTTCGATGGCATTTTTCAGTGAACACACCAAACTAATTGCTTTTACGTAAGCCATCTAGTAACTTCCTGCCGCTGTATTTTTAAACTGTGTTGCTGCGAACTATTTTTTAGAATGTAATCTCTGAAGAAGGCGACGCCAAAATAAGGAACACGTTATAATACCTATTTTATTTTTACTACTAATCTTATTTTATTAGCTTCATGGGTGGTCACAGACCAGATTTGTGCAAGTTAGTCGAAAAAATAGAACGACCACCATTTGGAGTTAACTCAAACGCCTAAACAAAGACAAGTGGCATAACGCTAAGAACTCTGTAGCCTGTTTTATAACGTTCTTGTCTTAGCTGCGTATTTCTTTCTCTTAATTTCTGCTATATGTCATCCGCAGATGATATCCGAACGTAACCCCCCCGCCAGCCTTTCTATATAAAGGTCTTGAAGATGCATTGTTACATGGCGATATAAAATGTATTCTTAACACTACATACATTCTCCAACGTCCTTCCAAGTAGCATTTTTGCATAAAAGACTTTTTCTCTTTTTTTTCCCTTTGAATGGGAAGGTAAAAAATTCTTTCTCTTGAAGAACGTTGACACGGCTAAAGACAAGGACTGACTGACTTATTACGCGGTTCGCTCTGAAAAATCAGTGTTTCACTAACGTTTTCCACGTTTTGTTTTCTTTTCACTGCAGATGCTGGCGAAATTCCCCGCCTGGGAGAATCCGATGTACGGGGACTCTGATGCATAACGCTGCATCTGCGCTACCTACGGAGGTGGCTGAAACGCATTCATTCTATGCTTTGTAATGGCGAAAATCACCATTTGGCTGAGGCGTACAATAAACAAATTTGAAGATGACAGTGTGTGTTCTAGGTGCTGTTTTTTGCAGTTATTTGCTGGTCCCCATTCAGAGCAGAGCCAGTTTTTTTTATTTACGCAGTTGAGCTTATCTTTAGACAGTTTACAATTTTTGAGCTTATGTCGGGCAAGTTTAGACTAGAGGCTGTTACAATTTTCGAAATCTTTTGACAAAACTGAACTTACCCTCAAAGGATACAAATTTCGGAAATCACAAACATAAAAACTGTCTGGCTTGGAAGTTACAAATCCCCCCAAGACACCATGCCATGGCATCTGTCAATGTACGTGAGATTGTACGTAGTACACACTAGTAACGCATTTAGAATATATTTTAAGCAGTACTTTCTTTGAATTTAATATGCATTACTAGCACATTTTGTACGTATTTAAGTGATATTTTCGGTGAATTGAAATTGCATTACTACAGGATTTTGCACTTATTTAAAATGGTATTTCCTGTGCATTTCCATTGAATGTAAAGTGCCTTACATATATATTTTCCCTACATTGCTTATGTAGTTGGGCGATACAGTTGGAATACATTTTATAGGTGTTAAAATGCATATCCATGGACTGTGGAGAAAAAAATGCTTCATAAATACAAAGTCAATATATGTATTAAATGCATTCAAAATAGATTGAAAATACGGCATTTTGTCACTAATGGTGGTATTGCTTGATAAAACAGAACATTATTGAATGGCATTCATTTGCACTTTCGCAAGGTATTAAAGCAGGGGGAAATATTATATCGGCGTTCATACTTACTAGTCTTTCTAAGAAAGATTTATTGCTGTCATATATCAATAAATGCAAACTGTGCCAGCTTGATAATGTTTGCCGTGTCTGTTAACCGGGCCTCACCATGAAAAGCGCACCAAATGACTGTTGCCAGAATATTCCACGGAATTACACCTAAAAGACAGTGCATTTCCTTTACGACTATTTTCGCCCAAAGTATAATCATAGATTGTACCCTCACCGTTGTCTCTAAATTGTGCGTGCACCGTCGTTGTGCTAATACTAAATTGATTCACGACCATTTGGAGAGTTGTGGCTGACGTCTAACCATCTTTACAGAGTGCGAGAATTGTAATATTTTAGGTTTCGAAATTATACAATTCGTTTACCATTCTATACATCACCCTAATATAATTATTCAACCAAACCTAACCGGCGTAGCGGTTTTCACAGAAGTTGCAGCTAGAAACACATAACAGATTATGACCTCAAACAAGACGGCTACATCTGAGCCTAAACGTTTCCTGCTATCAATAATATTGTTTTGCAGTTTTGGCTTGCTTCTGACCCGCATATAGTTTACTTCAATGCCTGAGAAGAGGAGGCTTAACAATACTTTTATAATGTCACTGCTTCACTGTAAGTAAGGGAGAACAAAGCATAGGCCGATGCTGGCAGACCTCGCGTCAAGTGACTTGAACTCTCACGTGACGCATCGCAGCCAATGCTTACGCCAGCTTGACATACACATAAACTTATTTACATTCAACGGAATTGTGATGGATGGTACTTGAAGAATCTCGCAGAACACAGCTACACGGGAGCATAATAACGGGGACACCTAGCGCAACCTAAACTGATTTCATTTGGTTAAAAGGTATACAATGCCTACAACTCGACATGAATAACGCAGCCGCAGCAGAGGCCCAAATAAATGACAGCAATAGAATTTCAGTTTTTCGCAAGAAATGTCAAGGAACGCTACCTCCGATGATGGGATGGTGCTTGAATCACTGGCTAATGTTTCTTTCACTATGTTGTGATGGGATAGGCTTTAACAATTTTCCCACTTTCACCTCGTTATGCCACTATGAAATGTTAAGCCGTTGAAACGTAGTGTACCCACATGCCTGAGAGTGAGTAATGAAATGGGAATTCGCGACACTGTTTAACGCATTTTCGTTAACCTTCCGCCCAACTTTAAAACAGCACCAGGTTTCACCGATATAAAATTGACCCCGTGTACTTGATACACCGCACCCACATGTAAAAAACTTGAAAACCCCCCCTTTGGTTTCTGGAATTGAAAAGAACCCCTAAGAAATGTACATGACAGGTAGAATCTTACATGTTGTTAACACATCGGTAGCACATCAAAGGCGTTGATAGAATTATGTGTCAACGCCTAGAATAACGCCCTTATAAAATAAAGCGTTGGCAATTTTGAGACCTGTGCTAACATTTTTCATTCCCCTGGCTTCAGATGACCAGCATAGAGTGGAAAGTACTTTTCTTGTGACAGAATGTCCGTTGGCACAAAAATAACTTATTTACAAGTACATATGGACACCCGTCTCTCTAAGGAAGTCAAGAAGGGAGTGGTACTGGGGCCCCCAGAGCCACCGCTGGGGGTCGGGGGGTCTTCCAGGGTGGAGGCCTGTGCCTATGAAGTGTCGCTTTCTGGCTGAGTCCAGTGACGGACACGCCCATATTAGAAAAGGACAGTGTCAAACTCTGCAGCTATACGAGACTGGCTTCCCACGAGCAGAAAATTGTCATTTTAGCAATGAGTTCATTTCGCCTGAGTTTGCAAGTAAACAGAGCAGGTGTAGGCATATAACGCCGGTTTATATTGCTACTTCAAACACAACCAAAAGTTTCTTCCTTACTGCCAAATTTGCGTAGCAGAATCGCCACAAAGGCTGGCTTCATATTTGTGGCGTACAGTTGCGACGGCTCCATGACAGTAAACGTCTTGACATTCTTGACCCCGATTTCTTCCAGAATAGATAGTACACAGTCTATATCTTTCTCCGTGTATTCTCCCCACTCTGTGATAGCTTCACTGATGACTTCCTGAAAAGTCCTGAAAAATAAAAGAATTTCGCTTCAATCTTTGTATTGTCCTATGCTTGCAGCTTATGTTAGATGTAGCATTCAATCGAGGTAGCATTCAAATAGAGGTTGCTTTCAAATAGAGTGTCAAATAGAGTAGCATTCAAATAGAGGCAGATAGATGTAGCATTCAAATGGAAGGCTTCAGAACCGCGCATCCAAAAAAGAAATACTTAAAACTCACAGTGAAATTTAGGGGTTTATACTTGTTGCTTTCATGGCATTTGGTTAGAGGTACAGGCTTTGTAAAAATTTCCTAGTACAGGCCAAAGGTTTCTGCGCCGCAAAGAATTCAATGTAAAATGCTAACGTTTACCTGTGGCCAATTGTTTTTGACAGTAAGACAGTTGCTTTTTTCCGCTTTCTTGGACAAAACGTTTTAGCTCTGTTCAAGAAGTAAGCCTTTATATTAAATTTATTGTGCCCTACGCATTTTTGGCATGACTTACACAAATTTTCACTAAGGCTGTACACATCAGAACTTGGCCGCTATTACAGGTAAATCTTTATCGTGGCATAATCTCTTAGGGTTGCAAACCGGCAACGTTCTGCCCAAACCGAATGTTTTGTGACCCACTTTCTACGACAGTAAGGGAAAGAGAGTGACCACAACATTAAAAAAGGCAGAGCACCGGACCACAAAGGAGGAGGAAAGATATGATGCCACTGGTACAAGTGAAAATAGAAGACAATATTCACGCCGAAGAATCCCTGCCGTAAATCTCGGTTCCTCAAGCCCTGATTGTGTTCAAATAGTACGCAAGGGCACAGAAAATCTCACATGCAGATGGCCTTATTTGTAGCAGACACATGACTTCAGCAACAAATTACATGCGCCTCTCACCCGCCGCGGTGGCTCAGTTGCTAAGGCGTTGCGCTGCTGAGCACGAGGTCGCGGGTTCGATTACCGGCCGCGGTGGTCGCTTTTCCGATGGAGGCGGAAAGCCAAAACGCCCGTGTGTACGAGATTTCAGCGCACGTTAAAGATTCCTAGGTGGTTTAAAATAATCCGGAGCCCTCCAATACGGTGCGCCTCATCGCCTGCGTTGCGTCGGTGCGTTAAACCCTATAATCAATGAATAAATGAATCAGTCTGTTTATAATAGTAGTATAGCAATAAAGTCCACAATAGCTGGCGCATTCTGATATCCAAGCTGTCCGGTTAGTGAAGGCCATCCTTAAGGATACTTGCAAGTCCTAACCCTTCCTCATGGCGTTCGTTCCTCCCTGCCTGGAATCACTTTGTACGCCTCACTTCTATACACCTGTAGACTTTCTCTTGTCGTGTGGCGGAAAACACGAGATCAGAAGTGATAGTTTGATTTTTTCAAGAGACGCTTTTCCGTAGACGAGCGCACAATGTTTTCGAACGGCGTGATTGTCAAGTTCGACAAAGTTAGGAGACTCTTCCGCAGATTTCTCTCAGAAGCGCGAGAAAGCCTCCTATGCGACGTAAGCGTGTATAACTGTATCTAGCTTGGCTTATGTCTCAAACAAATATGTTATTTGACACAATTATTAGGTTTCAAACAAAAGAAATTGACGGCTTTGCATCGATGCCTACTATAGGTTGGAATTAGACACTGTTCTACGTTTTAAGGCTGTCGTGCAAGTGTTGTGTGCGCGCCCAGATTTCCTCCCGTTGACGTGAGCAGTTTTTCAGCAGTATTTAACACAACTATGGTGCACAATTAGGCGGCATGCGCCGAGTACGCATAAAAAAGATAGACAACTATTATTCTTTGCTGTGTACAAGAGGCTAAAACGCACACCCGAGACACAGGAGGTTACAATTTGTTGAGCTTTGCCAATTACTTTCCCTCAGTGCTTTAAGCGTACTGGTTTCGCTGGTGCAAAAACATGTCACGCATTGGGAACTGCTAATTAGTGTAAATTGATTATTTGGCATGACAGCTCTCACACTATCATCGTGATTGATTTACTAGTTGATGGATAGACGGGTTGTTCGATCGGCTTGTGGGCGTGGCATGGCGCGGTGTTACAATTGATTGTTTTAAAAACCACAGTAGCCCAGTGGCTAAACCGCTAGATATTTAGCAAAAGCAAACAGGTTACCGCAGCCACCGCAATATTACTGGTAATAAAGCCCCTTTGCATAAACTGCCTCCCCAGGTTGAAAACATTTGCGTAGTTTAAAGTTTTTGTATCCTCCTAGCTCGTTTACAGCACATTTAGTTTAGCCCTCAATTATGACAAATTTGGAGGTCTACGATTCACTATTTCTGCTCTAGAAGTGAGTTCGCGTAACAGTAACTGCAGACTGATGAACGCCTGGTGGTCTAAATCTTCCCACAGTGCGGTAACCGCAGATGCCGTTGCAAAAATATTTGCACAGGCAATTACTCTGGCGAAAGGGTTTCTTTAACATGGCGCGTAGTGATTTTGAATCCGCGGAAGTGGTGCCTATGCAAAGGCTACATGATAGCCAACCAGCAGAAAAACACTAACAATCTCGTACGCTGCAAATGTTCATTACATGTTGTGTTGCGTCAGATTAGGGTAGAACTACGGCAGTTAGCTTCTGCTTGATTGCCTGGAGCTTTGTGCAACTTTAGAAATCCACTTTCATGCCACGTATGACTACAGAAGGTCCGAAAGAGGTTATTTATGACTGGGTAGTTTTGGGCAAATTTAAGGAAGTAAATGGCCGCCCCCCAAAATTTTAAAGCTTTTAAAAGCTCTATTTTGTAATGTGTAAATGGAATAATATTGGTTCCATTGCCCTCACAGTGTTCGAATCAGGGGAAATATCCTTTTGGGTGACATACCGAACAAAGTGACTTAGAATTGTGAGGGTCCAAGCTCGTCCTTGTCGCGACTTGGTTTGATGCGTTGCAACGTACTGCGGTAAACGGTTTCTACCGATCTACTGCATGCTTAACATGACATACCTGAAGCCACTAAGCGGTCATCCAAGTATGAAATCACAATGCCTTGAACCATCCATACTGCGTTGAAAAGTTTCGGCGTTGCGGGGTGATGCGGAGTCAAAATGGGGCTTTCAGAACCACCGAAGGCCCGCTAAACGTGGGTATCATATATAAAAAGGAGAACCTCTTCCTCAACGGCTTGTTGTCAGAACGCGCTGTGCCGTCTAGGACCTAGAACACTGGAATCTTTAATCGTGAAAAAGTTTATTCTAGCAGAGTAATAAGAAGAAGACGCCATCTGTCGGCCTGTAGCATTTGAATTTCATTTTATTGGATTCAGGTACAGTTCTTCTTCGATTTCTATTTTTGCATGATGAGGAGGACATTGACTCAGTGTTTTGCCCTTACCGCCTTTATTAGCAGGCCCCTTTCTTATTTGTTGAAGTTCCGAAGAGTTCAGTCTTTATTCATTGTAGTTCACAGTGCAGAATTTGCGAGGCAGTCATAGCATTCATTGCATATGGTTGGAGAGGAATCCTCTGCTCTCCCACCTATAACAAGATTCAGCTGAAGACGCGTGGAAAAGTTTGTGAAATTGCATCGACCAGTTGCCATGCAGGACAGTTGCTGTCCTCTAAGGACATGATGTTTTAATCTTTGGCGTAAGTTTGATATTATACGACTACAGGCAGCTCTTTGCTGCTCTTACCGGGCCTTGACACAGTTTACCTTCACCATATGGAACTTATCGACCCTTCGGGTATTCTTAGAAGGGCAGGAGAGCCTGCAGCCAGCTTCTCCACTACCTAAGGATGATCGGCCTCCCTAAGAAGCTGCAGCCCGGAACCGAACCCTGCTTGCCAGCTCTGGGACATTGCGGATGGGCTGGGCGAACAGCCACTTTCATTCCCTCTCTCTTTATCATTCTCCTGCTGCATGCTTTATGCCCGTGAGCTCGCCGCAGAGGTGAATATCCTTATTGCACTCCCCCATTTTCCTTTCCGTTAAACCATAACAAGCACTGCTTGCGTACCGTCCCAGTGTCCAGGCTGTGACGTTTGATGACAGTAGCTCGTCCGCTTGACTGCATGTGCATCAAGCAGGGTCTGATATTTGGATCCAGCGTCAAGTCTGAAATCTCGATTGATTGAATTTGGCATTTAACGTGCCGAAACTACACAGATTGTGAGGCACGCGGTAGTGGGTGGCTACGGAATATATTTGACCACCTGGGGATCTTTAACGTGCGCCGAAATCTAGAACACACGGGCGTTTTCACTTTTCGCCTCAATCAGAAAAGGAGCCACCACGGCCGGCAATCGAACCCACATCCTTGGGCTCAGCAGACAAGTCTAGAATTAGTCTGCGACCACTGTGGTGACATCGAATGCCCAACGGGCGAGGCACTTTTACAATGTTGAACGCTGAGTTGCGCACAAAACAGTTGCGGGAAAGAATTTTCTGCACCTTTTTGCTTGGTATTAGAAATTTGAACATGCCTTAATTAAAATCTTTTATTTTGTCGATGAACATTGCTATAATCACCGAACATGACATAAGCATTGCCGCGTCCTGCACAAGCCGGATACTTCTGGGGTAAATCCATGGTTCCGGACCTGCTGCTTTCTGTTTTCTGGAACTTTGTTTCCTACTCAAGCACTTGTTCTGCTCTGGAGTAGGCTGTCTTTTCGACGGTTGTTTGCTGATTGGCTGCGCAGCTTAAAATGTAGCTGTAGTTTCAGTTGCCTACGTGCGGAGCTCCTTTTCCATCCGGTATGGTTGCGGGCAGCAACACGACTTTGAAATGTCAGTGATCCTACACGTCATGATGACTTTTGGTGTCAAAATATTTTGCCGGGAATAAGTTTCTTGCAAGTAGTGTAGCCCTCTCTGTATAAAATATTGTTTAGTTCGCTCATTGATCCGTCAATTCTCTCCCCAAAAGAAACTCCCGATAAATGCAATTTATTAATCCGGTACACCTTGGTTTCCATTACAGTGAGTTTATTATTTGTAATTTATTGCATATATATGTGTGCTATCAGCGGTGTTTAGGAATATAACTCGTCAATTGCGTTCCTTTACCATTTAATTCCCGCAAAAATGTTTTTTTTCCCGAAAGTTGCTCGCTGTTTTTTGATAATATACAAAACTTGCCCTACAGATCTATCTATTGTTGTTCCAGCAGCCATGAACATGTGGAGTAGCAAGCCAACCTTATTGCCAGGCTTACTTCTCGTTATCATTAAATGTACGCCTCCTCCTTCCTCCAGAAACATGAGCTGAGGCAATGCACGAGGTTTCGAACAAATTTTGACCTATTTTAGTTTGTCATAGGCAGAATATTTACTGGTGCCAATAAACGTAATTCGTTCTTAACAGATATAAAAATACCAGAAAAGAGGATTTTACATAGCGAAACGGTCAATTTTCCGCACCTATTTTGGGAAAAACATACAAGCGTTTCTACAGTGGTGGATAACGAAGTCGCAAGAAATTATTCAGTTTGAAAATCAAGGTGGGCTTACCTTTGAGGTACTTTTGCATGGCAGTTTCCCATTACTTCCACCTGCAATTAAAAAGATGTCGAATCAACTCTACAGCTACATTTTATTGCCATTTATAGAATAATTTAGGAGAATAAAATCGCCGTCAGTGACCAAGTCAAACGAAATAGTTTCCTAAAATACGACTCCTAAAATACGACTCCGCAGCAGACGAATTTACGTCGAACACCTGACTACAAAATAATTTATCAGTTTCTTTGTGCGCAATGTAATTTTCAAATTCGATAAATGAATTCAATAACGTATCGCTCAATACCATTCATAAATGTTAGAGATGATGATGACAGTTTTAACGCATTATGTTGCATTGGTGTTACAAACAAAATTTATAAAGTGTTTAGAAATTTGTCTGTAAATAAATTCTCGCAAAACCAAGCTAATTTCAGTTTTTTTCTGATCAGTAATGCATTTTTGTATTATCTCTTCTCGTTTTATCTTTGTTGCTGCTGTTGTATTCAATTCAGTTTTGATTTTAATAATCAAGCGATAGTCCCGATGCAGTTCTTTTACTATGGTACCATCGTCTACACATAAACTCGAGCATAGCATGAGACTCTTGAAAGAAATAAAGATAAAGGAAATACAACTGCCGCAGCTTCTCATCAGTGGGTAATCATATCCAATAATCTAATAAAGTTCAATTAAAGTCATTTCACAAGTCTTTTAAGCATGCCTGTTTTCGAGACAGGTAAATAGAAATAATCGAATCTGCCATTAAGTTACCTTGTCAGTTTTTCATCGTCATTTTAAAGTTCTCCAAAGCGGCAATGTCGTCAGTCCTATACTATATATTACCGTGAAGTGCCTTAACGTTTTTTCCGAACGCATTGCGAAGCCCCATCAGCCTTGTACCTCGTTCTGCATTTCACGTGTTTGTGGTGCTGCAATGCATTCACTTAGTCTTCCTTCGTTCAGGTGGAACGTTGGCGTTGGAGTGTCATTGGAGATGCATGCTCAATTCGCATTTTTAAGGCCCTTGGTTCGATTTCCTTCGTTGGTGAAATTTTGCTGCTTCCCTTTTCAAACAAAGTCATATTTTCTTAGCATCTTTGCTTGTGAATCATTTTAGAACCCGCTTCATTGCTACCAACGCCTGTAGGCGGCTTTTTAGCTCAATCAACTTTCATTTCTTTCCGGCATTAGGCGAAGTACAAGTGAATGACATTAAAATAGATAGGGTACAACTGCTGTCATAAGAGTGCCACATGTCCGTCTAATTTTAATGTCCTTCCTTTGTACGGTGCCTATTTTCGTCAAAGCAAGACATGTTTGTCGCGTCTCTAAAATGTTTTTCGAGTGCTACCGTATGTTTTATGGAAATTTCGTTGCCCAGAACGCATGCAAAAAAACTTGGCCCTGCTTGTAATGTTCGTTTCTTGCGTTTTATTTTGCAAAATAAAGCAAGAGAACGCTTGTGAAGTAAACAAGACATTGTGACTAAGCGTGGTATTGCGTTTACGTTAAGATTTAGAAGAGAAATCAGGTGTGCGTGCCTCCGCGGTATAGTATTCCCCGGCCAATAATATTCTTTGTAACACAACTCACCAAACAGACTAATATGTGAGGTTCTGTGACAGTTTGCTCATTGCATGCCCTTCAACATTTTTATACTAAAAAATTATACTGTTGATAACTACCCGCATTATGCGGTCACTACAACAGAAGCGATATTCGAAAGCAGGCAATTGCAACAGAAAACACACAAATGTTGAACAGAACTCCACAATGCTTGACGATTTGATGCTAGGGCAGAATCAACTGAACGATGAGGAAGAAGGGATAGCATGGCCATTCCTTCACTGTCAGGCATAAGTCTGACTTTTTGCAGCGATATTTAGACGCCACCAAACTATAGCGTGGGATAGCTGTCCTCTCTCCAGTAATATTTTGAGCATGAATCGGCGTATTCCACAATGCAATCTATGAACATTATTTTCCGACCGCTAAAGATGTGTTTTGGCCTGCAATTTTCGCCTGCTTGGAACACATAAACCTGGGTCGACCACCGAACCATTTATTTGTCAGATAAGTACTGTTCAGATTCAAAAGCACGTCTACAATTAGGTATATAGCAAGAGCGCCTAGAAATGACGAGGTATTGTTCATCCATTTTTGAAACAAAAACATCTCTACAAAACAATACATCGCTTAAGTTAGAGCATAGACTAATGCGCTTACCTTATTCCTGGAGCAACGTGACTTCAAGAGCGCAGGACCTACATGTGGTTTTGATAAGGTGAAAGCAAAGGGCACGCTGGTGAGAGCGCCTGGCCTTACACGAACCGAAATAGGAAAGCGCACGTACGGAGGACGATTTGTTGTCTTCCTTGGCGATGGTCCTTCACACATGCTTCTCCTCAAGCGTTCGGTTTTTGGCGAAGCGAAGGGTTATGATCCTGGCTCTCGCAGTTCGAGTTATCAAAGATAACGTTGTTTGACAAGGACTTCAACCGGCCGTGTCGCGTCCTTTTTCCAGAATACCGATACAGGCCTCGCTAAGGCTAGGAGCATGTCTTAGATAACAGCTTGTCTCTTCACCTTCTCCACAGTGTCTGTTTCCCCTTTGGTGTTCTCGCAAAGCGCGCGGCTGTCGTAACAATCTTGCGCCCTGTTTGCACCAAGACAACCCACGCAAGCTAATATTAGGGCAATGTTAACGTGCTCACTTACCCGGATGGCTATAGAAACGCTTAATTGTTTAGCCACTACACACACACACACACAATATATATATTATATTCATAAAAAGATGAAGAAGTTTTTTTTACGAACCTCGGAAAGCAAAGAGCGCAGGGGGGATCCGTAGACAGAGCGTTGCTATCAACTTTCTCGGGTAGCGCGTTCCTGCACAGATGGTCTGGGGGGTAAACGCATGGTGTTTCCCCAGCTTTTTCGTTATTAACGTTATCGTACCTATTATCGGGTTGGGGGTGGTAGCCGCGCCACTCGGACTATATTGCATATTATATATATATATATTATATATATTTTAGAAGAGAAGCCGATGGATAACGCAGGTCTGAGCGTTGCGATCACCAAGCGCGTTTCTGGCGCATGCACGTCCGGGGGTTCATCGTCTTCCCTGACACCTCTTTGGCGCATATCCCCGTGTGTGGATTGGGCATAATCCTATATGGGCTATGCTGGTGAGGCACATACCCCGATGTCTTGATGGCATGTTGCGTCTATTGCATATGTTCATTACCCTCGTTACAATCACCCCCGGTGCAGAAGGAGCCAACCTGGCGACTTAGGGTGATGTAGACACGCGGGGGTCGTAGTAAGGCTTGAGCCTATCAACGTGGACTGTTTCACGGCACGGCGGCGAAGATCGAGGACGGAGTGAACGGGCTCAACAAGAGTAGTTCACTTGCGAAGTGCGGGGCAATGACCTTGTATGGACCGTGATATTTGGCCACCAATTTTTGGGAGAGACCGGGTGTTCGGGAGGGAACCCAAAGCCACACATGCGAACCAGGATCAAACGTCGTAGGACCGGTAGAGTCGTCACGACGATGCTTCTGGCGCTGTTTGGTCAGCAGTTGTAAAAGAACGGGCTAGTTGTCGACATTCTTACGGCGTGCTGTGCCATTTGTGAAACCTGGTGTGTATTTCTGTGGCATCGCGGTTGTAAGAGAGTATGGTATCCAGGGCGCATATCGGCTCACGTCCGTAAAGCAAGAAAAACAGGAAAATCCCGTCGTCGCCTGCGGGGGCCGTGTTGTAGGCGCACGTTATAAATGGGCAGGACGAGGTCCCAATTGGAGTGGTCGGATGCAACATACATTGAAACGCATGTCGCCTAGGGTGCGGTTGAATCGTTCCGTGAGCCCATTCGTCTGTGGGTGGTATGATGAGCTTGTCCGATGAACCACGTGACGTTCGGCGAGTAGCGCTTTCACGGACTTCCGAATAAGAAGACCCGTCCTCGATCACTCAGGAGCTACCGAGGCGCCCCGTGGCGAAGTATAAAATGACGTAGTAGAAAAGTGGCGACGTCACCAGCCGTGGATGCGGGCAGTGCAGCAGTTTCAGCATACCTTGTCAGGTGGTGAACGGCAACAATTATCCACCTGTTACCGGAAGCTGTAGAAGGCAGTGGCCCGTATCATCCCCCCACGCGGTCGAAGGGTTTTTCCGGGCAGGGTAGTGGTTGCAGTGGAGCGGGCGAGCGAACAGGTGGCGACTTGCGGCGTTGGCATTCCGGGCACGAGCGAACGTACTTCTGTACGAAGTTGTACATTCCGACGCCAATAATAATGCAGGCGGAGTCACTCGTATGTCTTGATGACGCCAGCATGGGCGCAGCTCGGGTCGTCATGAAATGAAGCGCATATATCTGCGCGCAAATGGCGTGGAATAACCAGAAGCCACTTGCGACCGTCCGAGAAATGATTTCGGCGGTAAAGCAGGCTCGTCGCGCAGTTGAAAGTGAGAAGCTTGCCGTCGCAGAGCCCTTGATACACGGGCAGGTGACGCACTGGAGAGGAAGCTGATCATGGAAGCTATCCATGGGTCCTTTCGCTGCTCAGCGCACATGTTAGTAGCACTGAGAGACGACAAGCTGCAGTCGGTAGTGGCGAGGTGAGACACGCCAGCCGGCAGCGGAGATGCGCGAGAGGGCATCCGCGTCTGAGTGCTTCCGGCCTGAACGGTAGACGACGTTGATATCGTACTCTTGGAGCCGGAAGAGCCTATCGACCAAGGCGACCACGAGGATCTCTGAGGGAGGCCAGCCAGCACAGTGCGTGGTGGTCGGTGACGACGTCAAATCGGGCGGCCTATACAAGTATGGGGCGAACTTCCCCAATGGCCATATTATGGCCAAAGACTCTTTTTCCAGTGACTGAGTACTCTGGACTCAGCCTTTGTCAGCGTCCGGCTCGCGTATGCAACGACGTGCTCCGCAAAGTCAGGTATTCGCTGCGCGAGCACGGCACCAAGGCCAATACCACTAGCATCTGTGTGGACTTCTGTTGGAGGCAGACGGGTCAAAATGTCGAAGTATAGGCGGCGATGTAGCAGACGACGGTGTGTCGCAACACCTCGTCAAGTGACCGCTGACCAAGCCGAAAATGCCGTTGTCACTGCTGAGAAGCTTGTTAATGGTTGAATGATGGACGAAAAGTTGCGAATAAACCGCCGAAAATACGAGCACAGCCAGATAAAGCTCCAAGTGGTTAGGGTGGTCGGTTTCGGGAACTCCGCGACGGCACGAAGCTTGGTCTCGTCCGGACGAACGCCCTCCTTGCAAACAACATGACCCAGGATGGTCAGTTTGCGCGGAGCAAAGTGACACTTTTTCAGATTGACTTTGCAGTACAGCCACGGCGAGGCACGTCAAAACTTGCTCTAGGCGAAACCAGGTGCGTCCTCAAAATCTGGAGTGAAAACGACTACATCGTCCAAGTAGCAAAGGCACGTCTTCAATGTGAGGCCGCGCAAAAGACCGTCCATCATTATTTCGAAACGTGGCTGGGGCATTGCATAGCCCGAACGGCATAACGTTAAATTCGTAGAGGCCATCAGGGTGGACGAATGCCGTCTTTGTGCGATCAGCCTCCGCATTGGGAGCTGCCAGTAGCCGATCGTAAGTTGAAGGATGAGGAAAAAATTCTGCTCCCTGCAAACAATCAAGCCGCATCATCGATGCGAGTGAGCGGGTAGGACGTCTTTGCGTGTAATGGTGTCAAGCGTCGATAATCTACGCAAAACCTACTGGAGCCGTCTTTATTCCAAATACAAGCACCACAGGCGAAGCCGCCCAGGGACTCTTGGAGAGGGCGAAATGACTTATTGCTTGAGCATATCCGTCACGTTGTCTTCAATGGTTTGGCGCTCAGTCGGTGACACACGATAGGGGCGCTGTTGAAGAGGGGCGTGCGAACCAGTATCAATGGAGTGCGTGACAACGGACGTGCGACCAGCGAGCTTTGCGCGAGGATCAAACGACGACGATGAACTTCCGAAGCAATGCAGCAACGTCAGTGCCCTTTGGGTTGTATCCAGGTCTTCGTACCATGCACTGGTGGAAAGCAACAGATGGCAATGTTCTGGTACGCCGAACTGACGCTCCAGTCCCGTCAATCTGAACTTGGTGCAAATGGTCAGGTACGTCGACGAACTAGCCGGGCATCCACAATCTCGATAAAACCCAGTTGTTTTCCGCTGAAAAGGGAACACGGAGTCGCAGGACGGATTCGTGGAACTACTAAGTGCTTGCGCCATCATAAGTTGTTAAATGCACAGGGCAAAGGAAGACATTTTCCGACGTAGGAAATATAGCTGAGGGCGTAACGAAGAGAACAGTTGCGTCTGGGGCATGGTGCAACACAATGGAACGAGGACAGAGGAGCTTGGCGTAACGTCAGTGTCTCAGCAATTAGTAGCTTGGTAGTAAGGCATCACCGGAATAATCTAAGACATCAGTGGTAAATTCAACTTCAGCCCGAGAACAGTCAATAATAGCGTCGTGGCGGAAAGAAAGTCCCAAACCATGATGACGTCATGGGAGCAGGATGCAGGACGATGAACGCAATGGGAAGAGATGTTCTTGATGACGACCCGTGCAGTTGCAGGCAGCAAGCGGCTTAATGGGTTGCGAATTGGGCGGTTCGTAATGAAATCCAGAAAGTGGCGGTCATCACTTTCGTAGGTAGAGTGGCACAGACTGGCATAGATAATAGAAAACAAGCGGCTCCGTATTCGATTAGCGGAAACGTTAAGGGCACCTTCTACAATCACGTCAACAACATTTTTTGGTGAAAATTGAGGGCTTGTGCAGTTCGACGGTGACGCAGCTCTTGCCTCGGAACTGCGGCTGTTAGTTTTCCCTCCCCGTCACTGGTCGGGCCGGCGCGCCTAGGAGAAACTGAGCGGCGACTGGGGAGGAGCGAGCGGTGGCTGGTGAACGGCGGCTGTTCAGAAGACTCGGTGGGGCGAATTCGTGGAGTTGCGGCGGAACATAAGACGGGATGTGGGGCTAGCCGTAAAAAGGTGCTTGAAAAAATGTTGGCGGGGCGGCAGCACACGATGACGACAGTAGCGGGCGACATTCCGGGTTCCGACACGCGAAACAGATGGGCCGATTGTCCGGTGTGCGCCACGCATTCGCATCGTAAGGACTGGTGATGGGGGTGGGTGGAAGTGGTCGTGATGGTACGTGAGTCGGCGCAATGCGCACCGCAGGCTGGAACGAAAGCGATGGTTGCGGCGCTGGGGACTGGAAGAATGGAGCAGGCGGTGGTGGCGGCCTGGCTGTCGCTCCAGCGTAGGTGAGAGGGGCGTAGGTGAGAGAGGAGAGGGGCGTAGGGGCAGCGACTGGTGCGGTGTGTTCGGCTGGTGGCAATGCGTTAGCTACCTGGTCCCGTATCATATTCCGGAGTGTAGGCGCCAGTGGAGAAGGCGGCTCTGCGGTGCAGGGGAGCAGGGAACTTGGCGGGCCACCTCTTCTCGGATAAAATCTTTGATGCGGGAAAACAGAGCGGAATCCTCGTCATACGTAGCCGCCACGCTCGCCACGGACTCCCCGCGAGCACAGGCTTGTCGAGTCAGAGCTCGCTGCTTGCGTAGATCGTCAAAACTCTGACACAAGCGGACGACATCCGCAACAGTTTTGGGGTCTCTAGCCAAGAGCATCTGGAAAGCGTCGTCGCCAACGCCTTTTAAGATGTTCCGGACCTTGTCAGCTTCCGTCATGGAGGGGTCGACGCGTTTGCATAGGTCAATGACGTCTTCGATATAGCTGGTGAACGGCCTCTGTCTCGCAGCCTTCTGTTGCGTGCACGTAAGCACTGTTCGGCGCGAAGTTTTCGTACAGCAGGGCGGCCGAAAATTCTAATAAATTCACTACAGAAATTCGACCAAGGCCGGAGATCGGATTCATTATTGTTGTACCATGTTTCCGCGACTTTCGTTAGAGAGAAGGCGACGTTGCTAAGCTTGGCATTGTCGTCCCACTTATTATACGCACTAACGCGTTCGAAGGAAGCAAGCCAGTCCTCCGCTTCGCTGTCGTCTGTACCGCTGAACTTGGCCGGTTCTCGCTCGCGAGTGGAGCCGCGGCAGATCAAAGGCTGAGGGGTTTTTCTGGACATTGGCGGTGGAACGAAGCTCCAGGGCGGGATCGAAACTCCTGACCTCCACCACTTGTTAAGAAGACAGCCGACACGCCGGTAGCCGGTTGAGGTTGTTTAATTGCAGGAGCGAAGCCGATGGATAACGCAGGTCTGAGCGTTGCGATCACCAAGCGCGTTTCTGGCGCATGCACGTCCTGGGGTTCATCGTCTTCCCTCCCACCTCTTTGGCGCATACTCCCCGTGTGGGATTGGGCATAATCCTATATGGGCTATGCTGGTGAGGCACATACCGCGATGTCTTGATTGATGTTGATTGATTGTTAGGTTTTTTTACCCAACGCGCCAACGCAACGCAGGCGATGAGGCGCGCCGTAGTGATGGGGCTCCGGATTAATTTGACCACCTGGGGATCTTTAACGTGGCCAAATCTCGTACACACGGCGTTTTGCTTTTCGCCTCCATTCAGAAAGCGGCCGCCGCGGCCGGGAATCTGAACCCGCGACCTCGTGCTCAGCAGCGCAACGCCTTAGCCACTGAGCCACCGCGGGGGTGCGATGTCTTGATGTCATGTTGCGTCTATTGTTTATGTTCATCACCCTCGTTTCGATATATATATATATATATATATATATATTTCTTTAGATATAGATTATATATATAATATATAATATATATATATATATATATATATATATTAAGGTTGCAGTCGTCATTGCCAATTGCTATTCGACTTTTTTTTCGAAATTTTAATAGGGCGAATGACGTGTGTCTGTCACGTTCTTTGATACATTGATAAATAAGCGAAAATAAGTCGAGAAAAAATCGCCGTTTTTCCGGGAGCGCTCCCCGGAAACACGGCGGATTTTTTCTCGACTTATATTTTCGCTTATTTATCAATGTATCAAAGAAACGTGACAGACACACGTCATTCAGCCCTATTAAATATTCGAAAAAAAAAAGCCGAATAGCATTGGCAATGACGACTGCAACCTTGATATGTATCTTTACCGAGTCCCTCGTCACGTATCTTTCTGTTCTGCTATATATATATATCATCATCATCATCACCAGCCTATCTACGCCCACTGCAGGGCAAAGGCCTCTCCCATTATTTCTCCAATTACCTCGGTCCTGTGCCAACTGTGACCAATTTGTCCCCGCAAACTTCTTGATCTCATCTGCCCATCTAACTTTCTGCCGCCCCCTGCCGCTTGCCTTCTCTAGGGATCCACTCTGTTACCCTTTATGACCAGCGGTTATCTTGCCTTCGCATTACATGCCCTGCCCACGTCCATCTTCTTCTTAATTTCTACTAATATGTGTTTAACACCAGTTTGCTCTCTGACCCACTCCGCTCTCTTCTTGTCCCTTAATGTTACACCTATCATTTTCCGCTCCATTGCCCGCTGAGTCGTTCTCAATTAAGTTGAACCCTCTTAGTGAGCCTCCAAGTTTCTGCCGTAGGTGAGTACGGTTAAGGTAAGATGCAGCTGTCATACACTTTCTTCTTCAGCGACAATGGTAGGCTACTTTCATTATCTGAGAGTGTCTGCCATATGCACCCACCCCATTCTGATCCTTCTAATTATCTCTGCCTCATGGTTGGATCTGGGGTCACAACTGGCCTAAGTAGATATATTCGCTTACCACTTCCACTGCCTCGCCACCTATCTCAAAATGCTGTGCTGTCCCGAGGTTATTGATCATTACTGTAGTTTTCTGCATATTAATTTTCAGGCCCACGGTTCTACTCTCTTCGCCCAGTGCGGAAGCATGCTTTGCAGTTCGTCCCCCGAGTTACTTAGCAGGCAACGTCATCAGCAAATCTGAGGTTACTGAGGTATTCTCCATTAAACCCTTACTCCCACCTGTTCCCAATCCAACGTTCTGAATACTTCTTGTAACATGCTGTGAATAACATTTGAGAGATTGTGTCTCCTTGTCTGACACCCTTCCTTATAGGTATTTTACTGCTCTCCCTATGGAGGATGATGGTAGCTGTAGACCCGCTGTAGATATCCTCTAGTATTCTTATATAATGCTCATCTACCCCTGTTCCGTAATGCCTGAATGACTGCTAGGGTTTCGACCGAGTCAAATGCTTTCTCATAATCTATGAAGGCTATATATAAGGGTTCAGTATACTCAGCGCATTTCTCTATCACCTGATTGTTCCTGTGAATATGGTCCATTGTTGAATAACCTTTACGGAACCCTGCTTGTTCTTTAGGTTGACTGAATCTAAGGTTGCAGAGATTCGGTTAGCGATTACCTTGGTAAATACCTGTAGACGACTGACAGTAAGCTGATCGGCCTGTAATTTTTCAAGTCCTTCATGTCGCCTTTCTTATGGATTAGGATGATGTTCGCGTTCTTCCAAGATTCCGGTACCATTGCGGTCATTAGGCATTGCGTATACAGGTTTGCCAGTTTTTCAAGTACAATTTCTCCGCCATCCTTCAAGAGGTCTGCTGTTATCTGATCCTCACCAGGTGCTTGCCCCCTTTCATTTCTTTCAAAGCCTTCCTTACTTCTTCGGTCGTTACTGGTGGGATGTCTATCTCCTCTGAACTACTGTCTCGTTCGGCATTATCTGTATGTCCCGGCTACTGTACAGATCCCTATAGAACTCCTCGGCCACTGTGACTATTCTATCCTATTTGTGATGACATTGCCTTGCTTATCCTTAAGTGCATACATCTGATTTTTCCCACCGCAAAGACGTCTCTTCACTGCTTTCAGGCTACCTCCGTTCTTTACAGCGTATTCGATCCTCTCCATATTATACTTCCGTATGTCAGCTGTCTTACGCTTATTGATTAACTTCGAGAGCTCGGCTAGTTCTATTCTGTCAGCTGAGGTAGAGATTCTCATGTTTGCCGTTTCCTAATTATATATATATATTATATATATATATATATATATATATATATATATCTTATATATATATATATTTAAATCTAGAGAAAGATAAACTCACAAAGCGCGCAGAAATAGTATAAGTAAAGAGTCGGATACACAGCAAGAACAATAACAAACAAGGTTTACTTACGTTGCGGCAACGGGACTTGCCTTCATCAGAGTAAAGTTACATGATTTTGCATGATTTTGACAGCAAAATCATGTAACTTTACTCTGATGAAGGCAAGTGCCGTTGCCGCTACGTAAGTAAAACTTGTTTGTTATTGTTCTTGTGTGTATCCGACTCTTTACTTATACTTATATATATATATAATATATATATATATATATATATATATATATATATGTATATATACACATATATATATATTCGCGTGTCGAACCGAAAGTATACCGTTTCCAGTTCGGGCAAATTCATTCTGTTCTGGTTCTGTATCGGTTTGACTAAATCAGGTATCGAAGCGGTGGGTGGACCGGTTCGATGAGCAGAAATATCAGCTAAAAACGAGAACCATATTTATTATTTTAAAATAATATGAAAGTAAATACAAACAAAAAATTAAAATTCTGCTGTTTCCCCTTAACAGTTCTAAATTTCCAAGCAAACTTTAGGCAAATGGACAAGATGTTCACAAAGCAGATAAGCAGATTGAATGACAATTTTGTATCAATTTTCCCGCCCATACTTTATGTTGTCCTAGGGCCATAAAGCAACCGCCAAGAAATATGACGGGGGGATACATTTCTACCTGATCCTTTTTATTTTGAAGCCGAAATCCTTTTGAAGTCTAAAGCGTCGCCATTAAATAGCCCATAACGCTAACCGTCGAACCCTAGAGTTAGGCCTGTGTACTGAAGCCTTCAAATAGCATCGTTTCATACCATCGTTTAATACCAGCGATGTAACGTACGAAAAAAACCGAACAGCAGCCACTTAAATGCTACCAATAAATTCGATTACCTGGTCACCTGGCATAATTTGTTAGCTGTCAGTTTCTCAAGGGTGTAAGCCACAATTTTAAAAGTAAGCTTTACCTAATCCGCAGTCATTGCAATATTGGTCTGATTACTATTGGCCTGAATATTGGTCAGAATATTATCTTTTCCGAACAATGTGGATGAATATGGAACATTTTTTTTACATTTATTAGATCGGGATTGTGTTGCCTATGTTTCACTAAAGAATTATTTTAACATCTGGCCGGGCGGCTGAATCGAGGGTCAGACTGACAGAGAGACATACATACGAACAGTCAGTTTTCGCGTGTTGGGTAGCCCAGGAAAGACTACAGCGTCTTTAAAACACGAGCGCTGGCTGCCCCTTTCAGTTGGCACAAGTGCTCGCCCAAGGGGATCACCCGCTTTGTCCCGAAACCGTAGCGCCGCGACGGGACCTAGCAGCGGCAAACATAACCACCGCCACTCACACCCTACTCGAAATCCGGGTGACGCGGGAGGCCGCACCTTGCGTGCGCTCTCATCCAGCGGCTGTCCGGTAGGGCATTTGGTTTGACGCGGATTTCACTAGGGGCTGGTATATGCTTTATCAGGGTTCGCCAAGGTTTGCGTGCAACCCTGTTCCCGATAGGGGAGAAGTAAAGATTGATGATGTTCGTTTCCCCGCGGTCCGGTAGCGATCAGGAACCCAACCGCCCGGGCTCTGGTTGATTTGGCAGGAGGCTCGCAGGGCGTTGGTGCTGACGTTTTTGGGGATGGTGGCCGAATTGATGAACTCGAGGCGTTTCTAGTTGATGAAGGGAAACGACGAGTTTATATACAACTATTTACATTAGGATAACTGAGTACATAAGGAATAAAAGCGGAAAACTTCAAACTTCAGTTAGACGCTATCTCTAAGTGCGTACAAGTCACTCGAGCTTCTCAACTTCGTCTAAGTCTCCTATCCGCGGAGCGTACACAAACCGCTCGAGAAATTATGGCCGGGACTCTGTTCCCGCCGCAGCATCCGTCTAGTTTCCCGGTAGACAGCTGTAACCTAAACTTCCGACGTGATCCTCCAATCTATCTATCGCCTAGGGGGCTCACAAATCCCAACCTAGCTTTAGCGGTTGGGATTTGTGAGCGGTTGGGATCTTTTATTTGGATAAGCAGGGCCACAGACAGCCATAAAACGGCTATAGGTAATCCACTGATATAAGCATAACCGAGATAAAAACACCCACAGTGATGTCGACAAGAAGAACTAAAAACAGCCATAGAACCAGCTACAGAAGAATCTAAAAGACACTCATAGGAATGTCGATACGATCGGCTTATCACGCCATATAAATGACTATAGCTAATTTGGACAAATACCTAAGACCAACTATAAAAAAGATTTGCTATAGCAGACCACGTGATATTGTTAAGGTCTAAGTCCTAAAAGCGGTTTCCAGGCGGACATTTATGAGGCGTCACGGTATGAGGCATCATAGGAGTATGAGGCGTCACGGCGCACAAAATTACAAACTAAGTGGTTCAGTGAATGTAAGTGGCATTTTAGTGGTGAGGATAGCTTTCAGGCCGCGTGCCTTTCGGTACAGATAAGCCGAAGGTGAAATGCATCACCTGCTAGGCCGACCAAAAGCTAATTGCCGAGCCAAGAGTAACAGACCGAATGGGGAATGGGAGCGCGAGGGGAGAGGGAAAGATTGTCGTAGGCTGATAGCATTCATGGCGGTGGATATTTATTTGGTTGTTCCCAATTGATGTGAGCGTCTTTATTCGACCACAAATAACTTTTGTTAAAATACCGTTAAGCGTTAAAAACAACAGAAATTCAAAACTGCCTTGTGACATGGCCAAGATATGGGCTTGAAGGTTTCCTCTGATATTTCGACCCAATGGGAAAAGTGTTTTTAGCAAAAGTTATCTTCGTGATGTTTCTTTTACCCGGGGCTTCTCCTCCAAGCCGCAGTAGCGCTGAGGATCTCACCCCGGGTATCTTCAACCGACAAACTCAGCTTCCGATACAAAAACTGTACATTTATTTACAGCCCGGCGGGCGACAAAAAAAACAGTACTCGCGCGGAGCCCGAAGACCACGGGCCGAGCTCTCCTGCGCCCGGACCGCGTCTCGCCGTCTTCATTTTCCTTTCCTCCTGCCGCTGAGGGCCGGGGAAGAAGAAAAGCCAGTCGTCTTCGTCGGTGGCCATCCATGTGAGGCGGTTAGCGCATGCGGTGGTGAGCAGGGCGACTTTTGTCGGAACGGCGCGACGTTCGAAGGCGCCGCCAACACGTGCTTCCCATTTCCGCGCTGCTCGCCCCAGGGCCCGCGCCAGTTCGTGCGTCGAAGCGCCCGACAGCAAAGGTTCTCGGAACGCTTGAGTCTACTTGCCTGCTTTGAAAGCAAAATACTGTCGTACTAGTGTGGCGGTTACTTTTCGTATACATATCCACCGGTGGACATCACAGCCACGTGTTTTACCGTTCTTAATCCATCTTATTCTACCTATATCCGCCATAACCTTCGTGAATCTCACTCCAGTCAACCATAATGTATCTTAATCCACCTTAATCTTGCCTAAGCTCTCCTCGTCCACCATAATCCACCACATTCCGAGCTGTCTAATGATTACTACCAATATTTATTCAATCATTAACTAGCATGTCTTTGCCTGCATTTAGGTATCATTAATCATTCGTAACTTGACATGCAGCAGGCTATGTCTTGTTTTTCTCAGGCAAGGTGTTGAGATGTGGCAGTGGTAAGGCACCAGGCTCCTGCTCTGGAACTCGGTATCAAAGCCCACACAAACCCAAATGTACTTTTTTTTTAATTTTCGTTACAGCTGCGACCAATTTTGCGACCTTTCGTGAACGAGCCGTTTCTAAATACCGACACTGGAGGCCAGCGGTGGCGCTCAACGCCCCGTTGAGGGCTTTCGCCTTCCAAGCTAATGGTGTGCGTGACCATTTCCTGCTGCTCTGATACCCCCTGTAGTGCAAGTCAGTAATCTTAAACAGTCACTGCAGTTATTCTTCAAGAAGCTTTTGCTGTGTTCTTTACGAGTGTACACAAAGCAAAATCTTGCGTTGCCGCAAGGACAGAACGGAAGTCGAAGATTTCACCACCGCAGCAGCTGGCCCCTTTGTCTTGTTTTGGCTTCTGCAATTTTTCGTTCAAAGCGGCTTATAAACGCACTGGGTGCTGTATCTAGATATGTAACCCCCAGATGACGTTCTCTCGAAAGTGGTTTCTAATGGTTGCTAAAGTGGCTTAAAAAAAGGCTTGCTGAGATATTGCGGTATGGCGCGTCACCCGTGGCCATGGCACAGCAGAAAGCTTCACGCTGTAGTTAGCTAAGTGTTATCGCTCGAAGCACGCAGATTTTGGCTTACATACCTGCGTATCTACGGAACCCAAAATTGAAAGAGTACATTCTTTGTTGTGTGGCCTAACCTCTTGAAGAAATTTAACGAAATACCCACTCTTTTATTTACCTTTACCTCATCTCGTACGCATCTCTTGGTGTTTGTACAACGTGTTGAAATAATGGGAAGGGGGCTATCTGCAGTTACACCTACCTCACTTTGATCTGCCATCTGAGGGATGTTGAAGAGATGCCTGAACTCCAATGGTCAATATCAGGAAAAATGCACAAAGACGCATTGTAGGAAACTGGGTATAAAGTCGCGTGTGGATCGCAAGATCCCTGCACTTGCGTTGTACTGTGTGGCGGCAGCAATTATAATACGCCTCATGTTCCGAACATCTGGCAGTTTTTCAATCCATCCACCGGGCTGTCCTTATCAACGGAGAATGTTTTGATTCGTTCTGGGAGATCTCTCGAACCGGGGGACGGGAACCGGTCTACTTGGGCCTACCCCAGGTCACGCTGAAATCACAGGAAACAGACGAGATATTATTCTAGTATCGTTGATTCGTTTCATTTTTTAGTTTCCTCGTTGCAATCCACGCACAAAAGCATGCTGGCAATCAACTAAACTTTTAGAGGATGTATTTTTTTTTGCGAATAAAAAAATATTCTAGAGTGACCGAATTTATTTAGGAGATTTTTCTTCCATTGTGGTGCCAGAAGTCACATAAGATCCGGTATTACAGATAGGGTCATACAAACGTAATTTCTGGTTTGTGTTGTAAACATATCACCGTGCTCTAACGCACCAAATCACAACCACACTTACCTCTCGGGCTCACAAGCCTGCGGAAATATTTCCCGACAAAAGACGAAATCAAACCGAAGGAGGAGACACAAGAACTCTGTACCAGTACAAAGTCGTGCGCAAGTATAGCATGGCTATTGGCTTGAAGGCACGTCATTAGAGCAAGATTCCTCCACCACAATGAGGCAAAATGCAGAAATTTCAAACTTGTATGGACGAAATATGCGACAGAGGGCACGAACCTGCACACGTGGACTATGTCCCAGCCACTGAATCTATTTAAACTATATGGCTTTAAAATAGTGCGGTCGTTTTTCGCCTTTATTATCTTGCTTTTGCACGTGCCTGCTGTCCCTTGAGAAGACGGTTCCACTGAAGACAGACTTTTTTAAATTAGGCATTCTAGCAATCAGAATATTAGGTAAAAGTGGCAGGAAGGTGGTCTTTATTGAAGAGTTTTTTCATGCCAGTTAGATAGGAAAAGTGCCTTTTTTAACGAAATCTCTAATTGCAATCGAAAACACGTTTGTTCATTTTTTTGCAGGGTAACA
The DNA here is from genome assembly GCA_013339765.2 of Haemaphysalis longicornis. Taxonomy (NCBI): domain Eukaryota; kingdom Metazoa; phylum Arthropoda; class Arachnida; order Ixodida; family Ixodidae; genus Haemaphysalis; species Haemaphysalis longicornis. The sequence goes on along the minus strand of CM023457.1, from coordinate 99,292,324 downwards.
ATAGTAGCAGGTTTTTGGATCAGCAGATGAACACCACACGTTATTCGTAGCAAGGGTTCTTCGCACCAGACAATGACTGGTTTGTCCCGGTGTGCGGCATATACTTCGCTCATTGTAAGCACTTTTGAAATAAGTAGGTTCGTCCGCTCGTCCGTTCGCATTGGCACACAGTGTTAGAATAGGAACGCGCAGTTGGTGGTTATACAGCAGTTTGTAATGCTATTGGCAGGACATTTTGAAGTGGCGCCCGCAGCGGCGCCAACGAGAAACTGAATAGAGGGGAAACAAAGCAATACAGACATTTTCACATGGCCGAAGAGGTACCTTATATTTTCGGAGAGCGATATTTAGGCATTTATCTAATTCTATGGAGCTTTTTTGACTATATGGTGATCTGGAAGAATTACTCCAACTGTATGCAAATCCCGGGAAGAGATTGCTAGCTGTTTTACAGCATTTTGTCGAACTAAAACCCCACTTACCTGACATTCAGCCGTCCCTCTCCGAGAGCAGCCGCACTCAGTCATTCTTACCAGTGGCTATGAGAATCCATGCAACTGCTGCACGAGAAAAGTTACTAAAACAAGAAACAGAGGAGCGAAGTATCCAACGTCGTTTAGTTCTCGGCGTTTCAATTAAATACCAGTTTGGTAAGAAACTGCATTCGCGTCCGTGTACTAGTTTCCCGACTAGTGCAAAACGTGGTCTCCCACACTGAACATAATCCCACCCCGTAGACGCTTAATTACGGCGGCAGAGTTATAATACCTTCACAGGCGCGACACCTACCAGGTTATATACGCATGAAAAGCTTCGCCAAGTTCGCTAATCGCGCGCGGGTATACGAGCCACCGAACTGCCTTAATGGCTGCCCGCGCTTTTTTCGCGTGCCGTCGTACAGGAGAGGGAAACAAAAAGACAAGTGACCTCCAGCATTTTTGTGTGTTTTGTATTGATTCAGAAAATCCAATGAGCGCAGAGCGCTGGGGAAAGGAAAAGAGAGGGGTGGGGGTGGAGGCGGCGGCCAGCTTTCCCCTCCGTATCGTTCCCTGCCTCAACGCATAGGTCGGCAAACTCACTCATGAGTGCACTCACACACCCCCCACTCACCACTCACGAGTGAGTGGTGAGTGAGCCTCACCGACGTTTTGGCCTGGTGAGTGCGAGTGCGAGTGAGGGCGATCGCCACTCACGGTGAGCCCCGTACACCACTCGCGAGTGCGACTTCCACTCGCGGCGAGCCACGCTCAGTACTCGCGAGTGCGAGCGCCACTCGCGGCGAGCCCCGCTGCACTCGTGAACTCGCCACTCGGAGTGCGAGTTCCACTCGCGGTACCCACTCACCACTCGAGGTGAGTTCCCCGCTCACTCACACACTCGCGAGTGCGAGTTCCACTCGCGGTGCACTCGCGGCGAGCCCCGCTCACCACTCGCGAGTGCGAGTTCCACTCGCGGTGAGTCCACTCATCACCACTCGCCGAGTTCTCACCACTCATGAGTGGCGAGTGAACGCGTGCTTCTTGCGCGTTGTGCAGGGCATACCGCGGTGAGCATCACTCGCTGTTGGCACTCGTCGCAGAAGCCGCTTGCTGTGGTGATTGCTGCTGGCGTTATCCACTCGTACGCACAGCCACTAGTTAATGGAACGACTGCCTTTAGCTTCGGGAATATGTGGCTACTACCCTTTATAATTAAGCCACCGTGGAACCAACTCTCCAGTGCCCTCTTGATTGAGGATTACGATTTGGATGGACGTCTGACGCCATAATGCGCTGATACTCTCACTGTCATGACTCATTGAGGGGCTGTTGCGCGCACTCTCGCCGAATGATGTTTCTGGCTCGCAGCGTTTTCTGTTGGAATTAGTGTCCGTAACGTCGTCGCAATAAAGCGATTGCACTTCCCTACCGCTGAGCGCTGCGACGGAGGCATTAGGAAGCACCGTGGTCTAGTGACGTTGTACTTGGTGTACATAAATGGCCGGCTTGCTGCAGCTGTCAAATGGCTGGCTGTTCTTAAGCGCAAATTGTGAGTGCCCCTACTGGTTTGAAAATGTATCGCAGATTTTCACAGATTCGCGTATCAGGAAGGCAAAACGGTTCGGATGGGAGAGTTGCGTGTTGTGGAAAGTAGTAGCTCATTTTCGAGACCTTGGCGTATTAAACGTATCAGTATTTGTCATTACTTATTACGGCGGCGCTCTGTTGTGATACTCGTTTTCCACTTGGCGTCACACATCCTTCTACGGCAGTTATGTTGCGTGCCTTGAGGCATGTGATTTGCTTCGGGTGTTTGACACACCTGAAAACTGCACCGCTACTGTTTTATTGCAAACTTCACTAAAATGTTTACGTTTCGTTATGTTGCGTGAATGTTGCATTGACTCATATACGCCGATGTGCGTACCTTTCGCAAGCAAACAAAGTAAGCTCGGTTTAGCATCGCCTCACATAATATTTGTCATGATGACTCGCCGAATGCACCCCTTCGTTTAGTTCCCTGCCTCCCTCTGAAATTTGTGTATCCGTTCGTGCAGATTCACAAAAATCCTACGTTATGTCTGACTCCTCATTCGCCTTACCGAATCGCGGAATTCGAATCGTTACTGTTTCGCGCATTTTGTGAAATATATATTTCATATCTTAAGATAGCGAAAAGTAAGATACTCGCTGTTCGCGCTGCTCTGTTGTTATCGACGGTCATTACCATTACGCTTGTGAATTGGCCTGGCGAAGTTGAAATTGGGACCTGGGCTCCCGCATATTGCTTTTTTCGTTCTGGCCGTTCACGGTCGCCAACCAGCTAGTTATGAAGGCGAAATTGCTTCTGCCGCTTTATTTTCGTATTTAGCGTTGTGGTACGCCCAAACACTGTAGTCCCCGTCATGCTTGCTGCGCTGATACGTTGAAAAGGGCTTCGCAGTCTAGTGTTCCTCATATTTTGTGCCCCGTATGTAGATCGTCGTCCGCGTGCCGATGGCGTGGTGTTATGAATAGTAAGCGTTCTCGGCAGTCGGATAGCGTAATTTGTGAGTGGGTGAGTGAGTGAATGAGTGCGTGCGTGCGTGCGTGTGCGTGTTCACGTGAGTGCGTCTGCATGCGCGCGCGCGTGCGAGTTCGTATGTGGGTGCGTGCGCGCGCGTGTTTAAGTGCGTTGGTGTGTGTGTGCGTGCATGTGCGTTTGTGTGCGTGTGCGCGTGTATGTGTTGCGTGCGTGTTCGTGCTTGTGTGCGTGCGTGCGTGTGCTTACGTGTGCGTGTGTGTGTGCGATGACTTATTTTCCCCGTTATTTCGTATAAACTTTCGACGTGAACTTGGCTCGGTGCCCGGTGCGGGCGCATGACGGTGTAGTTTAGGATGAAGCTGCGGTTTTGCTCTGCGGCAGGCTGGCGCCGTTTAGGGAGGGGGACAGGGAGGGAAGCGGGCGCCAGGCAACTCGTCTCCATGAGGACGCACGCGCTAAAGTCAGGCGGCGCCGATTTGGCGCGACCACGCGGGGCCGCCTCTCTCCCTCGCCTTGTCTCTGCCAAGCGCTCAAGGCCAAGCGCTCCAATAGCCTTCCTCCACCTTGCTTGCCGTTTTCAGTCTTTTCGTGGCGGTATTTTGCTGGACACATCGCTCTGCGCCCTGTTCACCTGGGGTTACTCTTGAAATAAACCATTTGGAGGGTTGTCCAGAGCAAATTGACTGCGCAATTTTAGTGGCGCGGATAGCGCGCTTCGAGATAGGAATATTTGCGCGCGCTAGCCAGTATTTTGACAGATGGCAACAGCTTTTCTAAGCTTTTCTTCCGAACTGGACTATTTATTTTATGTTTGCCACCACTGTCAAAATGTTCAGTGTTTCTTTTCTTTTGTAGAATCTGAGCGAAATAGCATAGACAGTAATAAAAAGTTATGAATGGCTTCAGGCAAATTTGCGAGAATTGATTTCGTAAAAGAGTCCAGTGACGATTACCGCTTTGAAAGTGACATATCAAGACATGTGCTTATAATAACCGAATACATACTTAGGAAAAAGGGAGACCCCATTCCTGAGAAAGGTAAATTTTAGCTCAAATCAGTAAGTCATGCCTGAAAATATTTGTACGTGCGTGTGAGTGGAGGAAGCGAGTGGAGATTTCGAATGAGTGTGAGTGGCCATTGAAAGTTGTGAGTGCGATTGCGAGGGAGTGTAAGCGGCGAATGCGAGTGGTCAGCGTGAACGCGGATTAGTGCGAGTGGTGAGCGTGGGCGCGAGCGAGTGTGAGTGGTGGGGATGAGGGGTGAGCGTGAGCGTGAGTGAGTGCGAGTTGTGACGACGAGTGGTGAGCGTCAGCGCGAGTGAGTGCAAGTGGTGAGGACGAGTGGCGAGCGTGAGGGGTGAACGGTAGTGAGTGCGAGTGGTGAGTGCGAGTGAGTGCGAATGGTGATGACCAGAGGTGAGCGTGAGTGCGAATGAGTGCGAGTGGTGGGGCGAGGGGTAAGCGTGAGCACGAGTTAGTGCGAGTAGTGCGGACGAGTGGAGAGCGTGAGCGGGAGTGAGTGCGAGTGGGTGAGGGTGGAGGGGTGAGCGTGAGCGCGAGTGAGTGCGAGTTGTGAGAACGGAGTGGTGAGCGTGAGTGCGAGTGAATGCGCGTGGTGAGGGCGGAGTGGCGAGTGCGAGTGCGAATGAGTGCGTTAGGATAAATATATTTTTTTTGAGTGAGTGTGAGTGAGTGGAATCCAGTTTTGCCGAGCTATGCCTCAACGTCAATTTGTCTTCGTAGGCATTTATTTGCAGACAGCCACGGGTCGCGTTATTGTTTAGACCAATGAGCGTTGGTGTCGCGGCGACAGCTTCTGTTTGAAACGTACTGGTGTACTTACTGGTTTTCTTGACGTGCTTAGGCTGCGCGTGTTGAGTTAGCTTGCCTGTGACGGTGTGCGGTGTGTCCCATAGAGTTGTGAGACTCTATGGTGTGTCCATTTCGCGGTTTGCCTTCAATTCCCTGTACTTGGTCTATCACTGTCTGCGTGTCAGCTCGCCCGTCTTATATGCGGTGCTGGCTCAACGTGCGACGAAGTCTAATGACCATTGGATACCCATTCCCACAACGGAGTGTGTGGTACGTGTAGTGCTGCTATCCTGTGCGGATTACGGGTCGTCGTCTGCGCTAGGAGCGTGTTTTGCGTTGCTACCTGTAAGTACCACGGTCCTTACGGTTGCGCAAGAGGTGCAAAATAAAAAAGAAATCGTTCTGTGTTATTGGGCTATACTCGTTTTTTTGTACATTCGCGGAGCCGTATCCTGGCATTTCTTCATCAGCGCTTTCATCGTGGAAACATAAGCTCGTTTTAACGGTGGCCTGCGGCGTGAGCGTTGCAGGTGACCGGCGCTAGACGTTGCTTGCATGCGTTTTTAATGAAATTAACGTGTTTTTAGACCCCTGTCGTGTGAGTTGTTTCGAAGTGAAGGTAGCTAGCGAAAAAAATATATATTGAGAGCAGTTTTAGCTAGCCTTTTTAACATAGTTTTCAGCATTTCGGCGTAGCGTGCACATTGGGGTATCTATCGTCTTCGCAAGCGGGGCCTTACAAATTGCCGCACTGACTCGCGACTCAATTCGTAGCTATGGAACTTACTACGTACACACCGCGTTCATCAAAAGTGACCTAGAGCCAAACTTCTTTTGTGCCCGGTAAGGCGGAACGTTCAATGCGAATTATCGAAAAACTTGCAACTTTCCGCGGTTTGTAGTGGTTCACACCGGGTAGGTTGTCCGACGGAACAGCTGTTCTTTTAAGTGCCTGTCTTTTCACCGCCGCGAGCCATTTGCGTCGGATTTTCATTTCTGTGGCTATTACTGTGCTGTTATTATCATTTCCAACTGAGATTTGCCTGATACACTCTGCGCGGAAGTAAACTACAGACCGAGTCCAACGTTCCTTCAAAATTTTAGCTTTGATATCCAGAGCTTGCGTTGAGTTTCCGTCTGTGGAAAGCAATTCAGGCTAATGCCTGATGTGTATTTCGTAGATTTCCACTGCCCCACTGCGCATAATTTCCCCGCACAATAAAGGCATCTTGTTTGACCGACTAGTGCCCTATAGAAACCCGTGTATTTAAATAAGCTATATAAGAAGGAAAAAAAAAGGAATGGCCATGCCACCCGCTAACTCATTTCCCGCAACAGAACCTATGATGTCATATGCTTAGCTGTGCGGTCGGCTGAAGCCGGCACAAACAAACGTAAATTATGCAGGGAAGATAAGCTTGCCGAACGAGCTTTATACGCTTAAATATAATGTATATTCAATTTACAGCAGTAACAATGATTGGGTAAACAATAAAACTTACTAAACTACACATAAACATGGAAGTAGCGATACGCACTGGTGTTGGTACTGTACGCGCTGTGTTTGTTGACCTGCAGAGCAGTCCGTCACCTTGGAGTTGTCTTACACGACACTGGCCGATTGGCGTAAGCGACATCACTTCACGTGACCCTGTTTGTCGATAATACCCTTGTCTTACACCACACTGGCCAATTGGCGCAAGCACATCGTCTTATGTGGCCCTGTTTGTCGAGGATACGCCATGCTTCCCGAAACGATTACTTTCTACTGTAACAAAAACAAGCCAGGTGCAAATACGATCAATAACAAAGAAACGGCGAACAACGGTTCGTGGTTGAGTATGGTAGCGCCTTCTGTGGAGACTGACGGCAAGAGGGCTGCAGAGCCGAATGACGCACTGGAAGTTTTAAGTGTAGAGAACTTTAGGCGCTTGCCTTGTCATCCTAGCTCGCTCGCTGGAACATAGCATACAGCCACGGCGTTACGGTGTAGCCTTTCACTGTCCCTTCGCCATGGCGTAACCCAGAGGCTTCGAAAGCCAAGCGGTTTATATAGTCATAAGCGCTCGAAACTCGTGAACCAGTGGCGCTTACAAGTGGCTTAGCTCGGCTGTGCCAGGATATACGTAGCGTGACCTAAGGTTCAGCTGGTTATTCCTAGCTTTCCTGGTTGTCTAGGATTAGCTGTATATTATGCTTGCTGCTACTTATCATTCAATAGAAATCGAACCCGATCTAATCGAAAACCAATCAAGTGCAAGCCAAACTAATCCAATCCAATCCAATCCTCGGGCTTGCGCAAAATGTGGCAGTGCAACGTGCGCACGTTCGGGGAGAAAAGCACAAAGAGAACAGAACTCTCGCTGGCGCACTTTCAGGAAGGGGGCGCGCGAGCACTGCGAAGGCGGGAAATTTGATTTGAAAGCCCATTATGGCGAATCACTGCTCTGCGCTTCCGACAGCTTTCACAGTGAATGGAACGGCTTTAATTTTAGATGCGAAACAGCCTATGGTCGAGCCTGTTCCCTCCGCCGTTGTGTGGGCGCCGTTGTGGCGCGTTCACACCCCACTGCGCATGCCTGGCCAGGCACCGCTGGTGATGATTGTGGCAGGATGCCCCTAGGGATTGGCCAACCAAAGAATCCATCACGAGATAGCTTCGCATTCAACCACCGTCGTCATCTTCCCGTAGGGGAACCCTGAGTAGTATGCGAGGCATTCCTCCTCGCCTCTCCGACGCTCCTCTCCTCTCCGAAGCTCCTCTACTCTCCGAGATTGCGCAACGAATGGCAACAACTGCGGCTCCACGCGCGATAATGCGAAGCAGCTTAGGGTTAGAGACGCGACGGTAGCCGTTGCATACTCCGCTCGGGGCGCCACTGTAGCTCCGCGGTATAAATGACGCGCGCGCGCGCTCCGCTCCCCCCATTCTCCTCCCGCAACGCCGCTATCGAACTGAAAACTAATGGGAACTTGAGTCGACCCCATGGCTGCTTCGCATACTACTCAGGGTTTCCCTACGGGAAGATGGTGAAATTTTTTTTTCAATACCCGCCCTTGTGACTTCATGGCAGACGTCGCGAAAACACACGATTGGGCGGGAGAATCATAATTCTAACCGAAATTGATGAATTTCTCAGTCAATACGACGTCATTTGCTGCCGGATAAGCTCCTGAGCACCTAAAGCACGAGATCTTTCACAAAAAACTTTTATTTCGTTTCACGGCCCCTTTAGGGGTTTCTCTGTTTTGGTGATTCTGAGACCAGCTGTGTCGCTTGATTCGAGAGCCATGCCGAGCATTCTCCCGTGACTGAACTCTGAGAGGACAATCATATCTATCCTTAGGGTGATTTTGAACTTGACCACGTAGCGCCAACCGTCGTTTGCTTAACAACGGTTGCGGCGGAGACGGGGTTGCAAAAATATGGAAAAGCTGTCCGAAAGCTCGTGTAACTAAGCTCTAGATTCAGGATTTTCTTTTAATTCGTTTCTGTTCTGTGCTTTTATTGAATTTTGAGACGCTGGCGTTAATCTATTGCCCCCATTTAGTTAGGTGGCTCAGTGTTGGTACCAAAATCACTTCTAATAGAAACAACGTCACAGTAGATCAGTGGGTAAGGTGTATGTCCGGAGCCCAAGGACGCGTGCTTGATTCGCGGCCGCGGCGACAATTTCCCTCCTGATGGAAGCAGAAAACAAAGGCACCCGTGTGTTGCTATTTGGGCGCACATCACGGGTCCCCAGGTCAAAGAAATTAATCCAGAGCCCAACACTACCCTTTTTAGCCTCCGCCATGGTATCACTGCCTTCCTTTTTGCACTTCAGTTGCCGGTGCACCACAGTTAATATTCAGGCGCGCCCTCCCATCAAGCTGCTGCACACGTAGCTTCCTGGTGGCAGTGATGACCTATTTCCGCTGACACTTCATGGCTGATACTGGCGGCTAGCAGCCACTGAAATACTGAAAAATGAGCCGAATAGCGCTATCACGTCAAGATCCCGTGAAAGAATGACAGTGGAGAGTTTTAATAAAACGTTTTCAGTTCTACGCAATGTGTTAGCGTAGGCTACTGTCTTGCGTAAGACGCACTGCCAACGTACGTTTTGTGTTGAGCGGCCGTAAAACGGGCGCACGCTATTTCAGCAAAGTAGCAGGCGTACGCTACGGCCCTCGCGTATCCCTGTGTTTACAACATGGCGGCAGGTAGTACGGAGCACCTCAACGCTTTGGCTCCTCTGTGAGTAGTAAATTTTCATGTTATAGAACATGCACCAAGTTTCTTGCCCTGCTTTCTTAAATAAGTCCCGTTGTTAGCACGTTTCTCTCGCGGTGAGCGACTCTAACATAGCATCGCTGGCTGCCCGAACAATGCTCCTGCACGCCGGCTTCTGAAGCTGTGTGTCTGCTGTTGACGCGTTCGGCTCACGGTGGAAGGCGATGGTGTGCTCCTGCGGGTGGACTTTGCTTGCTATGTACGGAATTCGTTTATCATTAGTGACGACATAACCCAGTGTGCGCGGGTAAAAGCATTCTCGGCTTGCATTAGAGTGAAGCGACTTGCAGTTCGGTACCACAAATCGCCTGAATTGGGTCAAGTTTACCACGGGCTGAAGGCAAAACATCGCATTTTATTCTTGCGCTTTGTCTTCCAAGTGCAAGCAGTTACATCGCTACTCCGCGTTTGTTTGAAACGAATGTCTCCAGTGTTTTCGAGTCAAAATGTATGTGTCAAACCCGGCCGTTCAGTTCTGCTCGTTGCGTGTGATCGGCAAAACAAGTAATCTCGGTGCTTCAATACTACCGCTATATATTCTGCTTACGTAGGAGAATATTTCTATCATTTTGTGCACGTTTTGCGTTCAACGCTTATGGGAGGCTTTTGGTTCCACTGGTTGGGTAATCGTGAAAAATTTTAGGTGCTTTTTCGGCCAGATGGGTGAGTCGCTTCGAATTCGGATCAGCAGATGGCGCCGTAGGCGTTAGCGTTTCGCAAAGCAAAACCCACGAAACACCCCTAAAACGTACTTCGCGGCGCAGACGTAGCCTGCCGCAAAAATTACACCTTTCGTGTACGCGAAAGCAGCGAGCGCTATACGAAAACTCCCTAGTCACACGAATAAGAATTGGTTAAAAAACGGCCAAGCGTGTAACTGCTTACCTTTGCCTAATTGCATAATTGGTGGATATAAAACACTTATTTCGTTGAAATAGCGTGAATTGAGATAATTTGCCGAACTGACTTAAAAAACCAAAAATCCAAAAAATAATGAAATAAGATTTAAAATGGAACGCACAATACCAAAACTATGAATCTTATACACCTCTCCTGTAAATGAAGACCGAAAGATAGCTTGATAAGAATAACGGAAACAAGACTAAAAAGTGAAAAAGGGCCCAACATGGAACGCCGTGCATTTGCAAAAAAAAATGCATAGATGGCGCAGTTAACACATTCCTTCGTTGTAAAATTTTGAATGGCGACAAGGGTCGATGGTCGAACGGGTTCTTAAAAACGAAGAAATACATAATTCAAAATATTGCCGCGAACCATACAATTGGTTTGTTTATTTGTGTTTTGCTTTTACCGCCCCGGCTGCGCCGGTCTGCTTTATCTCTGCGCCAAGGGAAGCGCGTGTTCCATTCTTTTCTTTCTGTGCGCATGTGTTATCTGTTGTGATAGGGAGAGCATTCCGATCTAACGTGAACAGCCCAGAATAATCTTCTTGGATCTTACTATGTTTCTCGATGCGAATCGACGTTTCGAGAACCACGCGCGCCGAAAGATAAAAATTCCCCCGCATTTCCCCGAGGGGGAGAATGTGAAAGTGCGAATGCACGGTTGTCGGCCCGCTTGCGGCGCTTGCGTCGGCCCCCGCAGCCACCGCCTCGCCGCCTTCTCTTCCATCTCTTCCATCGGGTTGTAGTATCACGTGTACACCACGCAAGTTATTCAAGCCGCCTATAACGCCGCTGAGTCGCCCCAACGCACGCCGCTGACGACGTAGTTTGAATGCGTTAAAGATATAAGGCGCGTCAAACACTGATATCACCGTCGCGTCCGTGGCTGATCGGGTAGAAGCGTCGCGCCTGCGGCCGCAAAGTCCGCGGATCGAAACCTGGCGCCGGATGCTGTTTCTTTATAGAGGAGCACTGCGGACGCGCCGCCGGCGGTGGATGGTTTTGGGGTCGCCTTAATAAAGTTATTCACACTTAAAAGCCTGCAGTGCGGACGCCGGGGCATTCGATTCGACGACACTCGCCTGTGCAAGTCACTTTGTTGACCGCTGTTTCGCCGCCTCTGTATTCTTTTGATTGTTAGGGAGCACAAGTTCGCTCCAATAAACGTATTTTCTCATTCAAGACAACTGGCTTCGTCCTTGTCTTCGTGACAATATTGTGGCGTGGCGGGAGAACAAATGAGACGAACCATGGTGCATGTTCAGCGATCTATTTACACAATCTGAGGTACATGGCGGCTACCAGAGAGCCAGCGCAGGCTCCGCGCCCCACAGAGCCGCTTCTTCGTCTCGTGACAATATCTTAAACGTGAGCGTATATCAATAATGGGCCTTTTAAACCTCTCTGAAAACTTCACCTACTATGCGAATCATTGCAATTATTTGAAGAAATATAAAAATTAAGAACAGTCACTGTGCTTTCCTTGGCGTTGTAGACTGCTGGATTTTGTTGCATATTTATTTCTCCATAATCTCACCCTATCTTACGTTCTTTGCTTCTCTGCATGTGTAATTAAAACGGATCCAAACTATTACCCATCTTTATTAGACTGTTTGCGTGTGCCTGCTTGTACCTCTATACTACTAACCTTGATACTGCTACCTCCAAGGCGGTTCAGCGCTGTTTCCGGGTGCACTCATATAGTTAGATAAAATTGTTTATACAACAAAAGAGAAGAAGGTATTGGCGCAAAGGCAGTTTATTCATTTATAAGTGTAAAAAAAATAACAGGATTGAAGACATCAATTTCGGCCTGATGTAGACAAACAATGTAGCAGGTTGTTTGTTCTCGGAGCAGGTTTTTTGAGAAAAAATACAAAAATGCAGAATCAGCACAATATGGGCACGTGGAAGTTTCTTGGTTATATAAATGTAACCGAACGGAGCACGGTTAATAACAGTAACAGAAACGTAAATATAAATCATATCACGTTAGCTAGAGGGTTATGCGGATGACGGGGCCTTGCGAACGTAGTCAATGTGGGTTCCAGGTCTTTCAAAACAGGCATTCATGGACGCTTGTGACGAAGAACTTCCAACTTGAGCAAGATTTTGTCATCCTTCATGTAACCGTTGGTCTCTAAATTTTGGATCTCTTTGCCTCTTGTGGCCGCTAAGCCGTTATCTGCCGAGTTTGTGGGCATTCCAAGTTCTCGAAGATCGGAGGAATACGTTGTATCAACAACATGAACTGCCACCTTCTCTTTGTCAGTTGGATGAATAACCTCGAAATAAAAGGCTTTCTTTAACGGCCAAGGCAGGATCTCATCGTATATCCCTTTCAATATTTTGAAAGCCAAACAAAGGCACTTTACGCCATTTATTTCTGCAATTTTAGTCCCCGGCAAAATCAAGTATCCATAAAAATACTCTGGTTTTTCAGCGTAGTATGTTGCGAATCCTTCCTGGTCAGCCCTTTCTTTAAACTCTGACCAGCCATCCATCGTCCACTCGAAGGGCATTGAACTGGTGAACTTATTTTGCAAGATTGCTTCTGACACATCCCTCACAACACTGAGCATTTCGTCACTTTGTTTTTTGATCTGCACCATGCTTCTTTCAACACACGACTTGAGAGTTTTCAGAGTTCTATCGGTTTCGTTTGTCTTACTCTTATAGGTTTTCGTTAAGACATCAATGCCAGTGGTTGCTTTCGTACATGCCGCAAGTATCTTTTGTGTACTTTCGCTACTTTGGCTCGTCAGTGTTGTCCTAAGATCACCAATAAGGTCGGTCGTCTGTGCTGCTGCAGTGTTTGTAACGTCAGTGACATGTCTATCCAGTGAGGCCTGCGCATCCCGGACGCTTTCAACAGCTGCCAAGCCTAATCGCGTGCTCTCCTCTAGTCTGTTATCCCAAGACTGCAATGTCTCCAATACGGGAAAGTCAAACGGAAGCACGCCTTGTGGCGCAGAATTGCTTCCACTACAATTTCTCGTGCAGTTCATGGCCTCAACGTGTTCCACCATAGCATCATGCACAATGGGTTGACCACAGCGCTTGCACGTGACAGGGTGGACCTTGCACTCGCCGTCGAAGTGCTCGATGATTTCAGACGCCGGGCCAGATGCACTGCAACCACTCTCTGCGTTCCAGCAGTGAATCTGCGCAAGAAAGAAATTCGTGTGACGATGTGCAACCAGAGGCAGGGCCAGAGATGTTACGATTTTTAGACGGGTGCATCATCGCTAAGCGTGCCCGTTCTATGAAAATTCGGCAGTAATTATCCATACCTGTGTTCATTTTCACCTACTGAACAATATACATTTTGAAACGCCGGGGAAGAAAATTCGATTAGTGGAATCCAGCTGTCTACTCACTGAGTCTAAACGCTTATTTATACCTAAGAAATGCAACACTGCCACAAGCCTAAACTAAAGTATTCCGTTACTATACTGGTACAATTATGTTTCTCGAGGGCCGCCTTTTGCGGAAATATGCCTGTGGATTTAGTATGCGTTAAATTTTGTTTTTAGTGCAGTGATGCTAGAAAAATACAATCACGCCGAAAATTACAAAGAATCAATGCCACTTCGCCAATTTTATCGGCTGGACCTTGATGTACAATGCAACCACTGAATTCGCTTAATAACCAAGGTTTGTCTCAATAACAACTGCCAGTTTGGTTGCGTGTTAAAAAACTTCGCATTTTTATGCACAGATCATGCCAGTCTGAAACACAACAGCGCTGTGTTAATGAGACGCCGTAGTCCTCATGTCCTGGTGTACTTTATTAAGGGTCAGTTTGTGATGTAGAGAGCACATCTATTCATGAAAGAAAACTTTTTCTTCAAGCTATTTTTAAATTACGAGGAATGGCAACATCTGCAGAGTTTTTAAGGTGGAAAATGGCTGTTATAATATGCCAAACGTGAAACTGCTCAAGAATAATGGCGGGCCAACATGGTAGCTATATTTGTAACGGCTAAAAGCTACAGCTCACGTTTTGCTCCTTTATATGATATACAGAACATATATTAGCGTTTACACATACAACCAGTAAAGGTCCGTTGTCTGGTCGTGTATTTTCGCGCATATCACCAGATACAACCAGCGCGAGGAACGTCTGAAATGTCGTGCCCATCCAAGGCCGCGCATGTCCACGTTTTGCAAATAGAGTGCTTCATTATTGGTGTCACGTAAATTGTTAATGCGTTTTAATCAACATCGAGTCCGGGTGTATTGACACAAGTCCTGGCCTGCGCGATTCTGTAACTGTGTTTTTGTGGCAGATGAGGCCCATGCGACACTCGCATATTCTAGGAATGCGGCAGTGAAGGAGCATGCGTGATGTAGTAGAGTACAGCGGGCGCTTCTTTACGGTGCAGTGATTGAAAGTCAGATCCGCACTGAACGCACTTCCATGCTCAGGACCAGGTAGGAGTAGGCCATATATTAGCCATATGTGTGCCGATATAACTATATTTTTACGGTGACATACACAGAAACATCCGTCGTCTGGTCGTGTATTTTCGCGCTGCCTTTGGTGAATGATAAAAATGTTACACCTTCATCGTGGAAGAGCATTCCATAGAATATATGCTGCGTTGCGCCCTTCCACTGGCAAGGAGGATGTATGTGTGCCGTTTTGAACAGATTTACTGTGTGTGTGCGATGAAGAAACCGCCGACGATGCAACATCCGTGTAACGTGAAACTCGAGCGCGAAACCAACCTACATTGATTAATGGTCATATATGTCTACTGATCTAATTCGGGCAGTACGCCCATCTGTATTGAACAGGCAAATAAAAGTAGCGCTGCAGGAATTGCAAGTAATCGGCCTAGCAATAATACCGGACGCATTCAAGTCACTTATACGAACGCGAATTCGCCATCTCTTCAGAAAGAAGACGTTGCAAGCATTTTTTTTCACTGTGTAATCAAACCAACTTCTCTCGAATTCAAGCGAACATATAAGCTCTGGAGAGCGCTTCGAGCCTCGCATGGAGCAGAGACTGATCGCCTACGCAGGCCCACTCATTAAAATGCTTTATAAAATTTTACACATAGTACGCGATGGGTACGAAAACACAAACCCTTTGTCGTAGCGACTTTGTCGATGTTTCCGCAAACCAAACGGAAGCGAAAAGAATAATTCAAAGTCAATTTGTGGTTATTTAGCTATCGCGAGTTTGTCGTACCTCTTCTTCGCGAACTTCAGGCACGGCCTGATGCGCGTTCTTTGCTCCGGTTTCACAAGCGCCGCAACGTGGCATTTCTCGCACGTTCCTCTTACACCGTGCCGTTGGGGCTTAGCACGCGCCTACAAAAGCCGTGGAACCCGTCCAGGCGCCCAGTGCATGAATCGGTGCGTCTGCGGAAGTAGATGCCGAGATGCTCTTCAAGTTACGTCACACTGGCAACGTCGCTCTCTACACTCTCGAAGGTGGCTGTCCACGCTGGATTGTTCACGTCTCGTTGTCGCTCGCTGTTGCAATGCGATGTGATCGAATCAGCAATTTTCTGCCATACTCCAACTATTCCTCACGTCGTCAATAAGAGGCATACTATAATACTGCCTTTACAAACATTATTCGCCTTTTTCCGCAACGGATGTTGACACTGGCGCAGAAAACACACACCTATCAATCGATGCCTACATTGGCCTTGCGGCTCATCGGGGTGAAAATAAATCATGAAAAACAAGTCTGAAGGGCGCCCAGGTAGGCTCATCTCATAAGGAACTGCTTCAGGCGTCGGCTGTGCATGGGCGCATCCGCAACACAAAATCACTATAGCAACTAGGCACTAAGTTATAACACTGGGAAAAACTAGCGCACGAAAGACGGGGACAAGAAAGGAGGCAAGCACAGCCCTGCACTCCCACATGATGTTTTAGATGCGAAGCACCTTATGGTCGCGCCTGTTCCCTCCGCCGTTGTGCGGCCTCCACACCCCCCTGCGCATGCGCATCCTCCCCCACTCATATGCTCCCCTTTTCGCATCTCCTCTCCTCTCCGGCATTTCTCTTCTCTTCTCCGACGCTCCTCTCCCCTCCGGCGTTCCGCCTCTCCTCTCCGAAACTCCTCTCCTCCCCGGGATTGCGCAATGAACGGCAACACCTACGGCTCCGCCTGCGATAATGCGAAACACATTAGGGTTAGAGGCACGACGGTAGCCGCTGCATACTCCGCTGGGGGCGCCCCTGTAGCTCCGCGGTATAAATGACGTCGACCCCATGGCTGCTTCGCATACTACTCAGGGTTCTCCTATAGGAAGATGGTGAATTTTTTTATTAAAAAGGGAAACATGTACTGAAGAGAACCGAGCCTGCATGCCAATGAGGTCACCTCCAGAAGAGGGCAATTGCAGGACTGCATCTCATCAAGTCACGCGCCCTTCAAGATAAGAAACGTTCCTTTTGTGCACCGTCACTGAAGGTTGTCTGACGCAAGAATAACGATATTTAAAAATGGAAGCCGCCTCTGACACTTCTCTTGTATATTGATCATCATGATTGAACTAGGTGGTTGCGTCAAACACAGCAGGTGAACAACTACACCAGTCGCAGAGGTAAGCCCCATTTCAAAGTGAAGAATTCTGAATAGAGAGGTGATGCTCGCGCAGTCCTTTTTTGACGCAATGACCGGTTTGACCTATATAACAAAAGAATTGGTGCAGATTGCATTAGTGCTGCAAGGCTGGAGAAACAGCAAAACTGGCGGCCCTTCCCTCTTCGTCGATGGCGCTGCTGTTGCGTCATCATCATCAACAGCCCATTAGGCCCACTGCAGGACAAAGACCTCTCCCATCGACCTCCAACCGCTCCTGGCCCCGCCGCTGGAGTTCGTTCTTGCCTCCGAATTTCCGTATTTCGTCCCTCCATCGAGTATTTGGACTTTGTCTTTTTCTTTACTCGGCAACAACTTTCTGTGGCAATGCAGTCACGTCTACAGAACCGCCCCATGCTGTATCGCTGCGCACCTGAAAGTAGCTCAACAAAAATAATTGGTTGGCTGTAGCCTAAGCAAATCAAAAACATATTGTCCGTATGTTTTAGCCTTGGATTGATAATGCCACTAAATTACTAGCCAGAACATATGAGACAGAGAGAATTATTTTTAGATTTTTTAATTTTTTTGGTTCCGGCTGTCGCCACTGGCGTCGCATCAGTACTCTTCAGAAAAAAATGGCGCCGTCGTCGTCGTCTTCGGCCTTTGGCATCTTGCCACTCCATTCTCCGATTGGATTTTTTGGGGCGAAGCTCCTCTTGCTCGGGCACTGACCCGGGCGTACAAGGCACATTGTACACGGCACGTTGATGCTGATTGTGGCAGGACCCCCCTAGGGATTGGCCAGCCAAAGATTGGCCGGAGAGGTCATAACGTTCAACGCGTTCGTTGCTACCCAACAAGGAGGAGAGGAAGAAGAGGAGATTGTCGTTCGTCACCTGCGAGCTGAAGACACGTACCGAGGGGTACGCGACACAAGACGCTCTGCAGAAGGCGACGGCCAAGATAGCTAAAATGTCACACACCGGATTCCCCAACTTACCCATGAAGATTCTCATCATCCCAAGCAAGCCCTACATAATCACCACAAACATCGACGCCGTCGACGGGCTTGTCAACGGAGCGGTGGAGAGCTTGACGTGTCGAGTCTTTATATGATGCTTGGGCGAATGTTTCACGTTTTTACCGATAAGCAGTTTAGCTTCGCCCCTCTCATCATCATTCGGTGTGTGGAGATGGCGGGATTCTTTAAGTAGCTTAATACATGTGTTACACGGCACTTTCACATTTCAGTTGAATGCTCCCTTGGAAATTCACCCTATGTATTTGAAATGGCGTACTGAATAGACAATTGGTTTGACGGCCTTCCGAAGGCCTTTGAAACGGCCGTGTAGCACAGGTATAAGAAGCATAGGCTGTCAAAACAGGCGAAGCAAATGGTTTTCGAAGTGAGTCTAAGGCAACTAGGACTCTCTGTCGTCTCCACAACCAGATCGGTTAGCCAGTTGGCTGGCGTAAGCGAGCGTGCGCGTAAGCGCGCGTGCTCTGTAAGTACGCTACATTTGTCGTGGTGGTGCGCAGCTTTGAGCTGTATAAAAGTTTACCAATCAGTGCTTGCCATCAAATCTGCAGCGCTGACAACATTCACTTCACTTCTGAACGATACAGAGTTCGGTGGTATTGTCCACGGTCGCTGTGAATTCTCCAGTACAAGCGTTGGCTTGTGTTTACAAACAAATGCAGCCTGGAGAAGGAGATGCCAATATGATTGCATGCTCGGGGATCGTGGTTCAGCGCACGCAACCACGGAGGTCATGCGAAGAAGTGCACTGTATCAAATGCGTATCTGTCACGCCGAAACTTAAACCGACACTAGTTTATCAGGAACGCCTTTGGCGGAGTAACAGAAAGCAGTTAGCTCCCCCTCCCTCCTCACCCCATAGCTTTCTCTCCATTGCCACATAAAGTTGTCCCCGAGTATAGGCACATCTCTCGGTGTCCACTCTGTCACCCAGGTACTCCCCGGATCGTCATTTCGCCTTACGACGTGGCCAGCTAAAGTCAATTTCTTTTACTTTGTAACAACTGTGATAAATTCTACTCTAGTTAGATCTTTTTTCGAGGAAGATCGTTTCCTGTCTCTAAGTGTTACTCCGATCATTATTGTTTCCATGGCCCGTTGAGCCGACCTAAGTTTGCTTTTATGTTGTTGAGTAAGGCGCCAAGTTTCCGCTCCGTATGCCATCGCTTCACACTTATTTCCGAACTTTCCTCTAAACTTTCTTCGTGTCTTCCAGGCTCAGATCGTTTCGCCCGGCGGTTTACACATCTCTCCCAACGTGAACCGCCTTAGCCAGTGCTAGAACCCGCGGTCAAGTCTAAAGAAAACGCCCGCCCTACGAACCCTGCGGAAATGCTGTGTGCACGGAATGCGGCGATAGATCAATCGAATATACGCTGGTTTTATAACGCAAGAGACAAAGGTTCAATTGCGACAACGGTATAGCGTTTTTAGATGCGACGCTGAGAGCATCTCTTGTCGGCGGCCCTGTCCTTCCTGCGTGCGTCCGTTGTTGTCCGCACCGCTGCCTTCCTGCGTGCGTCCGTTGTTGTTGTCCGAACCGCTGCCTTCCTGCGTGCGTCCGTTGTTGTTGTCCGCAAGGCTGCGTCTATCCTCCACTCTCGCCCTCTCCCCCCGTTGTTGTTGTCCGCACCGCTGCCTTCCTGCATGCGTCCGTTGTTGTTGTCCGCAGCCACTCTCCCCCTCTCCTCTCCGATAGCGAACACTCTCTCGCGAGGGGCATTGGATTGGATTCGATTGGCTTGGCTTGGCTAGGCTTGATTTGGATTGGATTGGATTTGGATTGGATTAAAGTGGATTGTGTTGGCTTGCTTTGCGTCATATCCGCGGCAGACGCACTGGCGCCGGCACGTGCCCAGGTGAGAGCGAACACTCTCTCTCAACATCTGCGGGTGTGCGGCCCAGCGCGCTCTCACTCCGCCGGTGGGCGGCGCTGCGCGCGGTGCTGCGCATGTGCAGTACTCTCTCTCCGCGGCCTCCTCTCCTTCGGGCGCGCTGCCCATATAACCGGTGTGCCGCTCTCCGGCGGCCTTTTGGTCGACGGTTGCTCCCCGCTTGCGCTTGAAGCCCCCTCAGCGTCGCATCACACCAGTGTTCCCGCGAGGGGAGGTGGGAGTAATTTTTTTTGCTTTCCAATTGGCTGCACATGTTTCGCCGCCGCGGCTAACCCTGTACCCCTCGGGAATTTTCGGGTGGCCCAGGGGTGAGGTTGTCAGTCTGACGGCGTATAGGTCCGAGATTTGATTCTAGGGATCTCGGGACCCCGCTAACCACATTTTTGAAAGCGTGGTTTTGGTGTTCTCACTGATGCGTCTGTAACGCGAAAACGTCCTGCAGGAAAGCCAACTTTCTCTGACACAATAATGATGGATGTTCGTGGGGGAAATCAATGAAAAACGCCCTTTCGCTGCTCGGAATACAACCTGGGTCCCTTGCGTTATGAAGCCGGCGTCTATCCGTTTGTTCAATTTTGACATGGTTGAAGTGGTTGGGAAAACTCATACGACAAACAAAGAATCCACCACGAGAAAGCTTGGCGTACAACCATTGCCGTAGTTAGACGGAGGGGTGCATGATTTTGTTCGTGAGGTTTCGAACTTTCTTGGTGCGAGGTTTTTTTGGCGGGCGGATTTGTATCGCCTATACAGCTCCGCTGTTGAAACCTCAAGACGACGAAATACGATACAGGACACCTACTGCAATGGCACCGTACTTGTATATGTGTTCAGAGGGCACTAATTATTAACTGACTTACCTTTGCTATTTGTTTTTTGGCGACCAGTAAGCAAATCTCTGGTAATTTATTTGGAGCCTTGAAAACCACTTTAACACTATAGCGGGAACCTGCAGTTTTAATCCGTCCGCCATCCGGGGTATGTACGTAATGACTGCGAATATTTCTTCTTCTCCAAAAAATCGACACCAAGCTAACGTTTAACACGACCTTTTACACCTTTTAGCAGCTTATCACTCACAGCCACAAGAACACTAGGGAGAAAACCCTATTCTTGTAATCGGGCGTACTTTCTTTGCTAAGGTAGCGCCGAAGAAACGTTTACGCGATCTTTCTATCACGTATTATTAAACAGGAAAAGGCTGCGGGCATTTTTACAACTTTAGAGTGAGCCAACCTAAAATTAACAAATGCTTCGTTGAACGCAGTTCATAACACCAGTCAACGGGACTTCTTTTAAAACGCAAACTAAGGTTAAGAAACTGAGCGAGTTGTGTTTTGGCCCCTAACCGGTGCCGAGGTCTCAGGTTTTTTAAAGCACTTAACTCGAAAGTATTACAACCCACCTTGCGTTCCAGAATGCTTTCTTGCGTGAACATGGACCAGACGAGATCTTGTTGTTCGTGAACGGCTTTGTCCAGCGGACACTTGCAGCGTCGACCTTCACAGCACTTGTTGTAGCATCGAGGGCAGAGGACATGGTGGCATGGCAGCAAGCCTACCGCGTGAGGCACTAGATCACAGACGCTACACACCCTAGTGGGCGGAAAGGCGTTGAGAAAAATAGTGGGCCTCCAATCCAAAAAGCAGTCAAATCCGAACACGGTACACTTCACGCCACCGGCAGCCATGTCTGAAGTGATATTCACAGAAACGTGCGGGGTGAAGCAACCGCCCCTCTGCTTCTGCTGTCCTTCTCAGCGGAAACGAAGCTGATAGGCTGATAGCTGGTCGGTGGGCGTTGCCACTGTCGGTCGTTCACGCGGTGTTTGTTTCTGTCTTCACAAAGACTTCGAACGAAGGCCGGGAACAACGCTATCACTGAACTCTGATAGCGCGCTCGTGTCAGCTAAAAATTATAAAAGGTACAGCTATTATTGCTCTCTTGGCCGCTACAACGGACTCTTGAAAAGTGGAGCGGATGTCTCTATTTCTGCTCAGAGAAATAACGCTGTCCAGCGCTGCTCGCGGAACGCCTACTAGACGGGTGTCATCTAGGAGCCGTGCTGCGGCAGCTTCATATGGAACATACGGGAACTTATTTAATATCTTTATCAGAAACATCAGCTACGTTTATTGTTCTTGCTTTATTTTTTACAAGAACTCTCACAATCGCATTCCTGAAATAATTGGCACTTTCGCTGAAGGCGATCTGAGCTCATTTTCCCTTTTTTAGCTAATACAGCTTCTCGTTGAGAAAAAGGAGTTAGTAACCGCAGTTACTTTTAACTGTGGTTACTAAACTTTAGCCCAGCTCAATATTCCTAACTACATCTTTCATACCCTCTAAAGTTACGAATTGACCAGTAACGATCACACCTGCCGTCAGAGGCTGGCAGTTTTTTAAATATGCGATAAACATGCCCAATGGACTGTCATTACTAATGCCCATTGGTATCGACGTCAACATACGCAGCAACACATTTCTAAAACTTTCGAATCTACGCAAGTAAATGAACGTTACGTAGCCTTTAGGAATTTGTTAGCTGCAGGAGAAATGCGAGATCGCCGGTGTCGAGATTTCGGAGCGTGATAAACGACCCTCATGAGGTGGACACAGCCGTCTATTGACGGTGCGATTCATCACAGAAAACGTGGCTTTAGTACATGCCATTTCAAAATTCTATTCAGCATCACAGCGGACGCTGTTTCTACAAAGGAAGGTAAGGTGAGACTGGAACATACCGCAACTTACGAACAGACTCTTCAGCTCAGGATGACGCTCAGATTAAAGGATATGCCACTGTACTCGAGCTCCTTAAAGAATTAACGAAATGACCACAGAAATGGCTAAATCTCAAGCTGCAGTAATGTCGATGTAAGAACTGAAATCCAGCCATCAGTCTTTAGAACTAAAACTGCATGACATGTCTCGCCGTGTTGAATGCCGTGAAAGTAAGCTTGCGCGTTCAACGTTTACGGTGACAACCTTGCGGTTATTGAAGAAACCACAGAGCGAGTAGCGGTTCAGCAGTTGCTACTAGATTCTCGTCTTGGTGACCTTGAGGATCGCTCAAGGCGGAACAATGTAAATTTTCACGGCATTGCCGACTCGCGCGAGACGTGGCAGCAAACTGAAGAAAAAACGCTAGCTGTTCTTTCATCCGCGCTTGGTGAAGTTTTTCCCCAAGTGCAGTTGAACGCGCACATCGCCTTGGTACGTTCGATGAAACGAAATGCCGTCCTGCCATCATGAAACTGGGCAACTTTAAATTAAAAGAAAATATATTTTCCGCCGACCAAAGCTAAAGCTAGAAAAAAATCTCTATTTCGGATGACTTTTCACCAGTCACGCGGTTGGCGCGAAGAAAGCTTACAGAGTTCGCTAAAAAGAGGTCACAACCATTTTCTTTCACACTACTGCACAACAAGCTTTTCGCAAATAATAAATGTTTCATGTACGACAGGGACAACGGGCAGCATTAAGGAAGTGACACGCGCACCCTTGGATGTCGATAATGGGCCGAATGCATTCGTCCATGACAGCTAGGATGCATTGAGGGGAGCTGGTGCGTCTTTGTTACCGTTCTGCTTGCAAATGTTCGAAGCATCCCCAACAAGCGCGAATCTTTTAACTCTCTGGTCGACACTTGCAATGCTGACATCATCGCTCTAACTGAAACGTGGCTTCATTCCAATGCTCATGACAGTGAATTCTTTAATGTTTATCACTCTTCTCAATTTATCTCTGTTACCGGACTTTGCGCCAGGGTGGTGGTGGTCTACTTGCTATCAAGAAATCGTTACAGTCTCATGTCATCCACATTAATAGTGAACTAGAAACTGTTTGGGCATGCGTATAAATAAATCATCGTAAGTTCATATTTGCAGTCTGCTACCGCTCGCCAAAGTACCCGCCTTCTTTTACGCCGAATCCCTCTGCACCAATCTTTCTAATGGGCGACTTTAACTTCCAAAATATTTCATGGAAACCTGGTCAGCCAGTATCTAGTTCGCAAACCTCGAATGCCAATGAATTCCTATATCTCCGTTCTTTGTTTAATTTTTCGCAAATGGTCACTAAGCCAACTAGAATAACGAACGATACGGCTAACACAGTGGACTAAATTCTAACAACATATCCTGAAATAGGCTCGGAGATAGCATATTTACCCGAGTGAGCGACTACCTTACTTTATCATTTGAGGTAGAACCTTCCAGTTCCTAAAAGCACGCGTACCACGAAAGTAATCCATGATTACGCAAGGGCAAACTTTGAAGCCATAAATAATGAACTCTCGATTTTGTGGATGAATTCATAGAAAATTTTGCGGAACACACATTGGAGCACATTTGAAAAAAGTTTAAAAATAAGGTACATGAACTAGTGTGTCAGGATTTCCCTTCACGCAGTCTCAAAACAAATACTAAAACACCACGGTATGACACTTATCTAAAGAGACTGTCAAATCGCAAAAATAAAGATTATACCGAGCTGCAAAAAAATGTCAAACATCGACTGTCCGTTGGGACGAGTACAAAGCCGCTAATACCGAATATATTTGAGCGGTAAGACAAGCAAAACCATTTTTTAACCCATTACCATCGTTCCTCGCTAGTAACCCACATAAATTTTGGAGCGTCATTAATCCGGCGAAAAGTATCTGTATTCAACTAACAGATAGCAATGACCACTCTGTCCCCGACACTGAGTGCCCTTTTTTTTCCTTCATACCGAATTCTGCAAAAACTACGTTCGTACAGTTAGCTCCGCTCCGATATGCACGGCCAACTTTGATTACCCCTTAATGACTCCTATTCTTATTGATCAGCGTGGCATAGCCAAAATAATCGAATCATTGAAAGTGTCATCCAGTCCAGGTCCAGATTTAAT
The DNA here is from genome assembly GCA_013339765.2 of Haemaphysalis longicornis. Lineage (NCBI taxonomy): Eukaryota > Metazoa > Arthropoda > Arachnida > Ixodida > Ixodidae > Haemaphysalis > Haemaphysalis longicornis. Next base: position 99,267,945 of record CM023457.1, on the reverse strand, counting down.
TTCAGCAAAATTTCTGAGAAACACTGTTGCCTGTTGTTCTGTTGCCCTATCTAAATTATTTCAGCAGTTCCTGGACACCCACGAAATACCTGCTGACTTCAAGGTCGGGAACGTGGTCCCGCTGCACAATTCGCCCTGTAATTATCACCCCATATCACTAACAAGCATCCCATGTAAAATTCTTGAACATGTTATCTTTTCTAGTCTCATAAAATTTCCTTGAATCAAACTCCTTTTTTACCTCGGCTCAACACGGCTTCCGCAAGACTTTCTCGTGCGAAACGCAACTTTTCTCATTCACTCATAAGCTTCACTTGATTTTGGACCGCCGCTCATGCGCAGACTGTGTACTCCTTGATTTCGCTAAAGCGATTCGATAATGTCTCTCACAATCTCTTCTTTTAAAACAGATGGCGTATTCGGTTGGGCGCTTACGAGCGCTCTGGAGTGCTCTGAAAAGTGGCCGCGCCTTCGGTTGGTAGAATTCGAGCGCTCGAATTACCTTCGGTTGGTTCTTGGCATCTGGCCGCCTTGGCCGCCTTGGCGCCGCCTTGGCATCTTGCGACATCCGAGCCAGAGGACCGGAGCGGCCAACTAAACCTAGATGCTAACTTCTTTTATGGCTTGAATTATTCCTCCTTAATAGGTCACAGTATGTAGTTGCCAATAATCACGAATCATCACCCAGTGCCGTTTATTCTGGCATCCCACAAGGCTCTGTTCTATGTCCCCTTCAATTTTTAATTTACGTAATGATCTACGTGACTGCGTTTCGTCTAACAACCACTTGTTCATGGATGATCGCGTTATTTTTCGTGACATTATTGACGACAACGATATTAAACTTTTGCAAACAGATATCAACGCAATCACTTCCTGGTGTAAAACATGGAAGATGGAACTCAACGCTAACAAGTGCAAAGTTTTACGGGTTTGAAGACTTAAAGTATCACTTTAATAGTTCTATTCTCGCGTTCGTAACATCTTACCGTTATTTAGGGGTACACATATCCTCAGACCTTACCTGGTCGGTTCACATTGATAACATAATTAAAAAATGCCAACCGAGCGCTAAGCTACCTCCAACGTAACTTTTCTACTGCCCCTGTTGCCCTAAAAACACTACTGTGCCAAACATTAGTCCTCCCGAAACTTGAGTATGTTTCTCCAATTTGGAACCCCGGCAGCAAAACTCCGACTAACTCTCTTGAACATGTTCAAAATCATGCCGCCCGTTTCATTTACCGTAATTATTCTCGTCCATCAAGTGTCACTTTCATGAAAAACACACTTTGTTTACCAGAACTTAGCACCTCGTCGCCGGTACTTCCGTCTTTGTTTCTTCCGCAAGATTTTTTACCATATTCCGGTTCTCCGCACACCCTTCATTCCTTCACCACCCTATGTCTCTTCACGCATTGATCATCAACATAAAGTAGGAGTAATGCATTGTCACACTGAGACATGTTCGCAGTCAGTTATACCCAGGACATCGCAGAACTAGGACCACCTTCCCGGGCAAACAGCTGCCATCGCAGAGCCCCTACAATTCCGAAGGAACATAGTTGACACCGCTTTTGCCGGCACTATCTATAATGTACATCATCACTCATGCTGCTTTTGTTGTATCTTTTGTATATAAGTTACCCACTCCCTCTGTAAAGCCCCTGGCCTTGAGGGTAAATGAAATGAAATGAATGAAATAAAAAAAATTACACCATCTTCCCGTGGGCAACCATGAGGAGGATGCCAAGCATCATGGGGGTTCCGTGTAGATTCCATTGTGTTGCCGTTATGTTGTTTCATTTATCGGAGCACGAATGGGAACGTAGTGTGAACCCCCATGTAGAGACAAAGAAATGTAGAGAAATGTAGAGACAGCGAAGAGACCGACACCCGCGTTACCTGATCGAACACCTCCTGCTTCTCGTCTTTCTTTTTGTGCATGCTCACGCTCCTACTCCGCTGCCCGCCCTCTTCGTCCTCTTCTCTGGTTGAGCTGCAAGGCGCGTGGCGCTTCCCGCCACAGCTTTTCCACGGGAAATTCAACATCCTCCTCTAAACTTTTCAGTTCGTCGTTTCTGTTGACGTTCAGCTTCGCGTGCCTTCGTTGTATCAGTAGCTTCTTGACGTAGTTTGAATGAGTGAAGGACATAAGGCGCGTTCGTAGCGCATGCTCCCGTCTCGGTTTGTAGCGCAGTGGGAAGAGCCCCACGTACCTCCCGTTGCGGCCAGGGAGTCGTGGGATCTAAACCGGCCGCTGGCTAGCTATTTCATTTTACAGTGTACTGCGCTGACGTCAGGCCAAACGCTGACGGGGCTGAAGAGACGCGCATGCGAAGTAGAGTGCGGACGGCGGACAACAACAAGGGAGGGAGGGACACAGCCCCGATCATGAGTTGCTTCGCATCTAAAATGAAATGAAATGAAATGAACTGAGTCGTTATGCGCTGACGATGGCTGCTGTTCTACGTAGCATGTAGGCGCCCTGCATTGAATATGTTTTTTGTTTTAACATGCGAAGTCTTAATAATAAAGCTGAAACCACCTTACTGGCGTCACTACATGCACTTAGAGGAAATTCACTGATCTAGCCTTCAAGTTAAGACAGAAAACACTAATAATCGACACCGCCAGATGTTCAGCAGTCCTTTATTACAAAATGGTTGTTCATGACTCTATCCAATGGCCACAAAGTACTCAATGTAATTCGATCTCCCCCATTGTACAGAAAATACATTTTCATTTGCTACAGCCGTTACCCCATAAACTTTACAGAGACTTTGTCATCGATCACGCAACCATTTTTCTCCACGTCCGTCCCGTTCAGATCACCAACATGTTACGAAGTCCGTTCTTTCTGTTGTCGGCCTTGCATCTCCCTTCACAGCCGTACCTTTGCCTGGTTGCTTGATGCACATAGGAATAGATTTTCCCTCTTTATTCCTAATACTGAAGTGCACACCGTCTTCAAATGGTCAGTAAAACATCGAGTCATAGCCTACCTGACATAAGTGATATATCGAGAAGAGTTTCAGATTTCCATCCTCACTGCCTCTCTTTATCCCTGGGAGCATTAAAAACCCGTAAAAGAATTTAGAGGTTCTTGGCACAAGTTGTAACTTGACCATCTGCGGCAGCTACATTTTTCAGGTTCGACCACTTTTCAACCTCCCAGATGAGCGGCTCACAGGAATACAGCTGAAGTCCCGTCGCTAGTTTTGTAGTTTGGCCTAAAACTGAAATATTTATGCAGACGTCGTAGTTTAGGCTTCCATTCAGACGTTTCAAACTATGTTTTATAACTCGTTCGCCATTTGCACGCTCATTCAAAGCTCTCTGCATTGCTTCGATGCTCTTCCAGTTTTTTTTTTCAAACTTCTTTGCACAGGACGTCGACAAGCCATCCAGTTTTTGTGGTAGATTCAAGCAGGATGCCGATGTTTTTCTTGCATCGTCTGCAGCAGAAGGTACCTAACAATACCTTCACTTCATTTACTAACGTGCTAGCTCCTCGGCAGTTTTGCTTGCCCCAACTTGGCTGAGCCCCATGTTCTTTTTAAGGCTGTTCTCCAATGTTTGCAGGGATTCAGCGACAAGCATGTCAGAAGTTTTTCGATCTCCGGTAGCCTGCACATGTCCCGATATAAGTTCCTTCGACTCAAGAATACAAGTCTGTAAAGTCGAAATCTTGCCCCGAAGTTCTTCAATGGCATGTGCAAATAGTGTTAAGATTGTATTCGGAATTTCGTGGCCGCTGTTTGCAGTGTTGGGTTCTGGTTCCGGCATAGCGCAATTTGTCTCCAGGTGTCCAGCAAGTTCTTTGTACGCCATGCTTTGCGTGCAGCGGAAGCAGCTGACTGTGTGGTACTGGCAGTCATCGAAATGATCCACGATCTCACATACCGGCCCCACGACGTCGCAGCCATTTCACCAGTTCCACCACTTATTCTGCGTCAGAAATTAAAAACAAAGTCAGACGCTAATAAACAGATGTCCATCCGCAACAATCACACGCCTTGTGCAGCGTATGTTAGCTTTTGTTACCGTTCAGGTTTCTGTCCTTGCCATTTCGGCCTCGATTGTCAGTCGCGTATGATCACACCCTTTCTCAACCCCTAAAAGAATTCGTTCGGCACCGCGACAATGCCAGCCATATGAAGCAAGTGTGACCATGAAAGAAAACCGACAATACTGCTACCTAGTTCAATGGAATACTGACGGTGGTTTATTATAACCGCAGTTCTCTGCACAGGGTTGTTGTCGGGTTCCAGAAGCTGAGTATTGTGCTCGCAAGGCAACCCCGTGCGCACTTTCAAAGGAGTATGCATGTAAGCCAATACCACAAAACTTTACCGACCTGCAAACTCAGTAGATTGTGCATGTGCCTAAAGTACGTTTTAAAACCAGGTCTGGTAAAGGCAGTCTGGACCATGAGGCGCTTGAGGTGGAGAATCGCACGTCATGCCGGACTTTGTCTGGGACTTAGCGAAGTCTGGAAACTATATCGCAAGTTTGTTTAATCAAAGGTAAATCTTGTTTTGGGTGAGGTGTCAAAAACATACGATGCCGTTTTCATCGTACTATTAAAACGGTCAAACCGTAAGCAAACCTGTCGCTGGATATGATATCACTAAATATTTTCTGGTTTTATTAAAGTAAATACTCAAATAGCAATCGCCACAGAAATTGGAAACAGCAATGCATACCAAGCACGAAGTAGAAGTGACGGCGAAGAGATTACTACGAACGAATTTTATACACTCCGCGTGTTGCGACCGCAACTCGTTAGGCAAGACGTCCCGCATAACTTTACGGAAAACCTTCTGGATCATCTTCTAGTCAGCACTACCGCATGAGCGGCCTTTGATATTACAGGGAACTTTTACGATGAGTCCAACGCGTCCATTCTCCCGCGCCTAGCTTGAACCAACTGCAGTATCTAGATATGTGACTATTGTCAAGGCATTCCTTACAGATGCCGCAGTGACCGTAGGCGTCGGTCGCTCCACACTCTAACATCCCCAGCCAAACCCTATAGAGCAGTTCATCAATCATTAATTTCGCTACCGCTGCTGAACCTGAAGGACCTTCCTCCACTTTTGACCTCTACCTACCGCATGAAACGTGCTATCTGTTGACCGCTATCATGCTTTGGATCTCCACTGGTGGTATCAGGGCCAGCAGGGCACCCTACAGGAAGCAGTTAACATGGAAGAATACCTCAAGTACTCAAGCATATCTCCAATGTCGCAGCTTAACCTGCGCACGGGAAAAATTAAAGCTCCTTTATCTGGTGAAACAGGCCACAAAAGCTACGCACCAGAAAATTGCGGATCGGTAGTAGTGCACACCCCATTTTCCCTCTCCGACATAAAACGACGCAACTATGACACAAGAACTTCTCGTTTGCAGGATCACATACAGAGGACATTACCTGCCCCTCAATCCTGCCGAAATTAAGGAACTGGATATCATCATTCATCAAACTAGGTCATGTATATTCGCCTACCGCCCACCACCTCGACCCATGTTTTGAACTTTTTGGAGCATATGGCACCGCCCAAATGCGTTGCCTTACTTCCACAGCGAGCCCACGGAAAGACTTACCATCACTCGGTTACCAAACTCAAGAGAACAGCTCAAATACCGCGTAAGATCCACTCCACTAATACATGACGGTCGCAGACTTGCCTGCACATGATACCTTTACGGAACATACGGACACCTAGGCACCACTGGTACACTGACACCTCCTCCTACCTTCGACTCAATGGATACCTGACCATCGTGATTTACCATTAGGACCGAGTCACTGCTGCCATCATATTGACTGCAGACTCCGAGGCAGGGGAAGAACCCACCGTAGCGTTTGCTATTACCAAACATCACGAGTACATCGTAATCATCACAAGCTTTCAAGCAGCTTGCTATAGTTACAGCATTCGCTGGGTTTCCCCTCAAGCGCTGGAAATTTTCCCACGGCAACAGAAACTTTTTGGTTGCTTTGTATACGCTGCTAGTGCTCGTGTAGCATTATAAGGAACGATGTCCATGCACTGCTGCGTAGCTCTTTGCAAGCGATTTGTTTACATGTAGTGATGCTGGGCGTAAGGTACGTACGGCGCGCGACTTTAGCGTCCCCAATTTTAATTTTTGAATCTCCAGGGCAATGCATCTTTTATGTACACTCTTTTGAGAGCTGCGTTTCACGTGCGGGTCGCGACTGCCACCGTTATTAACGCCGAACATTTAGGCAGCAGAGTTGTTTCCCCGCAGGCGAAGTAGAGCCTGCATTCATTCTTCGCTCTGCCCGCGCTGATGGATGGTTAGACATCTGTAAACCACAAACGCGCTCGTCTTCCTTTTTTACAGCAAAGCTGTCTAGGGCTAGGATCCAGCAGATCGTCTCCGGTAACAGAGCGATGTAGACAAGAATCGCTAGGGAACGTAGCGCCACGTTGCGGAGACCCCTCAAATTCCCGGGATCGTAAAACTGCGTGCCACACCCCCGGCGCACCGTAAAAAATAATATAAAATAAAAAGGCCCTATGGCCTTCATATTTTAATACAAGACGGCTTATATTTCCTGTGAAAAATTGGCTGGCGATTACGATACTCTCTAATGCGATACCGTATTTTCGCGCGTATAACCCGACCCCGCATGTAATTCGCACCTCCACTTTCAGCCCACCGAAAAGAAAAAAATATCTTCGCGTATTGCCCGCACATTTGATACAGAAAAGGCTGCACCAAAGCTACTGCTCAAGCAACACATCGCATGCTGTGTTTAGAGAAAAAGCGTATCTTTAGCAAGTAGAATACACTGACTGCAAGGCGAAAGTCACAATTCACCAATAAAATTCTGTTGTTAGAGTGAGCTCGTGATGTTTTGCGCAATCGCTGCCATGGACGGCGCACTGCTGTAAAGCTGCGCTAAAGAAAAAACCCGCGTATTATCCGCACCCATACTTTGCCACTGAAATTTTCGCATTATTTGGTGAGGGTTATACGCGCGAAAATACGGTATTTGGGCGCAGCTGTTCGGGCAGCTCGTTTAGCAGCAGCGGCAGATTACGCAGTTCCAGCAGTTGTGTCACTTATTGCTCAGTAAGAACTGGCTGAGAGCGCATGTGCGCGTTCCACAACAGCTGCTGCAGATGTGCAGAACCGGTTGCGTCACTCGCAGTTCAGCACTCACTCCTGATGGCTGCAGTGCGCTGGAGCAGCACTCACTAGTGGGTTCTCTCGCCGATGAGCCTCTGCGGCGGCGGCGCGAAGTGCGTCTCAGGAAGGGACCGCGAACTGCGTCTTAGGCCGGGTTCAGACTGTTGTCGCCACTGTCGTAATATCTTTATATAATGACGTCATTTGACGTCATTCTTTTTTTTTGGGGGGGTGGGGGGGGGGACATGTTTCGGGGTACAGTTTCACGTGCCGATCATGACTGCCGAAGTTTTAATTCGAAACAATCGAAGCAGCCAAAAATTCGAGCCTGCACGCGTGTTTCGCTCTCGCTCCGCTTGTTCTGGCATTTCAACGGCAGTAGATCGGGAATACCGTCTAGGACTTTATTTTTTACATTTAAATTATGGAAAATTTTGTTTTCTTGTGGTGTTAACGGCGCATACCGTGCCGCGACCACGCCGTACTCGAACTGAATTAGAATCCAACTTTTCAATAAATATCGATGTAAGTACGAACCCCCTGACGCAATGCACGAATTGTACTGCTTATATGATACAGGTGGAAGATAAATCACATGTTTATAACTTACAAATCCTTATTTGCATAACTTACAAATCCTAAATGCGTGTACGAGCATTATGTGAAATATATACATTTATCAAGCGGCTCCGGTGCAGCGTCACCAATCGCCCCAGAGCTAAGCCGGTTCCACAGGCGCACGCCGGTGTTGCAGCGACGCACGAGCCATCAGTTTCACACCCGGCCACCCCTCACATGATCAAGTGGACCGGGTCGCCACGTGCCGCGCTTGCGCAGCACGGTGTTGATGCGACGCACGAGCCATCTGTTCCACACCCGGCCACCCCTCTCATGATCATCAAGTGGACCGGATCGCCACGTGCCGCGCTTGCTTAGCACGGTGTTGCTGCGACGCACAAGCTATCGGTTCCACACCCGGCCACCCCTCGGATGATCATCAAGTGGACCGGGCCGCCACGTGCGGAATGGATGTCGGCGAATACACTGGACGCGTGGGGCGCGCTTCGACCGGCGCACGCCGGTGTCGCAGCGACGCAAGATTTATCGGTTACACACCCGGTGACCCCTCTCATGATCATCAAGTGTACGGCTGGCACGTGCCGCGCTTACACAGCACGGTGTTACTGCGACGCACGAGCCATACGTTCTCCAACCGGCCACCCCTCTCATGACCATCAAGTGGACCGGACGCCACGTGTGTCGGCGAAGACGCTGGACGCAGTACACACGGTGTTGCTGCGGCACGAGCCATCGGTTCCACCCCGGCCACCCCTCGCATGATCATCAAGTGTGCCGCGTTGTTGCTGCGACGCACGAGCCATCAGTTCCACACCCGGCCACCCGCCAAGTGGACCGGGCCGCCACGGGCCGCGCTTGCGCAGCACGGTGTTGCTGCGACGCACGAGCCATCGGTTCCACACCCGGCCACCCCTCGCATGATCATCAAGTGGACCGGGACGCCACGTGCGGAACGGATGTCGGCGAAGACGCTGGACGCGTGGGGTGTAGTTCCACAGGCGCACGCCGGTGTTGCTGACGCACGAGCCATCGGTTCCACACCCGGCCACCCCTCGCATGATCATCAAGTGGACCGGGCCGCCACGTGCCGCGCTTGCGCTCGGTGTTGCTGCGAGCACGGTGTTGCTGCGACGCACGAGCCATCGGTTCCACACCCGGCCACCCCTCGCATGATCATCAAGTGGACCGGGACGCCACGTGCAGAACGGATGTCGGCGAAGACGCTGGACGCGTGGGGTGTGTTCCACAGGCGCACGCAAGTGTTGCAGCGACGCACGAGCCATCGGTTCCACACCCGGCCACCCCGCATGATCATCAAGTGGACCGGGCTGCACGTGCCGCGCTTGCACAGCACGGTGTTAATGCGACGCACGAGCCATCGGTTCCACACCCGGCCACCCCTCCCATGATCATCAAGTGGACCGGGCCCACTGCGGAACGGATGCTACGAACGCGCCTTGACTGGCGCATTCAAACTACGCCCGGTGTGCGCGCGAGGTGCACGAGCCATCGGTTCCACACCCGGCCACCCCTCGCATGATCATCAAGTGGACCGGGCCGGCACGTGCCGCGCTTGCACAGCACGGTGTTGCTGCGACGCACGAGCCATCAGGTTCCCCACCCGGGCACCCCTCTCATGATCATCAAGTGGACCGGGCCGCCACGTGCCGCGCTTGCGCAGCACGGTGTTGCTGCGACGCACGAGCCATCGGTTCCACACCCGGCCACCCCTCGCATGATCATCAAGTGGACCGGGCCGCCACGTGCGCGCTTGGCGCAGGCTAGGTGTTGCTGCGACGCACGAGCCATCGGTTCCACACCCGGCCACCCCTCACATGATCATCAAGTGGACCGGGCCGCCATGTGCCGCGCTTGCGCAGCACGGTGTTGCTGCGACGCACGAGCCATCGGTTCCCCACCCGGCCACCCCTCTCATGATCATCAAGTGGACCGGGCCGCCACGTGCGGAACGGATGTCGGCGAAGACGCTGGACGCGTGGGCTGTAATTCCACAGGCGCACGCCGGTGTTGCAGCGACGCACGAGCCATCGGTTCCACACCCGGCCACCCCTCACATGATCATCAAGTGGACCGGCCGCTACGTGCCGCGCTTGCGCAGCACGGTGTTGCTGCAACGCACGAGCCATCGGTTCCCCACCCGACCACCCCTCGCATGATGATCAAGTGGACCGGGCCGCCACGTGCCGTGCTTGCGCAGCACGGCTCTGCAAGAGCCACGCGAAACTGCTCAACCTCGGCCAGTGTAGCTCACGCTACAAAAAAGACGAATCGCAGCAATCAAGAGAGATAAGGGACAACATTTTACTGTCTGCAAGGCAACGAAAGTTTGTTCGGAAAATTTCGTGGAGACAAAGGCAGTGTCTTTATGTATGCTTTCGTCCTTTCTTCAAATGGTTTAGAAACTTTGAACGATCGCAACATCAGCTCTCAGCAAAGAACTGGCCCCTCATAGTCCGTTCATAGCGGCCAGCCGCCACTGCGACGGGGCAAGGGCGCATCGAATCAACACAATAAGAACTCGATGACTAAAATAGTAGGCGGTGGTAAGGCTATTCCCTGAAAACGAATCCTGCATTCGTTTGCTGCGGTTCGTCATCCCAGACGACGGTATTTCACCCCTTAATAGTAGGGTCTTTAGGGTCTATCAGCCGACTACCTCGTCTAATAAAAGCCCAGAATATGCTGCTCTTCGAACGAAGGAAGAGCAGCAAGAGTATTTTCCCACCCAGTTATGGAAAAACAACTTTACAAAAAGCGCATGCCAATATTACGCCACGGCGGACGTTGGCTGCTCTGCGTTTGCTGCCTTTTCGCTGTTTTCGTTTCCTTTATGATGGCGCTGCACAGTGTCGCCGGAATGGCTTACGGCTCTTCCGCCAGCGCTCGGGCCATTTTTCAAAGGGTCTATCAGATCACATGTGATCCACCTAAAATTTTCTTGCTTCTTTGATAACAGAAAATCCGCAGTGCTCAATCCTTTCACCGCTATTCTTCAATTTATACTATAATAGCCTATTCGGTAGTTTCCTTCTGTCATTTGGTGCAATGCGCCACGATACATTACTACTATATCGCAATGCGAATTATAGTAAAGCCGCAAGCTTGCTACAATGACATGTGCTTTCAGACATAAATTGTTTCCAATCAAATTTTTTGCGTGTTAGTACTTCGAAAACAAAACTTGCATGTTTTCATAAACTTCTGAATTCTGCTCGAACAAATATGTCCGTCACTCGGAACTCCTCACATCTGAAGTCCTGTATACGCGTCACCAAGATTGCTAAGTTTAGGGGTTGCTTCGCCTAATTCCTAAGACTGGCCCTGGAATGGTTTTTTTTGTGTGTCATTTTCGTAGAGGCTCAGACTGAGTGTCAACTGCCGGCCTAGAGGGTCCGAGAGGCGCGACGCGCCCCAGATGGAAGCACTTCGAGTACATTTTGTTGGGTTTCTCTCGGAGCAGCAGACACCGCCTAGCGCTTCAGCGGCAACTGGGAATCGGTTGGCCCTAATTCTCGGAAGCATGCGAGGAGCGGGGGCCATGTGGTTTCGCACCGGGCGCGTTGTGTGTCCAGGCTACGGCGCGGAAACGGTAGCGCTAGCGCACCGGCCGGGTCATAAATCTCTGGGTGGACACGTCACGAAGACACGAAATGTCAAAGCGGCGGCAGCAGCGGCGACGGCTTTCTTTGCAACTGTAACATGCTCTGTTTTGTTTTGCAATGGGCAATTCGGGGATGACCGGAAACCGAGCGACCACTGCACATGAATTCTCAGAACCGTTGGCTGCGGAAACGGGCATGGTGCGGCAGCGGCACCTTTGGTAAACAAGCGGCGACACGCTGCAGGCGTTTGTAGCTTGCAGGGTTCGGGGAGTGTAGACGTTGTCGGGCCACTTCCGAAATCGGTGTAACAACGCGTCAGACTTGGTTAGTTTGTTTGTTTAACGTCTCGCGGCTTCCGGTTGGAATCCTTTCGGCGTATTGACGTATATTTTGCGTTGGAATGGGAAATGAGTTTGGCACAAGGGGTGGGCCAATTGCTTAATTATGAGCTCCGCCTGTGAGACCTATGAATGGCCAGATATTTTCCTTATGGGTCCTTCTCTGTCTCTTTGGTTCCGCCTTCCTTGGAGGCGTAGTTTTTTGTAATAGAACCAAGGTGTTTGTTGTAGAGAAATAGGAGAGAGCCCCGCTGGATGAGGGTTCGTCTCGAGCTCTCCTCGAGCAATGGCTACTGCGATGTCTGTTGTAACTTAGCTGTAAATAGTGTAATAAAGTGTACAGTTTGCAGAGTAGACCGTCGTCAGCTATGTGCCTTCGATCAGCGAGCCACCTTCAACATCATCATCATCGACCGCTCCATCCACGTAGATCAACTCAGATGAATATGCAGACTCAGTAAAATATTTGGGTGTGCACTTTCATGACGTTCAGCAAGAAGAACCGTACCCAGTGTACCTTGAAAGTCCCTACTTGCTTTGTGTGGTTTACGACGGCACAGAAACGCCCCTTCACTTGCAAGCTTCCCTTGGCGACCAGTCATTTCTTGTCTTTTTCTGTCAGTAAACTGACAAGCCAAACGTGGCCCATCTGATAAGAGCCGTTGGCGGTGACATCCTTCGATGGCCCCACCGCTTCAAACGGGTTCCGTAAATCTTAGACGCGGTATGGGCTAGCGGCTGCGTCGAAGTGCGAAACCGCACGGTTTCATTCCTTCACCGGAAGGAAAAGCTGGCGATAAAAAGCGGTATCCGGCAGGCGGTACCGACAACGATTGCGTCAGCTACCTGAGCTCATTTAGCCGTTGCGTCGTCCACCATCAATGGCCGTTCTGTCAACATTCTGCGACCCCTGCTGTAGGAAGCCGGAGGCCGAGTGCTGCATTTCGACATGGTCGAGGCTGCTTTAAAACGGTAAACGCAAGCGAAACACTATGTCCCGAAAAGGCTTTGCGTTCAACTATCGCCATCGTTTGACGGAGGGGTGCATGATTGTTTAGTTGTTTTTTTTTTTGAAGGATCCAAATTCGAATCGCGAAATACGCAAGCTGTGAGTAACTTCTGAGATACTGCTTTACGATCTATGCTTCACGAGAACTGAAGGTCAGCGAATAGAAAAGCTGGCAGCAAGGCTGTTTAATCGCCGTGACCCAGGAAAGACCGAGGTCATCTGTGCTTCTGTGGCTTTAGGTGTGAATGTGAAAGGTTGCGGCTGCGGGGTGCTATTCAGTTTGAGCGAAGAGGTGGCAGTTTCAGTGTTCAAAGTGTTTATTCTCTTTCTGTGCCGGACTGAACGTTTTTGCTTTTTATGAAGTGAGAAAGAGAGAGAGAGAGTGAATGTATTTGTTGAAGAAATAATTGAAGTTCAATTGCGGGAAATCAAAGATTGTTAAAATTGAATGGTGTTTCTGTTTTCGGGACAGCTCTCACAAAATCGTCCACAGAAAAAAAAATGTTCAATAGTTTTACAAGCCAACTAGAAACATTAAATAGGGCTGCATTTCCAGTCTGTCATTCGCAGATTATTCTCAAGTTAATAAAAGGCGCGAAGTGAGGTTGGGGGGAATGAGTGAAAGAAAAAAAAATCTAAAACACTTCTCGCCGTTGCGTATGAAGAAAACCTGTCGCACGGTGTAAAAAATGTTGCCAGCCGGTCTGACAAGGTGTGGTTTTCTCAGCCCCCCAAAAAACTGATCAAGTTATCAGGCAGATTGACAGAATGTTATCTCTCAGTGCGAAACGCTTAAGAAAATAAGGGTGCCAAGTAAAACATATTAACCCTTTTGAGTGTTGTGCAACGTGTGTTTGTATTATGCCGATGTGGTGTGGCCACACTTACGTATGGCCAAACGGGGCGATGCCTATAAACATACGTCTGCAGGAACATCAAAACGCTGAAAATTAAAGCAGGGCTCCCAATTATGGGAACATTGTGTCACGCATGGGTGTTCACCCATCTTTCGCGATACGACAGTTTTCTCAAGCCATCCGGATAAAACCACTAGATAGTTAATAGAAGCGTTTTACATAAAGAGGAGCGGCGAACGATGTGTCAGGGCCCTCGTAACTGACGAAGACTATTTTTGACTCTGCCACTCATTGTGGATTTAGCGATTTATTGATATCTTGTGCTTTGCTTTTTTCAATGCCTTTCCCTTTCTACTGACACGCGTGCCTCCGATTGCGTACATTCCCTGTACAAGTTGCTTTCGCGGTTTTTACCTATGCGGCATGAACGCACCACGTGAGACGTAGTAAGTCTACATTTGTGCTTATTTTCAATAAAGCAACAGTTGCGAGTTAGCGGCGTGTTGCCTCAATTTTTTCTGTCATCGTCCCTGCTCTGAGAGGGCATTAAACATTAAAGTCAACAGCTACCAACCAGCCAAATCATTCGTTCTACTTTAGGGACCAAACTGGGTCAACTAGAGACAAACTCACATTACGGGAAACAATTGGAGTTTGGCAGGGCGTGTGGTGCCTAGAACTGACAACTAGTGAACCTTTACGATAACAGAGTGGTTACAGAGGGACGGGACTAGAAGTAGGGTACGACCAATAAATCTATGTCCGATAAAACACTAAGGTAAAGGACGCCAACAGCACGATGCAGAAATTCGGACACTGTGCTCGGACAAGGTGTTTAAACTAATTACTGTTTCTGTGCAGCCGGTCTGCCGTTTTTATTGGAAAGGCGCAAGACAATCGGTACCACACATGCATAGTCATATAACATCATACTGATGGTGTAGCCTGTGTATTTTCCGACAGCCCTCGGGTAGGGCTAGCTGCCGTTCATGTTCGCGTTGTTTCTTTCCCTTGTTAGCACTTACGCTGTTGCCGAAGTGCATGGGCTCTCGACTGTGTTCCCCTCGAGCCAAATGCATGCATCACGCTGGCGCTGAAAGGCCAGAAGACCAACACGCCTTAATTTACAGCTTGCTTTGTGCGCTCATAACAAGAAAAATATCGGAATAAATCATTGCCAACAGCGTTAATGCTATTGTTCAACCGTAACAGATCAATAAAAACGCATGGAAGAATTCTCAAAACCTCAGGCCTTATTGTACCTACAACACCTAAGGCCTTAGGCTTTAGGCACCACTTCAACATGGCTTTCACAAATATGAGTATTCTATGCGCTGCTCCTACCGAAACGATGACCGAGCACAAAGCGGTCTGAATTGAAACGTCCTTATACAAATTTTGGCGCAGATATTGTTAGTTGTGTAATCGGTGCCGGAGCGCACACAACTGTGATGCAGTGTTTTCTGTCGGTAGTGGCCATCATCCATTGAAGTATGAAGCATTCTTACGTAAACCTACACCGTCATTCATCTTAATTAAAGGGACCCTGAAGTAATTCGTAAACATTGCAGGAATACTAGCGCAAATCGTTGTTTGAAGTCTCTAGGCCATGTTTCGAACACTATTGCGCCGTTTACGCGACTTTATTCAGTAGAAAAATAAATTTGAAGATACTGTTCTCCTCTCTGCTTCCTCCTATGCCGATTTCTTATGATGTTTCGTCTGACGTCAGAACCAGATGGCTTGCCTTGACTGCGCTACTGCACGGCTCGGTGACCCTCCGAATCAGTCGGCCCAGCGTCTAGTCGGCCGGCCGCCGGCGAATCGACAGACTTTGTTCGCACAGTTGAAACACGGCTCCGTTTTGAAACTAAGCCACGGCACGTTTGTGCCTGGAAAAATGGGCCTATAGTTTGTTGTTTCTAGTCTCTATCAAGCTCTCTAAGTCCAAGTCGCTCCACACAAGCGCACATGCTACGCTTCGCTGAGTGGTACGCTAGTAGAAAAATCGGAGGCCAATTGAAGGCGGGAGAAGAGTCAGCGATGGTAATATAGGTACAGGGGGGATGAAAAGAAATGTGAACAACGGAGCGCACAGCCTAAGGCCGGGTTCAGAATTGTCTCGTAACTGTCGTAATTTATTTAAATAATGACGTCATTCCACGTCTCAGCCAACCGAACTGCGTGACATGCCTTTTTTTACGACCATAGCGCACGATATGGCTGTTACGTCGGTAGTCTGAACACAGCATAAGACGCATGCTGCACCATCTGGCTGCAACTGCGCGCATGCGCACTTCTTCGAGAGAGTTTGAGAGTGTGGCCTACGTTTATGGGAAATGATTGATCGAGAAGCGACGCCGGTCGTTTATTTTGAGACGCCTTTTCACGCTGCGTCGCCACTGAGCAGGATGATCGTTAAAGGGCCTCATGCTATCTGCTATCAGCCTCCTGCGTGCTTGGCTGCCTAATGTAGTAGATAATAGTATGCTCAGTGGCGACAGACCATAAAAGACGCCGCAACATAAATGACTGGCGTCGATTCTTTATCAAGCATTTCTCCACTCTCAAACGCTCAATCTACGCATGCGCGCAGTTTAGTGACAATGCAGCCAGGCGGTGCGGCATGCGTCAGAGGCTACGTGCTCCGTTGTTCTTATTTTCTTTTAATCCCCCCCTGTACGAAGGAATTCAAAATCGACCGAAACGTTTTTTATACAGCTTAAAACCGTGGGAGAATTAGCACAGCGGCCAGCAGGGCGACCACACATTTGCGAATTGCTTTTCTGCCTCAGAAATGCTGTCGCTAGAGGTGAGATATTTGTGTGCATTTGGCAGACGCTTACTGCTTGAGCGGTATTCAAGAAATAGTTATCTAAGGTGTTTTCAATGGTAAAACTAAATAAAAATATGAACAGAATATACTATATATAGTTTACAGTGCTCCCGGCAGCGTTTCCTCGTGGCGGAGTAGTCTGGAGCTTTAGGTCGGTTGTTTCGCATATCGAAAGTTGCAATCCCCAACAGCGGATGCTTTTTTTCTCTATATTGAAGTTTATGTGTGTTTTTGATGATTTATTTTTATACTGAATTCACCATTTTTGCGCTGTAACGCTCACTGTTTCACGAGCGTTCGGAGGCGCGTGCGGACTGACACAGACGCGCTGGCGTGTGCTCATTGGCGGGGTGCTACCATTAGCCTTACGGGCCGACTCCTGAAAGGCTCTGGGGCCCGAGCCCCCTCCGAGATTTCCGTGGTGGGCGGAGCGGTGATACTAACTCCCACGTTCGGATGAACGGATGGACGCACGGATGGACGGACGGGTAAGGGGATGGGTGTGGGTCGGCCGGCGGGCAGGCAGGCAAGCAGGGGGGCCGGCGGGCGTGCGGGTAGGCAGGCAGGGCAGGCGGGTAGGTATGTTGGAAGGTAAGTATTAAGGTAGGTGAGTGGTAGGGTTTAGTTAGACGGACGGACGGGCGCACAGGTGAATGGGTGGGTAGGGGGGACGGAAGTACGGACGGACAGACAGACAGACGGATGAGTTTTTGCGGAAAATAAACATATTTACGGAAAGGGTACCTGAAAAAGATCTGTATAACAGGCTTGACTGGCCCCACTTCCCCGGTGCGACAGTGGCAATCGGCAATGGCCAATATCAGAAAAAAAATGTGCACAAAAACCGCCAGGTTTATACTGTATCTACAATGAAACCATAAGCAGTAATAAAATACAGGGTAAACAGGGTTTACCCTGTTTACCCTGTAGAAAGCAGAATGGGAGAAAATGTTCATCCTTGTAAAAAACATCATGAGTTGGGCATAAAAAACTGCGTGCTTTGTTCAAAGGAATGGTAGAAATACATTGACATTATTTATTAAAGACGGCCATCTCTGTCGCAGCATTCGTTCCTTAATTCGTCGGGAAGTATTTTAGTTAGGTCGTTTCAGGTTTGCGGGTAGAATACGTTGAAAAAAGCTTTTCTCAACCAGCTAAATTTAATAGTACAACTGTATTTACTCATGCGTGTTTGTAATAGCGGCAGAGTTAATAACTGTTACGGGAATGCAAGCGAATAACGTTATGATCTTTAAAGAGTTGCCGTGTATTAGAAAGATAAGGAACCTTGCTGACTAGGCGAATTGCTCGTTTTTCTAAAACTGTCTGTTTTTCTATATTTCCCCGAAACATGGTAGCTTAGACTAAGGCGCCATAGTTAAGCATAAAGTTAAACATACAGTTTGAAAGTAGAAGGTTATCTGAGGCTGAAAAAAATTAGAGTAAAAGCACACTAGGACCACTGGCGTGGAGTAATTTCTAGATTAGGTAGGGAGCGTGCTATTCCATGACATGCTTTTTTAAAAACATGCGCCCAGTGTTTTGAAACACGCTAATAAATTCTACAATAGACGGAACTGCGCATGATTCTACGACGTGGATGAAAAAGTATTGCTTTTGTTTTGTAGCATTCGGTTTTAAATTATTGTTTGATGCCACAAAGTCTTATTCGCGCAATTCGCCAAATCACAACCTGACCTACCGAACAAACAATGAAGGAAGCTCACACTAACGCGTAAGACTTGAAGGCTGTACGCAAGCTTTGAGACCATCGCGCCTGCATCCAATTTGCCTATTCTTCGCTACCGCAATGACCTTTACTCCATAATTGTTGCTATAAGTGTGATCTTCTTTCATTTTTTTGGAAGTGATAATCATTGGCATCACCTTGGAGTGGTGTACGCTATGGCGTGTATTTTTTGTTCCGAGCAAGTGTGGCCACGATTACGGCGAATGCTGGAGTTTTTTTGTTTTTTTATTTTGGCCAATATATCCAAGTGGGTATGCTTGGCTTGAATAACCGTCGCAAGGGACGCTGGGCGGTCATCGCGAGGACGGCACACACGATCACTAAGCATTTTCTTGGTTTTGTTAACTGCCCGCGCTTACGTGTGCGTACTAGGTAATTTCTTGGTATTTTATAACTGCAGACACGAAAAAAATTACGATTTGGTAAACAGCTTAAAGGTTACAAAAACTTGCCATGGGCATATTCTATTGGTACGACTGACACAGAGTTATGAAGGGATGTTATTTACGCAATGAGGACGATAAGAGAAAGGTCCAGTCTTAGCCAGTTAGTAGGCAGGTAGTCATCAGGTGCTTCAACCTTCCCTTCTACTCTATGCGGCACAGCATGGTGATTGTCCCGCTCGTAGAACATTGGCCAGGCGAACATGCCACTCACAGTGACATGTGTTTAACGGTTTCGCCGATAAATATTACCAGCCTCGCTGATGTAAAAAAAAACGGACCTGAAAAAAACAGCCCTGTGGCACACCATAGTTCACTGGTTTTGTTTGCTCAGTGTGTTTCAAAATTTCAATGAGCTGTGATCCATAGCAGAGGTGACATAAAATCGAAGAAGCAGCGTTCCAGCCAAATCCGTATAGGTTCATCTTAAGCACAATAGGGTGATGTTATATAGCGATAGCATGAAAGCGTTAAACATCAAATCTTGCTTTATTGTTTTTGACTCGTTAATTTTCTATAATGTAAATCATCTTAGATCTCACATGCTTGCTTACCTGCGCCTTTCTCGTGGTTTTGTCGCCATTTCAGTAGCTTCGAGAACATAGAAACGCCACTGTTTACGTGGTTTTGCTGCGAATTTGTGTTTCTAGGCTTTCAAAATATGTAAATAGAAGCTGCTTCAACATGTTAACGTATGGGCTGAGCGTTTCCGACATGTTGGACATGTTAAGCGTAGTAACGCACTGAAGGCACCTTCTCAACATTTTGTATAAATTGGCTGCCGTAGATTCTGTTTTGTCTTGCCCCCAACAGCCACAGAGAAAAGCGAAGTACAAATTTTGTTATATTTCTTTATTACAAAGTGTCTTGCACTGATGTGTCTAACAGTCATACAGTCCTGCACCTTCCCATTCTCCCTATGCAATGCATGAAGACAGAATTTACGTAGCTACAGCTGTGACACCGTAAACTTGACAGAGATCTTGTCGTCCTGCACGCACCCATTTCTCTCGATGTCGGTTACTTTTATAGAGCTAGTGCTCCATAAATAATCGTTTCTAGCGCTGGTCGGCATTTCGTGCCCTTTCAATGACCCAAGGCTTGTGTCTACAAAGGCAGTTTGGGGAATTTCCGTTTTCTGAGCATCCAAAACATGTATAATCACCTCTTTTTAATTGGCCAATCCAGCAGCAAGTCATAGCTCTCCTCGACATACGTGATAATATAAATGCAAGGTTAATCGCCATCCGTGTTTTTAATTCTTATCCCTGGAAGAATAGAATACCCGTAAAAGTACTTAGCGCTCTCAGCCAGAGCTATCGCTTCTTCCGTTGTGGCAGCGTCTTTTTTCAGTTCTGACCACTTCTCAATGGTCCATACCAAGGGCTCAGAACACTGAGCGTGTTTTGCAGGATTGCTTTTGAACCGTTTACTAAGACTGAAAGCTTCGGGCAGACTTCGCCAGTTAAACATTCATTTAGGCGTTTCAAGCTGTCCACAAAGTTCACCTCATGATTCACGTGCTCACGAGCAATTTTCTCTAGCGAGTCCAGCCGCTTTTCAGTTCTTAGCGACCTCTCTGCTGAGGAGACAGTGAAGTCATTTAATCTTTGTTGTACATCGCAGCAGACTGTGCATACGTGGCTGGTATCCGTTTTATTTACTAGCACTACCACCTCCCTTAACGTGTTCGTAGTGGCACTGATGCTGTTCCGCGCAAGTGCCAGCTCATCGGAAATTCTATCAGTGGCAGCCTGGTTCTGACTAATGCTTTCTTTTAAGGTGTTGTCAAATGTTTGGACGGATTCAGCTACAAGCACGTCAGCAGCGGCTCGTTCTCTGAAAACCTGCGTTTGAACCGCGATAAGTTCATTTGTTTTATCAAAGCATGTTTGCAAGAAAGAAAGCTTCTCCCGAAGCTCTCCCATTCCTCTCTCAAAGCGCGCGACGGTGGCGTCAGGAATTCCATGGCTGCTGCTTGCAGTGGTGGCTTCCCGGAGAGTACAATCTTTGCGTTTTAGGTGATCAGCGAGTTCTTTGTACGCCATGGTGCGGCTGCACCGAAAGCAGGTGACTGCGTGGTACTGGCAGTCCTGTCCGAAGTGATCCACGACCTGGGACACCGTCTCCGTGAAGTCGCAGCCATTGCTCGAGTTCCAGCACTGAATCTGCGCAGGAAAATACGGAAATTATTCTCTTTACCTTGGTGTTTGCACAAGAACCCTAAAATTCGCAAGCCACTTGCGGCCGCCTTCTACACAAAGTCATTGTTTCCTTCATTTTGAACTTTCATAAATTCGCTCTTTTGTCGGGTGCGCCATGCGGTGCAGCTGTGCTAGCGCTTCTTGGGTGAAATATTGCAAATAACGAAATGCAACGCTGATATCTAGAGTGGAAGGGCATCAAAGGTTCCAAACAAATTTTTTTTAAGGCGTAGAATTCCTTGCTGAGTGCCCCCCCCCCCCCCTCCAGCCAGGACCGTGTAACGGCCTGCATTTGCACAAAAATGCAGATTTCGCGAAAGTTCCAAATGTATTCGCTCTAATGGCGTAAATTGAGATAACTGGTCACACAAAATTTTCAGAAACAAAAAGAGGAAAAGTATAAAAAAAATTACGGGAAATGGCGAACCCTGTAACGCCTTGCATTTCCACAATAATGCAGATTTCGTGAAAGTTCCAAATGCAATCGTTATAATAACGTAAATGGAGATAATTTGTCGGACGGAATTCTGAGAAGCTATAAAATACGCAAAATATTTAAAAAATACGCAAAATGGCAAAACGCATGATGCGTGGGATTTCCACAATATTGCAGATTTCGCGAAAGTTCACACCTGTATTCATTAATATGGCGTAAATGGAGACAAATAGTCGAACGAAATTTCGAAAAACAAAAAAAAAACAATGTTACTGAAAATGGCGAACCGTTTTAACGCCCTGCTTTTCGAAAATAATGCAGATTTCGCGAAAGGTCGAAATGTAATATTTGTAATAACAAGAATCGAGATAATTTTTCAGGCGAAGTTTTGGAAAACTAAAAATTATAAAAGGATTTAAAAATTACGGAAAATGGCAAAACGTATAACGCATGGAATTTCCACAATAAGGCCGATTTCGCGAAAGTTGCACCTGTAATCGTTATCAATAGCGTAAATGAAGAAAATTGCGCGTTTGAAATTTTGAAAAACTGAAAATATACCAGACATACAAAATAATTACGGAAAATTCCGAATAGTGCAACGCCCTGCATTTCTACAATAATGCAGCATTCGGGAAAGTTCTACTTGTAGCCGTTATAATAGCGTAAATGGTTATAAAGCGTGGAATAAAATTTTCAAAAAATAATAAATAAAAATATTAAAATAGGGAAAATTTCAAACCGTACAACGACCTGCATTTCCAGTATAATGCAGATGTGCGACAGTTCCACCTATATTCGTTATACTAGCGTAAATGAGATGATTGGTCGAACGAATTTTCGAAACACTAAAAAAATCAGAATATAAAGAATTACGGGAAATGCCGAAAACTGTAACGCCCTGCATTTTCCTAAAAATGCTGATTTCGCAAAAATTCCCCGTCTAATCGTTATAATGGCGCAAATGGAGATAATTGGTGGACAGGATCTTGGCCAAAAAACTTGGCTGAAAAAAACTCACACTCAAGACAAGCGGCGTAAGAATGCTGCGCAATAGTAGATAATTCTCTGAATTCCTGCAGAATTTTTTCGTCCCCAGAACGGGAACAGACTTTTTTTAACAAAGCGCGAAACATTGATTCAACGACAGTAGCGGAGCACACGACACGGAGCACACGACACGGACACGCGTCTCGAATGCGCGAGTTCCGTCGCCTGTAACCTCGCTATGAACAAACTAATGCAACATGTTTTTAGAAGTATTCTTGGCCCCCTTGAGGAGTCAGGTTTGCACAATTTCGAAAGAAATTGAGAATGGGTTTTCTTTTATTTTGATTTACCTTCCGCATTTTTAGAAAAATCATTGCGGTCAATATTTTACTGCGTATATTTATATTTTTTCTACACAAGCCACATTTACGCATATCTTTATAAATATGTGACCGACATTACCTATCACTTACAAGTTGGCCACTATATAGAAGATATGGAGATAGCGGCCGTCAAAGTGAGCGACAATCAAGTGCCTCGTCCCATTTCACGGTTTTGTTGTTAACTTTTTATTAACAGCAGAACGCAGTTTGTATTGACCTGTTTTTGATTTTGGTATGTGTTGTATTAAAAAAATTCAGCCCTAATAGTTACACCTTACCGTGCGCAAAGCCCCAAATTAGTAAACAAAAACTGCAGCCACCGGAAGCTACGCGTCACCGGCTCAACCTTCGCATTTTTTTTTCTCGCCAACTACGCACGGTAAAGAAAAACGAATTGCACTTTTAGGCTATCCCTGGATTGCGCTTATTTCAGGAATATGAGAGCAAACAAAACACGCTTGATCAAGCAATTTCTATCTCTCGTGGAATCAGGCACCAAAAGTAGCTGGCTAAACAATTTTATGAAGCTCAAGGAATTTTGCTGCCGCAGTTTGCGAGCGTGAAATAGAATGTCTTGAAGTCTGCCAGGTACGGTGTCCTGTCGTTGCATATGCGTATTACAAGGGACTTCCAATTATTATAAGTGAACTTATCTGCGTGTTACAATCAGGAACGCGTTTGAATCATGGAGATGCAGTATATCCCGAAATCGGGCATAAAGTGTAGGAGACCTGTACCCCGGAGAACGTGGCCTCATGCGCTATGGGTAGCTCCATCGGCGCAAAATTTAGAGTATTATCGAATAGACCTTTGCTCCGAGGTCGTAGGCCAATACTGCATAACGTTTTGCTCTTAGCTCTTAGGATTTCTCTGCGTGTTTCATTTAGGGACAAAACACGTTTGCATCCAAATTTATTTATAACGCAATGGCAAATTTTGTCGGCAACCGTGTGTCAGTCACGAGGTCTGAAAAATACAAGGGGGCAAGACGTGCTGTTAGCGCTTTCGTACAGTCGTCCACATATTTGCTTGGAGCGCCGTAGCGTTGTGCTCTGGCGCACTTGGGTTGCCCTGTCGGTGGCGCCTGGGCTCCGGGCAGCTTGCTTTGCGATTGCGGCGTCATCAGTGCTTGCGCCCCTTTCGTTTTGCTGGCACTCGGGTCGCCAGTGGTTGATTGGAATGTTCCCCGGCGGAGCGGGGCGCTATCAGTGGAGCGAAGCGAAATAAAAAAAAAAGGAACGCGATAACGGTATGATGATTTCCTCGTCATGATAAGCTATACTGGTCACCGACATGACGTATCGCAAACAGCGCTGCAATTGTCTTCTTTTACCGCAAAGATGTTTACCTATACCCCCAACGGTTTCATCTCCATAGAATGCTTTGGTGGGCGTGCTGGTTTCATGGCTTCAAAAATTAAAACGCGCGGAAAGGACGAGGACACAGAAACACAGTACACGGGACGAGCGCTCACCACCAACAATTTTATTTCGAAACCCTCCTCTGCATATAACCGTCAACACCACAGAGGCGCGCCTGCGCACAGAACACCTGAAGCGCAAGCCACATGCGCGCTACCGATTTCGACATAAAAGGCGGAACTCGCTCTCCCGCAAACTCACCGACGTCGTACTGACACAATCTGTGCCCTTATTTTTGATAAAGTAGGCCTCCAAAAGTTCGCGTGCCACCGTGTCTCTGCTCCGTCCCAGCACCCTCAACTGATGAAACACAAGCGCTCGTCCCGTCTGCCTGTGTTTCTGTGTCCTCGTCATTTGCGCTCGTTTTAATTTTTGGAAGGTTTCATCTCCGTGGGCAAAAACACCAAGGCGCCAATGTCTAACACGCCGAGCGCAAGGGTAAGGGTAATGAGACATGCAGCATAAAGCTCAGAATTCGCTTAAGGAAGCCACAAAACATGCATCAAAATCGCACTATGGTTGATAAAGCGCCTGTGAACCATGTGACCCCCCTCTCCTCCCCCCCCCACGAACCGTGTGTTACTGGTAAAGATTACGTTTGCAGATTATCTTCCAGGCTAGGCAAGACTACTGTCACTAAATAGTGCAGTTCTTGCCCAAGAGGCTGCGTGCATGCGTCAGGCTAGATAGGACCCAGCATTTGCCGCCCGAGAGGCTGAACGTAGCGTCAGTAATAAGGTATTACGCTATGCTGAGTCTACCGCTCAAAAGTCATATCGTGATCTATGGACGTAAAAAAAACGGCGTGTCACGCAGTTTGGTTGGCTGAGACGTGAAATGACGTCATTTTTTTAAGTTATTACGACAGTTGCGGCAACAGTCTGAACCCGGCCTTAGAGTACAGCCACTGAGGTACGCCAGTCAGCTACGGCGGCCATTTTGGCGTTTTTCAGTGTTGCGAGATTGCCGCATCTACGGCGTCGCCGTTGACTTCGACCGGGTCAACACTACCAAAAATGCACAGCAAAACGGCATTTTGGTCGCATTTCTGCTGCTGCAGTGCTGTTACACGTGTAATCTTTGATTCGCATTCGTAACAACGTCAGTTGCGCGTAGCCGCAGAGCAGGGAGGGCAAGCTAATCCTACCAAAGTTGACCGACTGAAACGAATAAACAAAACAAAAAAAGGTCGCCATCCCTCCCTGCGACAGTGAATGTCCATCAAAGCTGTTGTAGACCGCTGACAAATCGTTATGGAGGAGACTACGAAATGTTTCTTGTCTCAGCGGGATTGTTTGTTGCGCTGGGCTAGTGTCACTAGATAAGCGTACAGAGTATCGGCCTTCTTTTCTACTATTGTTCCATGCTGCCACCGTGTTTCCATCTCACAGAGACAATACTGCCTCGACTGCACGAAAGCGGGCAATACTAGCCGTATCCGCGCCCACAAAGCGAGTCGTTTTCGTGTCTGGCATCGCGAGCTGGAAGGAAGATAACTGGACGGTTGTTGTCTGCACTAAGAGAGAAAGAGAATGCTCTTTAATGTGAACTGGTAAGGTCAGCCCTACTAGGAACAAGGCTTGCTACACCAGATGGGGGTGACTACGTTGGTGAGAGGTGAATATTAGACATTACGGGTAAAAAGATGGCACCTTCTGTACACTATGCGACAACATAAATGAGCTGGTCGCCTGTGAGGAAACCGCGAGTCTCATTCCCCTGGTCATAATTTCAAGACATCACCCAACATTGCCGCACCTCAGTGCAGTATTTCCCCCCTCCTCAGCCGCACCTTGCCAAAAGAAAAGAAGTGATACTCCGAAAACTTCAGACAAACAACTTCCCCTCACCTAACTTGGCTACACAGAATGTACCACACCCAATACCCTGCCACATGGAAATTCTGCCCTAACCCGTGTAGCCTCGTACATGTGATCTTGGGGTGCTCATACCTCTGCTCTGCCCTCCCACGTTTACTCACTTCCCCTCCCATGCTTGCCCCCGGCGAGCAGGGATGGCTGCGGCGGAGCATCGCTTGAGCCGGCGATAAGGCGACCTTTAGCGCATCGAGATGGCCCAGACGGCTGTGACCACGCGCTCTCGCTATCTGCGGCCCATCTATTCATAGATCGCGCTGGCATGCAGTTTGGCCCGCTACGGCCACCGCTCGCCAGCTCCGTTTAACTTTTAGAGCACCTGCACATTCGTAAGCTTTGTGACAAACACTCACAAGGAGCGCGTGCAGCACAGTACATGCAGATCGGTCTAGCGATAGGTTGGTGAACTTTCTTATTTCGTAGATTTGGCGGATCCACACCTTGATAATTATTTAATGTGCTTTTGTATGCTGTGGCTAGCTACTTCCGATAACGTAGAAACAATTCCAGAGAATACATGTGCAGCAAAGGGCTTTTTGTCAAGCACGAAACCCAGCGAACATACTCAGACGTTTGAATTTCGCTGCCTGATTATGCAATACGATTGCTTTATCCTCAAGTCTTCATATTACCAGATGCCGTGGCGTAACTAATGCAGCAGGCCGGTCCGCGATTAAGCGCTTTCAGGCAGTGCGCCCGCTAAACACGCCAACTGCGACAGCACTGCCAGCCTCTCAACAGAGCGCTCTACATGTATTGAGCGTCACGGGGTCGCATGTTTAGTGTCATGAAGCTTTGGACTGTACAAAAATTGCGCACTAGCAGAGCTGGAAAAGCCAAGCGCAGCTCAGCCGTCGCAGCAGGTAACTCAAACTACTCGTAACACAAAATGCAAGCGCTCAGCTGCTACGGTAAATGATTCTGGACACATCTTTCGTGTTAAAAACATTGAAAGGTAGTAATGTCACTATTTATAACTGCTCTTCGGAACGCTCTAAAGCCAAACCAGTTCGTCAAAGAAGCATTTAAGCACACTCGGTAAACAATTTCAAAGCTGCCCTCTCATTGAAAAAAAATGAAGAGCAACCGTTCAACTGATACCGATGCGAAATTTCCGCCTGCACGTCCGCTGGCAGCAATCGGCTCGTGAGAAACTGTCGAGAAGTAGCTTCACATGCTTACAACATTACTGACAAATGCGTTGTACCCAAAAAAAAAAGAAATTCACTGTAAAGCAACAGCGGAAGATTTTTCCGTTCGTCATGCATTGATATGGATAGCCCTTGCTTCTTCATAACTTAGACTGAATAAAAGTGTGCTTACAATGCTGTCCGCTGGGAAGTGGAAACATTTCGCTGTGCTATTCCTACCCCGAATGGTCGCACCAAACAGCAGCGCAGCACTCCTTATATCTGTTTTTATCAGTTTCTCTGACATTTTATGCACGTTCGCACTCAGACACCAAAAGGTTCACCTTCAAGGAACACTACGAAACTTCTACGCGTGCACACAGGGAAAACGGCCGGAGCCGACGAGTGGGGCGGCAGCAGATGAGATAAGAGCGAAAGCGCCGCCCGGCCGGGCAACGAATGAAGCGACTAAATCAAACAAGCGGTCAAAAAAAAAAAGGAAAATGCCACGAACACGTTTTATTTCTAGACATAACAGCATCACTTTACTTTATTGCTGCGTATGTTGGAAAGAGAGAGCCACATATGCAAAAGTTGCTAAATTTTCGCTTGGCTACCAGCGTCACGGCAAAACTTTATTTCCAATACCGAAACTAGCCGAAGTGTCCGGCCCCTGCTTCAGATGCACTAAGCAAGGAGTACAGGACACAGTGTCTCCAAGTGCGCCAGAGCACACCAACTCTGGCGCTCCAAGTAAGGCTGTGGATCACTGTACAAATGCTCTAACCGGGGGAAGGAGCGCCGCCTAAATTACCATAAATATTGCGGCCACTGGGATGCACTGTAATTTACATATATCCGGGTTTCAGTATACCAGCAAGACCAGCGGAGTTTTCAAGCGCATTAAAAATGAACGCAAGCGTATTCTTAATTAAGCACCGCGTAAATGATGACCCTGAGCCCCCCTCGCCCCCTCCCCCACCGATACATGGATTCCCTCCAACATACGGAGTGCTCCTCAGCAAGAGTACCCGTAAAGAGATTCAGTCAAGCTGCACTTGGTCTGCACATAATCACTTCATTCCCGTGTGTCATATCCTCCAGTCCCGGATAGCGGTGGCCACCCTGCTTGGCACAGAATTGAATTAGCTTATAAAATTAGGCTTAGTGTGCAACGTTTCTTCGATTGACCTAAAACGAGAAAAGAGCCTTTATAGTATCGCTGCGATTTCAGTCATTTACTGGGGCCAGGCTCACATACAAGGCACAGGTCACAAAATCCCTTCGGACAGGGTCCTGTAGTGCCATAATAAGGCCAGCTTGTCATGCCTAAATGATGTGACAAATGCGGAATGCTAGTCAAGACGGATGAATGCATACCACTCACCTTGCGCCCTAGGAGTTTCTCTCTCGCGAGTGATGACCAGATTACATCTTCTGGCTTGCAGGACTCTGTATCCAGGGGACAGCGGTTGCGTTCTTCGTCATCACTGCTGTCGTAGCATCTGTTGCAGAGGAGATGGTTGCAGGGTAACAATGCTGTCGCAGCTGAAACCAAGCCGCAGGCACTACACAGCCTGTTCTTTGGGATGCCGTCTACGAACACGGTAGGCTTCCAGTCTATCCGGCTGTCGAAACCAAACACAGTGTACTGCGCGCCGCCCACAGCCATCGCGAAGCCTGGCTGCTACAGTGGTAGGACCGCTGCAGAAACTGCAATGCGAAAGAACACCCACCATTGTCACGGTCGAGGATGCGTACGATAAGGCTGATAAGAATCGGCGCTGGCTGTGCTTAATCTCGCTGATTTGCTGCTTTTGTCAAAGTGTCTTGTGTAGCAAAAATACTATCAGTCACCCTGTCTCGTAGCCTTCCGCCCACATAAAAAACAGCGTGGCCTCGAGGCTCCCCAGGCGAGATAAAACGCTGCAATGAAGCAATGAATCTGTATTTATTGCATTTTTTCGCTCATCATCGGCGTTCTCGCCACATTTGTAAACAACGGGAAACACTTCGCGTGATTAAAATTGTACAGCGCCGCAAATCAACAGGCCTGCATTCACGTGATTGTGTATGGATATGGAATATATATTACTTGAGTGATCTTCAACACACAATACACCGAAGTATTTGAAAGTGCTGCCGTTTGCTTTTGCTCTATCACAAAAGTAGCCACCACGCCCACAGATTCAACTCGCTAGTATGCACTGCATAACGCTACGCTTTTTTCGCTGAGTCACTGCAGCAGGTCGTTTTTAAACTATTCGCCCCGGGATCGAACACAGTCGGCCCCTGGCGGTGGCGGGACGAGCCGCTCCTAGTGTGGATGGCGCTCTGGCGTCGTCTGCTCGTTCATGTAGCGCGCGGCGCAAGACGCGTGCTGCACACGATAAGTAAGGAATATGTGCACGTGTATCGCACTAAGCAGTGGCATAGTTACCTCTGCTTGGTGATTTTTCTAGAAAAGCAATATTCAGCGGCCGTTGGGGGATGCCGCGCAAGGTTAGCTCCACAACACATCGTCGCCGTTGTCACCGCTTGTGAGTGAAACGTGTTATAAACATTGTTTCGACACATTGCACTTTCCTTATTGATGAGTGCCGTCACCTACCGTTTCAGGAACGTCAAGCGGCGCTTTTTAAAGGTGGCGTGGTGGTTACTTAAAGGATAAAAGTTTACTGCACGAAACGGGTAAGAAGCGACAAGACCAGTGCATACCCGTACATTTGCCACACCCTTGTGAAGTTACGCTGTGTGCTTTCAGAAAGAAGAAACAAACAAAAACAACTACATTGCACACGACCCGTGCGCTATCGCCCATACATTACCAGTGTCGTATTTTACACCTGCAAGCGCTTGTGTGATCGAATTCTTCCCGTACCTTTTTTAAAATAAATACCATTTTTGGACAGTCGTTGCTTGTACTGTGTTGGCAATTTTATTTATTATTTAAAATACGCACACAAAACTTTCATCCGTGCCTTTTCTAACCAATCTTCAAGAATTAATTGCCAAGACAAAGGCGACGTTCAGTTTACAACACAAAGCAGTTACCGGGAACCCGTTGCGCTATTTCGTAACGAGAAATAAAGTGAAACGTTTTGCTACATCTGCAACAGGGCAACTGCCGTATTTGTGGTTCGTAAGCGACATTACGCAAGAATGCAAACACATCTCTCTGTTCTTGGCACCTGTTAGATTTTAAAAGGAAAGGTCAACAGTGCAGCCGTAACAGAAAGTCTGTACTCACTATTAAGGTCCAAGAAGGTTGGTTTACACACGTACTGTAAACCTGCTGGTCACTTCGGCAAAGTGTACCTTAACGTGAGATGTGGATTCTACTGCGAGCGTTAGCAGTTTAATCAGCAAGTTCACTTGCGATGAAAGCCCTAGATAACTGACTCGCCACCGTTATTTACCAAACCTGCATTCACGGTCGCTAAAATTTCATTTATCTAAAGCTGCGAGCAAAATATCCGTTTGAACGATTGCATTTATATCTCTGCGCTGGTTAAAATTCAGTAATATTATGTTGGCTTTCGAATACACAAAAAATATCTTAAGCTCCTAGAAAAAATGTCGGGGAAGTTAAGTGGTGTTACCATTTCAGGGCATCCCACAAAAGCCAGAATGTGTCGTGCTACCAATGGAAGCGATTGAAACTGCTCTTGTCAACTGAATTCCCGAGATCGAAGCTTCCTGATTTGTTTCTATTTATCCTTTTATTGAAGGCTAAAACCCATAGTCGGGAAAACAAATCGAGCTTGCTATGAGCCACGGCGTACAAGTTCATTGCCATTATTGCGGCCGTTCTAAGATTCCCGATAGGTCGCCGCTTTTTTGGCGTAGTAATGAAAACTAATTGCCGCTTCCATGCTATACATTGAACGTTGAGGGACCGAACTACAGTATACCACTCTTGTCTACGCCTCTTGTGCGCACATACGGTGCGAGAAAGGCATGAAGCGCAGCCACAGTGTGCATTCTCCCGGTCCCCTCTCGCGGGGCATCCACACTAGCAGCGCGACCACCTACATGTCGATCTCGAGGCGAATATTGCAGTGTCGGGCGTAATTGACATTACACCGCTTGTTGCGTTAGTTGTCTGTCGCAGATGTGAAATTAATGTAGCAAAATGTTTTTCGGGCTCAGTTGTTACATAAGTTAAATTACGTCATGAAACAGGCTATGTATAATTTGTTGAAAGGTAACGTGCTTTCAAAGGGTACCAAGTACACTTGAGATCTAAGGAGTGGCCCTAAGATAGCCAGCTTCCGTATCTGCAGAGAATTTATATAGAAGAGTAGAGCTTTTCCGTCAATGCATAGACCGATTTATAAGAATCTTCAATGGCAGTGCAGTACGCACATATACGAGGGACATAAAACGACAGAACGACGCTGCTTTTTCGCCGTGGTCTTTCCCTCGTGTCTGTGTCTACTGCGCTACCATTCAAAATGCACAACCAATACGCTATTGCTTATTAGCTTAAAGGTTTGCAAATGTCTTCTACAATATGTTTTACCAAAACGACTAGTCGCCATGGCAATAACATTGCGTCAATAGAGAATTCTCAGGAGTGTTTTAAGCTGGGCTAGTTGGTACATTCCCATGGCGGGTAACAGGGCAAACTGGACGAAACACGCAAAGGGGAGAGACTTGTTTGCGCTGTTACCCGCCAGGGAAATCTCGTGGGACTGTCGGAAGGCGTATTCAACTCAGACGATTTTTATCAGGAAGGTGTTTGGTTTGGGCCATTTCATATTGAAGTCCCTGTTTTTTTTAGGGCCCCATCATATCTTGCAGGCGTCAGGAAATACATCAAAAAGATAATTGCAGCAGCGAGCCGGTAATGCAGAAGAAGCTCGGGTTTCTCTGGTACCCTGCATGACCCCGAGCGCCCTGCCTAGTAAGCAGACAGGGAATCCAACGACCATAGCTTCACCCGGCCTGTGAGGGCCATCATTCCAGGCTTCCGTCCTTAATTTCTCCTTGCAAAACTTGGTTACGGTAGGTAAAAGCTTATGTTTTGGTTCCCGTGGTCCAAGGATACGCGATATACCGTCCCAGAAATTACTTAGGGAGCTGCGTTCGGGGATGAAGTAACAGGTCCTCCCTTTTAAAGGCGCATATCTTACTTGCCCCATTCGAAAAATCATAGACGTTGTAGTTGTCGGGTTCAGAAAAAGGCTGCGGCTTAAGGGAAAGACTTAACCTTCATGGAAGCGTGAGCGGGTGTCCACGTGAGCTGAATGAAATCATTTCGGGAGTGGTTAGTGGTTTTTAGCACACGCAGTGTAGGTCGGGACACCAAACGCGACTGGTAATTCCGGTAGGCTTTTGTTGAATCGGTGACTACCTTACAAAACCTGGATGAGTGAGAGCCAACGCGATCTTGCTGCCGTCATGTCTTCGGTCTTGAGTGAGGCATAAGCAAGGAAGCTGGCTCTGGAGATAGCCACGATGATGGCATACTTCTGCCCGCGGTATTGGGAGGCGTCTGTGTAGATAACTGCATCATCCCGACGTGTGAGGAGTCCATATTTTAATAAGCTAAGGGAGCATCTTTAGTTCTTGTCGCCAAAAGTCCAGGAGTACATCAAGCGAAATGACGTTCTGTGCTGCCCAGCCAATCTGGTGAAGGGGGCGGACGCGCCACAGTTCTGCGCATTTGGAGCT
Source organism: Haemaphysalis longicornis (assembly GCA_013339765.2). Classification (NCBI taxonomy): domain Eukaryota; kingdom Metazoa; phylum Arthropoda; class Arachnida; order Ixodida; family Ixodidae; genus Haemaphysalis; species Haemaphysalis longicornis. The sequence goes on along the minus strand of CM023457.1, from coordinate 99,235,223 downwards.
TCACGATAGAAATATGGCCCTCTATCAGCTCTTCCAGCATGTATAAAGCCGCGTGCTGAGCAGCCTCTCTGTTGACGCACTCAGGGGAAGCCACCTGCTCAACCGCCTTTCTAATCATTATATAAAGCATCTTTATCTCCTCCTTGCCGAGAAGAAGACAGGAGGTTTACGTAAGCGATGCCCGAGAAAACAAAAGCTTGACATAATCGAAAGGTATCCGATCCCTTGAGGCCTCGCGTTTTGGTGGCAACTCGCCTGATGATGTGTATAATTTGATTCATGCTGGTTTGAGGCGCTGCAACGATAGGTCGTCTTGGTGTTGGCCTGGAGTTGTAGGCCGAGGATCTTGATGTAGGGGCTTGGAGTGATGGCCTGGCCATCAAGGAGTATTTGAATGTGTTCCTTGAGGTGTCGTTTGGCGTGAGGGCGGACGACAAGGAGCTGAGATTTCTTACGTGGACACTGAAAGGTACATGCTTTAGAACATTGCCGTACTAGCAATTAGATGCCACGGTTTGGTGCGAGCTTCCTTTTTTCGCTATTACGTGGCCTTCAGCGAAAATGCAGGGGTTAAACCCGTAGATGTGCTTGGTGAGTACCCCACTTGTGTTCCCCGCCTTCGCGTGGGCTCGTAGCTAAATCGGTAAGACAACGGGTTCTGGCTTTGTTACTCTGTTAGTGCCAGGTTCGATTCCTGGCGGTGCCAGTAAATTCTTTTATTTGTTCGCGGGAGATTTGTGTTGACACAACGGTCGCGAAAGAACCCTTGGGGGGTAGAGGTAAAAAGCTTTGCTTTAAAACCCATCGAAATCACACAAAAGATAACGTAGAATATACCTCTTATGGTACTTTTATAGGGTGTTTATGGGATGTTACTTTAGTGATACAGATTATGGATTTGTAGTGGTATGCATGCAAGACGTATTGGTATCCTACTCTACGTTGTTTTGCTGTCTTTGGCACAAACATTAGTTTGTAAAATTCCTGTCTAGTCTAGATTAGTAAGATACTATTGCGATGAACCTGTACACAGTAAATATAGATTCTTTATACATATTTTGGAGCTTGGCCAGCCCCCTTTATGAGGTTGCCTAAGTGTCGTGGATACTCATATTTTAAATACATGTCTTGCTCGGTATTCAGCACAGCTTGCTGTTACTTGGTGCCTGGTTTCTAGAGTAATGTGTTCCCATTTTTGAACTGCTGCATACTGTATGAAGAGCCAAGCTGACCACAAACTCCCTGCAGAAGCGCACAAATCACAGCTCCAAATAAGAAATGCTGCATCGAAAACAAGTGGCAGAACGTAACAGCAAACCAGTCGTGATCAGCACAAGTGCCTTTGACACTAACGAACCACACCAGTGTCATCGAATTGGACCGAACAGCACGGCTGTACAGGACTTCTGCAAAAAATCTGTCAGAGAAAGAATTAAAAATTGAACTAAATAAAATGACAGCCTTGACATGCTAGCTGCAAATAAGTGCGGCTGAGCAGAAAGAAAGCATTCAAAGTACACATAAACACAAAAGAGTTCAGGTAAAACAGTTTATATTGACTTCAAAGTTATGCAATACTCTTTCACAACATCACCACTTTAGTTGTGATGCCTACCTGCCCTGGCCTATTTAAAAGGTACAGATTGTGTAATTACAAGAATTAAACAAGTCACACACACTATGGCACACAAGTAGAAAGAGTGGCAAAAATGGGAAAGAAAGGAAACATGTAGGCCCAGGGTGCAAGAACACGATATCTTTGCAACTTGAAATAAGTGAAATGGGTGCAAAACAACGCAAGAAAAGTGTGGAAACACAGAAATCATTGAATAGTGGCTAGGAGAACAAGACAAATTCATAAAATTCTAAATAATTCAAACCTAGTGAAAAGATTGGGGGACAATAAAAGAAAAGCAGCTTGAAAACACAGCAATGATTAAGTGGTGGTAGCGATTGCAGTACAAATATATGCTACTTTAAATAAACTCATATCTAGGGAATTGGTTATGACCAGTATAAAAAATGTGTATGTACACAAATTATTTTACGGTGGTTACAAGTGCACAAGAAAATTACGTGGCAAAATAAGTCACACCCACTGAAATGCAGGAAAATAAATCAAACCAAAGGAAAACTTTAAAAACAGGAAAAGATTGAATGATGTTAGGAATACAGCATAAAATTACGCTACTTTAATATTTCACACGAAGTGATATGCTTGGGGAATGAAAAAAAACGGGGAAACACAAATGATTGAATAATTGTTGCAACAAGACAGACTTACAAGACTACACAATTCATACCTAGTGATACGATCGGGAACAATAACACAAAATAAAAATGCTTCGAAGCACAGAAACGATTCAAAGGTGGTTGAATGGTGCGTGCCTCGCTCAGTTAGTGATTACCGGGATTCTTGCACAGTTTGCGTCCTTCTTTCGGTGCCAGAAACGGCCAAAATGGTTGCAGACCAGAAGGGTTGGAAAGTGGGTAAAAAATGACCCCATCTTCCCGCGAGGGGAACCCTGTGAAGATGCGACGCTTCTTGGGGGTTCACTTGGTGTTTCCGTTGGGTTGATTCTCTAATTGCGTGAAACGTGTGAGGAACGCGTATGATGTATTCTTTATTTAACACGCGGCGTAACGTTCAGCACCGGCTGCTCGCTTAAACCGTTTGCGTTCGGTATCACGTTCACGCCGCTTCGCAGCCTTGTCTTCAGTGGTGCTAGCATTCCTGTTATCACAGTGATCGGTGCTTGTTATGGTTGCGCGGGCGGTAGCAGAATTGTTAGGCTCCATTCGACGCATCGATGGAAATCGGAACGCCGGTGCTGGAACGATCGCGGCTATGACGCAACGTGGCGCGGCTATGACGCAACACAATCCAATACAATCCACGTTAATCCAATCCAATCCAAATCCAACCCAATCCAAGCCAAGCCAACTCAACCGAATCCAATCCAATGCCCCTTGCGAGAGAGTGTTCGCTATCGGAGAGGAGACGGGGTGAGCGGCGGAGAGCGCACCTCGCATGGCGAGGAGAATGGGGGAGGGGTGAGGACGGACAAAAACAACGCCGTATGGAGGGACAAGGCGAGCGAATGAGATGCAGTCGCATCTAAAATTTCGTGCCTAAAGGCTGAAACAAATTAAGCACCTCTTCTGGCAATACAAACTAAGCAGCTGCAAGTTGTCGACAAAGATGGTATTTGCGCAGGATGTGACAGAAAATAGAAATCTGGATCCCATACATTGTCTGGTGAAAGACGTTCACGTGTGTAACACCACGAAGATATCTAGTTACAAACCATTCAAGATGCCACTCGCATGTAGAAAAAAGCGTGCTTCTCTTTTTTCCCAAACCAGGAGAACTCCTGTACCAAGTTGCCCATCAAGAGTAGCTTGAGCAGGCGTTTTGTGCAGACTGTTGCAGTAGCACCTCCCTTGCCAGCTAATTCTTCAATATAGGCATGGGTACAGAAAAATCTGTGATATCAATACACCTTTTAAAACTGGTATGACACCGAATGGCAGGCTACCGTTGTCCCTGAATAACAAAGTGTATGACAGCTGCATCTTACTGGTACTCACCTACGTGGCAAACACTTTGGATCTCACCGAAGGGTTCAACTTAAATTAAGGACTACTCAGCGGGAAATGAAACGGAAGATGATGGCTGTAGCATTAAGGGACAGTAGGAGAGCGGCGTGGGTTAGAGATGAAACGCGGGTTAAGGACATATTAGAAAAAATTAAGGACAATTGGGTGTGGTCACCGCATGTGATGTCAAGGCAAGATAACCGCTGGTCATTAAGGGTAACAGAGTAGATCCCTGGAGAAGGCAAGCGTGGCAGGGGGCGGCAGAAGGTTAGGTGCTTAGATGAGATCAAGAAATTCGCAGTGATAAATTGGTCGCAGTTAGCCAGGACCGGGGTAATTGGAGATATATGGTAGAGGCCTTAGCCCTGCAGTGGGCGTAGATAGGCTGATGATGATGATACAGAAATTAAGGGTAATGTTCATTGAACTTACTACAATGCACGCCACTGACTTTCAGCGTGAAACGAGATAAAACACGGGTTTTTGTGACCACTGAATCCCCTGCTGTAGCACTAAATGCATCTGTATATTGTTTATTAAGAGGTGGTAGCCTGAAATATAATACAGTTTCTGTGGGCACCCACTGCTAGTGAAGCAGCTGGAGAGTCATTTGAGTGATGAAAAAAAGAGGCACGAGCCATGCGACACCGTACACGCACTCCTCTCCTCAAACTACGCCACAGAAAAAGAGAACCAACGCATGCTCTCATTCAAACATTTCGCTTCATGCCACATGACAACTCCAACGTTGTTGGTACACGCCTGAAAATAACGAGTCACCTTGCACACAAATTATCTCTAACGGAACGCTGTGCAGCTGTCTTTCACGCTGCCAGGAAATGTGGTAGCAAGCAAAAAAAGTAAAAGATTGCATCCTGATCATGGTGCAGATTATGATTTCTGGAATTTCGAATGCACATGCACTATTTTTATGATCAGTAAAAACTACCCTGGACGATGCGAGCGGGTATGCGCATGAGCACGTTTCGTCTGTTTTTGTCTGATTATATTATGTGCTTAACGAGACAACGCGGTTCCATTCAGTGACTGGGCACAAAAATTAAAATTTTGTGGATTTAAGGCACTAAAGCTACACCTAGACATGTATGCTCCCTAGAGAAAAGGGCTATAAATTGATAGCATGAAGAAACCTTGAATGTGAAGTAGCGTCTCGACATTTCGGCATTATTTTTTTGCCTCTATGTCCAATACGGCTGCCGCTGTCAGGATCAAACCGCATCTTCCGGTTCACCAGCGCGACACCTTAGCCATAAGCTGCCATGGCATGTAAAAAAAATCCGGGCACGTTGAAGATAACCAACAAATAAAGAATAAATGTTGGGGTCCACTACACGAACACACAACTGGAAATTAAGAAAGAGACAGGTAGACCTGCACAACTACTGAGGTTGGTTCCCGCAATTGCTGTGTATTCAAAACGCGCGACCCCACCTTTCCAGGACCACCCACCCATACCAGTAAGCTTTGCAGCTATAAAGAGTACACAATAGAGCGTCACATTACCTTGACCACAGCCTGTTCCTGCGCACAGTAAGCTCATGCAGCAGGAGCGGGAAAGGTCAAAGGGAAGCCCAATGCAATACTACTTCTGGGCCAGTTTATGATCACTAAGTGTGCGACAGCGTGAAAGTTGTTTATTCTCACTCTCTTTTATCCCAGCAAGTGGTGAGCGTCTGTGGGCACTTTGATGAGACCAGCACAATACGAGTGCTGCTGGTCTGGGTACAGTCACTGCGGCCTGAGAATTGTTGACGCAAAACAATACTTTTAATTTTTCCACGCGTTCAAAATAGCCATTCATAACAGCTTTACAGCTCAAATATTTTTGAGTGGGACACAATTCCCAAAATGTCTAAGAAGGAATTTCATCGGTCCACAAATGACATATCGCCAAGTTAATGTGTCCCATTTTCTATGCCCGCACCTACTTTTCAGCAAAAATGTTGGCTTTGGACTAAAACACATTGATGAGTTCTACTCTGCACAACATAATCCCTTGGCGACTTCCACTAGAAGTCTGTCTCCCTTTTCACTTATTCTGTGCACTCTATATTTCCCTTCTATGTTTACTTTGACTTGACTTGGACATTACAGATAATTTTGGAGATTACGATAACATACGACTGATACTAAGCACCTTTGTTTTCGTATTCCGTACTTCGTTTAAAAAAAAAGCAGCAGGTAAGACAATGCTCTCACAGAAAATGTTTGCAATTGAGAAGAAGCTTCTCTTTATTGTGGTCTCACTTTTCGTTAAAAAACTGCCTTCTGACCAAACTGATGGTTAATGAAATGCTTTGTAGTGTTTCCAAAGTGGTTGAACCAAAGCTTTAATGTATCGGAAAAATAGTTGAAAATTCATTCCCCTGCACTAAGTATCATGTCCCATAAAAACGTGGCAACATTTGTTATGGTGTTTCAGCTGGGGTGCTGGCCTTTCTCAAGTAGTCTCACAGCTCCCGTCGGGACCGGTCATGTCAAGCGAGAGCTCCTCACAAGCACGCGACGCGGCCGTGTCTGACTGCTTCTCCTGCGATTGGCCTGAACTGCACGCCCCGGCTGCCCACAGAACCCTCCCGCACCGCTGCCCAGCGGAAAGATGTCTGAAAATTCACTTTTTCTCTAAGGTGCAGATCCAACTGGACTCAAGGAAAGCGTTCAACCAAGCGAACGGCCCCTACGTACTTACGCTTCTGCGTCACTTGCGGATTACAATGTAATAATGGTGGAATGGATGAAGTCTTGTTAAAACGACATTACCGCCAGCCCTGTCTTAAACGGTCGGCCTGGCATCCTCATTTCAGCGCAAAAATCAGTGCGTCAGGGGTGCCCGATGCCACCAGTGCTCTTCGCCCAGTACGTTGAGCCACTCTGCCGGAAGATTACTGCGTCAGACGCAATCAGAGGCCTTGTCTTCGGGGAGGAGAAATTGCAAGTCCTGGCCTATGCAGACGATGTGGCCTTCTGCACATCTGTGGCACAGGCGGGTGAGGTGGTAGAGCTGGGTGGTCGCTTCTGCTGTTTCTCGGGGGGCAGAAATAAAGATGTTCAAGTCAGAAGGAGCTTGGCTTGGTAAGTGGGTTTACAAACCTCGACAACTCTTCGGCATCAGTTGGAAGGAGAGTATTGGAAACTACGTCAGCATAAATCTCGACCTGGAGAAGGCGTGCATTGCAAGATGGCGGAAGAAACTGGTGGCTGCTGAGAGAAAACTCCAGCCATGGAGGCCGAGGCACATCGTAATTCTCCCAAGGGATACACCTGCAATCCCCTTGTGTACCCTGCCACTTTGTACAGAGGACACATCACTACGATCGACGCCAGCTCAATAAACAAAATTTACCAGTTATGGGCTGCCTACTTCTCGCGTTCAACTTCCAAACCCGTGCGTCGACCCAACCTGTTTTGGAGTCCAGAGAAGGGAAGAGTGGGCTTGGTGAATGTAGACCTCAAGCTGACCGTACAGCACTTCTTGTACTTCCGCGACCAGCCGGGCTCTTTTCTTCGCGCGGGTTTTCAGGGTTTTCCCCTAAGCAGCTGGCTCACCACATCAGAGGGCCTTAACGACAATCTGAGTCACACTGGCTATTACAGAAAGGTTGCCACTGCCCTCGTTACATTGGAGGAGCAGTTTTCAAGGGATTACCTCCTCACCGCTAAGCCACGGAAGCTTTACTTGGACCAAGGCGGCACAGGAAGTGTGTCCCAAGACCGGCCCGTCTATGGCCGCTTTCTGGCATATCCGGCCACCATCCAGGTTCTGGCAGCCACTGATCATGCGATTAACGGCGAACATTCGGCAACTTCGGTATATCTCGGGCCGCCCGTGTTCAGACGCACACCGGCACCTACCCGGCTGCCAGATATTCAGTTCACTTTCGGCTGCCGATGTTGAGGAAGAGAACGGCCGAAGTACGGCTTTAGGGCATCCGTTTTTGTTTCGGGAAGTGGTGTTCAGCCGAAGCACGGCAAGCGGCCGGCCACAGAATATCCGTATTCTTGTGGCAGTTGGTGTTCGAAAGGAGATCGGCCGGAGCGCCGCTTCCGTGCGTTCGCTCTTTCAACGGTGAACCGCGCGTCCGGTGGCAGAATATTCGTTTTCTTCGGGAAACCACTGTTTCCCGAATCGACCCGGCATCGACCCGGCAGAGACAGCTACCCGGCAGAGATGCCCGATCCGAGATGGAGATGGTTCACCAGAATAACTGGCCTTCAAGGGCGTCGAGCAAGCGGCCACCACGCAGGAGCTAATCCGCCACCATGTCAAGGACTCCTCACCAAAGAAAGGCAAGTGCGAGCAAAAGCGCAAGTTATTCTGCTTACAATTAAACTGTCACAAGCAATCTTGCACTATGTTGTTGGTGATAAACGTAGAAGAGACTCGCTCGTGCATTGGTAGGATCAACTTCAATCCCTGCACTATGTTACTTCATGGGATTTTACGACTGCCAATTTAGAAAAAAAAATTATTTTAAATTTGCGATAACAACAGAGCCTTGTCACTGAATAAGCCTAGCTGTTAATTTAGTTCCGATATTTGAAGATGAGCTTAGCTACTCTTGGGATATGACTCATTTGGTTAATCATAATCGCCAGCATCCTAGCAAACACGGATTTTGTCAGGATTTTCTTGCTCAACGCAGATTGTTGAGTTCACGCGCGATTTGGCTCTTGCAATAGATAAGCTTAAAGTGGTTGACTGTATATTCTTGGACTGCAAAAAAGCAAATGATGGTGTTCCATATCACCTTCTGCGTAGTACATTTCATCCTATGAACTGAATGAATCGGTTTTTGCATGGTTATTACTATTGGCCCTATAGCTTTGTTCAAAAGTACTGTGTAGTTTACCGTACTATAGCGAATGAACGTGATTCCGTATACCTGCAGCTTTATTCGAATTTAATAACATCCTGGTGTGCTGATTCAGAAACGTTTTGGGATGTTAAACAGTGTGTTAACGGCACCTTTACAAGAAAACCTTCATTCCAATTGAATACATATATTGTAAATTACGCTGCTGTAAGAACGGCCAGGAAATATAAATAACTAGGTGTTTATTTACGAGTGGTTCGAGGTTAAATTCGCATGTTCACAACATAAAGGTTACGGCTGCACGTGTTTTTGGCTTTCTGAGATAAAATTTCAGTGAACCCCCATCTAACCTAAAAGAACAACCGTATTTCGCTCTTGTGCGCTGAAGGTTGGAGTACGTATGTGTTTTCTGGGATCCCTACAACAAAGAGCTGGTTGATACGCTCGAAAACTTACAGAATAGGGCAGTGCGATTCGCATTAGGTAATTGGCACGCTCAACTTAGCATGAGGGAAAGTAAAAGTAAACTTGAATGGTAAGACGGGATAGATCATAGACGAAACCTGAGGTTGAGACTTTTTTTAGTATCTATCATTCGAAAACTCGAATGGAAGGGGAGAAGTATATCCAAGCGCCATTCTACATATCCCAAAGTGGGACCGCTAGCTTAAACCAAATTATTAACTTTCCTTTAAAGGTGACGCCTTGCAAGATTTATTTTATCTTAAATCTATACGAGAGTGTAATTATCTTTACGTGTGATTGCACCAACTGTTTATAATGACTATTTTCACCACGCTTTGTGGAAATATTTTGTTATTTGGTCTTATATTAGATGTTTAGTGTTATGTATCTCCCTGCTGTAATGCATGCAAAGGCAAGCAGGTATCAAACAAATAAATACATAAAAAATAAATAAATAATAAATAAATAACCTTGCGGAGCCGCAAGTTCGCCTCCGACGGGTTGAGAAACTTACGCATTCAAACTTGCCCAATGAAATATTTATTGTTTTATTCGTTGTAGTATGCAAGGTTTGCTTAATGAATACTACCATTGTTATGTCATTGGTTTTAAACAAATTATGAAACTCTACACTTATGCCTTTCCTTGCGTGAACACAGAGGGATACAACTGCAGCCACCTGAAGCAAGGCGTCATTCGTAACACGTCTAGAATTTTTTTTTACCGTAGCACGCCATTAGAGGAAAATTAAGTTCTTTCGGGCTATTAAATGATGTGCACGTGACTCATGAAAACAACATAAAAACTAGATTGAAAATGAAAGCACTTGCTTGATCTTTAGGATCAGCCCTGTGAAAGATCATCAGAAAAGTTGATCGAGTAGAAAATTTCTTTGCAAGAAAAATGGGCAAATACTGGACATACGTTTGTGTGAAGGAATTGAATGCTCCTCAGTTTCTGTGGATTCCTCATGCTCCTCAGTTTCTGTGGAGTACCAAAACACTTCGTAAAGGCATTCGCGCCAGTTTTATATACAACAAAACTGGTCAAGCAACTGTTGTAAAAATAGTTGATTTAGTCAGAGCATGAAAGTGCTCAGGAAGATTGTCCTAAATGACATTGGCTAAAAGCGGCCATTTCATCTTTGTGAAATTCAACAGCCTCCCGCCCCCCCCCCTCTCCGTTTATTGCTGGTAAGCCGCCCCACAGAAGATATCAGGTCAGGTATAATACATCTATTCCAGCTCTACAAAGAACTGAATATTTCTGTATTCTACCGTAAAAGAGGCACAGCAATTAAATGAACGACGATTTATAAAGTATACCGGCTTGCGTTACGCCGAACAGTCCTGTGCTGCCTGGTGACCTCTTGGTGAAAGTCCTTCCGCCGCATCTGCATCGGCAACCTTCCGAGACCACGCAAGGCACGAATGTATTGAGGAGTGCGTGGGCCCTGCCTTCTTCTTCCTTCCTCTTCTTCTTTCGTTTTCACGCTGTAGTGCTGCCAGTTATGGCCGCGGCCCGGAGTCTTGGGGCTTTCATGGCGCGGAATCCATCCTGCGCGTTATAAACCGGAGACGCTGAGAACGTCTTCCTGGCATCACAACTGCCCACTAACTTTGAGATGAATTACAGACTTATTTTGGCACAAGATGGCAAAAATTACACCCATCTCCCCGAAGGGAACCATGAGTAGGATGCGGAGCGTCATGGGGGTTCTGTTTGCGTTTTCGTGATGTATGTTAGCCAAATTTGGTGGAAATGTAGTGAACCCCGTAATTCTCATATATCCTACTCATGGTTCTCTTCGGGGAGATGGGTGTAATTTTCCTTATTGCATGCGTATATACGCGAGTGAGACGAGATTGAAGTGGTATCTAAAGGTCTGTTAGTGTTTGCGCTGATGTTCTCACCTAATTGCGTCAGCACACTCACTGACGGGGCTGTTGCTTCCATCCTACTTCATCTGAAGAATCACGGAGTCAAGCGCAAGCACAACGGGATCATAGCGAAGCATGCGGCCAATCCCTAGGGGCATCCTGCCAAAATCATCATCAGAAGTGCTGCGGACGGGGCGACAGCAACGTACACGCCCTCCTCTTCGCAGCTTTGTCTTCTTCTCCTTCTTCGTCTTCAGCGGTTCCCCTATGGGAAGATGACGACGGTGGCGCATGCGCAGGTGATGTGCGGACGCCGGACCACCGCCGTGGCCGGGGACATACCCCCCGGCATAAGATTGTCTTCTCCATCTTCGTCTTCAGCGGAAGATGACGACGGTGGCGTATGCGCAGGTGGTGTGCGGACGCCGGACCACCGCCCGCGCCGCGGGACATACCCCCGAGCATAAGACGCTCCGCATCTAATATCGTGGTCGAGTCTCAGGTACCAAAGTGCGAAAGTGGAATGTCCCGTCCTTTGCAACTGTGTTCTTGTCCTGGGCCTTCACTCCCTCAGGAGGGCCCAGGTAGATGCAGTTGCCCTGTGAGTCTAAAACCCGCCCGGCGTCTCCTTGTTAACAACCTCAACTGGACCACAAGTGCACTAGAGGGAGCCGAATCTGACAAAGACCTGCGTGAAGCATTGGAGCAGGGTTAGCAGGTGGCGATCTCCTTCAAGACAAAGGAGGCCATCTGCCGATGCAGCCATGCTATACGAAAGTAGGCGTTAAAGGAGTAAACGCCAAATACAGCTCGCGGTAATTTCTACCATCGCCATATCTTGTTTTTTTTTTGCTTTTTTGTTACTATTGATTATCATTGTCAGGCCATTTTCTAGGCTTTGAATATCACAGGATCTGCCACGTGTTACTTCCATTTCTTTTCCAGATGCACTGCGAGACATGTACTCATGCTACAAGTTTCGTTGTTTTTTGCCTGTAATCGAGATTCTTTTTAGTGTACATTTATGTGTGAGAATTTATGTGTAAATGTCTAGTGTAATCTCCCTTGAGAATTCTCATGCCTTTGCATATCATATCATATCTTGTCATGTCACTTGTAACCATACAAAATTGTGTAAACAAAGCTATTGTTGGAAAATTAAGTATTATAAAATTTAAAAAAGTCCATATCATGGCACTGGGGTGTGCTGGAAGCACATGGTTGCTTACTTCAAAAAAGCCCCAGAAAAAGTCAAAAGGGAAAATATCTGACCCAAAATGGTGGAGGAAGTTATTGGATATATCTTTTAGCATGAAAAGGCTTTAGACAGCCCAAAGAGACTGATTTTGGCTACCACAAATTATCTCCCCCGTTATATTGTAATACCCCATGGGCAACTCTTTCGGAACTGAGAGAATGATGTGTAATACCGTAGCCTCCTTTATACTTTCTATGCCTGCGACGTGCGCCGCCAGCGACCGTCGGCGGTCCGCTCGCCGACTGCCACCGGCCGCCGAGTGGCGGCGCTAGTCACGTAGGACTGCCGCCGCCCGATCTCTGTTACCGCACTAGCCGCTCCGAGCGGGCTGGCGCTGCTCCTGGCACCGAGTTCTTTTCTTGCAGAATCGCACGTTGCTTCTCCCCCACGTGCAGTGTTGAGTACCCGCACCCTTTAGTACATGGTTCTTTCGTTTCTGACGCCGGAGGGATGTGGAAGAAGTCCTGTCATCACCAGGAAGTCCAGTATAGTGATCCCATAGAATCTCTGTTCGGCACTCTGCTGAGAGTCACTGGGTTCCAATGATCAGTTAGATGTTCGTTAGGCCATGTCTGGGATGGAGAAGCTATTGAAAACCGGGATTGCTGCAGCGTCGGAAGGAAGCAATGTGCTGCACAATGAACAGCCTGAGCCCAGCAAGGGGCTTTTACTCAATGCGATCGAAGCCTGCTACGGCTCACGTGAGCTGCCACTAGAAGCTGCACATGTAGGTTGCCAGGGTTACAAGTTTGCCAACGCTGCAGCTTTCAGCAACAGTGTACGTGGGTGGCTATGTTGTCCGTGTCATCAGGGAACATGTGATGTACGACAGCTGCTGTTCGCTGACTACGGAGCCACAGTCTGATCAGCCACTCCAGCAATTAACACGGAACCAAGACAGAGGCGGACTAATGTACCCTTCTGATAAGCTCGTCTATGTCTTGGACATCCTGCGCCTGTTCATAGAAGCTGCCCTGAAAGAGGAGCCGAAGCTGAAGAAGCCATTGAGGACACTTCAGGAAGCGGCTGTACCTGCCATTGTTGATTCCGGCCCCCTCAGCTGACCCCACAGTGAACGGCTGCACCACAAGGAGCTGGCACAGCTGATCTGCCTGAGATTTATCAGGCCACTACTTGTGAACTATGCCTCTGCAGCTCCCGACAAAAATGACGTGTATAAGTCATTTTCAAAAAAGCCTCTTTGCAGAAAGTATATAAAGCTTTAAAAAGCAGCCTTTACTGGTTGCCTCTTGCTCTTCAGAATAAAATGTTTGAGTGCTTTTTGGTTTCCACTGAATAATTGCCTGGTTTTTTGCGCTGCTGAGCACGAGGTCGCGGGTTCGATTTCCGGCTGATTTGCTGATGGAGGCGAAAAGCAAAAAACACCCGTGTGTACGAGATTTCGGCGCACGTTAACGATCCCCAGGTGGTCAAAATTAATCCGGAGCCCTCCACTACGGCGCACCTCATCGCCTGCGTTGCGGCGGCGCGTTAAACCCTACAATCAATCAATCAGTTGCCTGGTCTTGTTTTGTGCCCACTGGGTTGCAACCTCATTTCAACTTAATATGCTTTCCTGCCTGTTTCATTTGTTTCACTAATTATATGCGGCACGCTGGAGAAAAAAAAAGACTTGTGCGTCACGACGTCCATCAGGGGTTTCTCCAACAAAAAATGCGATGCTGTTTGTAACAGCACATTTATGTGCACTTAAGCATTTTATTTTCCTTCTTTTGTAGTTCTTTTTTGGGTCGTGGTAATCGTACAGCCAACTCCGCACAGTGCCCACTGCAGTCTGTCGTCGTGCTGCTACGCATGATGTTGGCTCGATTCTCTCATTAAATATTACCCTTACGTTTGGCACCACTTGAACCCTTTGAATAAAGGCTGTGGCTCTTCCTGTATTTCCACCAGTACAGTTTTTGTTAGAAAGCACGCAAACTGCAAGCAAGAGAGCTCTATAACGGTGCGTTAATGCGCGCACGCCGGCACCAAGCCGGCACTGCTGCGCGCTCGCCATCGGCGCGCCGACGGCCGCGGCACTCTACGTAAGTGGCGCCCACCACCAAAGTGAGCGGCGGCTCTCCGCAACTCGAGCGACGGAGCCCTCCTATTGTTCTCCCGGCGACGTCGCAGGCGCAGAAAGTATGAAGAAGGCTATGGTAATACACACCTGTAAACAACCGTGGTACTGAGGTGAGCATGGCCATCAGTAGAACTTGGGAAGTGGCAGAGGCAACCCCGCCTGATGCAGACAAAGGTGAAGGCAAGATGTGGGCAGCAGCTGGGATCAGAGAGGAATAATCCAACAAATAAAAAATCTGCTCACCAGTAAAAGACAACACCAGGTCTCGGCCTGTAGGGCCCATTTAAATTACGTCAAGAAAAATTTTATATTTTCTGAAATATAGCATAAGAAGCAGGGTACCATTTCATACAGTTTTTATAAAAAAATCAATAATATTCAAAGGGCCTTTCACAAAAGTTCTACAGTACGAACCCAGTTTGCACACATTAAATTTTATTGCAGAAAACAAAAGAAAGTGCTTTCCTTTACTGCACTTTTTCATTCACTAGACGAAGTTAGTTTTCATTTAAACATAGACTAGATGAAATTTCTGAAGCTCAGAGCAAATCTTTAAGTTGTTGTATCCACTTCGTATCCTAATGCTGTTAAGTCGACTTTAGATTTTGCGGTCATTCTCATTTCTCTGTCTTCACACAACGTGTGATGCCGTCCCATGTTTCTGCATTTTTGGCAAATCCACCTTCACAAACCATAAATAGCCAGCAATGGCTTTAATCCTACATAGGATGTTACAATCAACCTGATCACGATTGCACACGAACTGACACCATAAAAAAGAAAGCAAACAAAGCATCAACGCCACCAGAGTGGGCACAGACCAAATAGAAATTAATTATTTATGATAGTTTGACGGCTGCCCCTTTGTAACAGGTGGAGGCTCTCGGATGGGTATATATTAGTGGCCGTCCTAGCGTTAAATAGTTTGTTGTTGTCACCTTTTTCATTCTAGCCAGCTCATTTTCACCATTCCCCCAGTCGACACTACCTAATGTAAGCTAGATCCTGTGGGTTTATACTGCTTACCGTGTCTTGTTGGCGCTGTACTTGTATCCGTGCATGCACTTTTGAGGAATACTTCATGCACAGAACACAGAAACAAGAAAAAAGGGGCATAGACACAACACTGACACAGCACTGACACAGCGCTGTTCCTGTCTGACGTGCATGAAGAATGTAAAAATAACAAATAACTGACAGTCCAAAAGTTGTGCAACAACCCCCAGCGCCTCCTATGCAATGGCACCACTGGGGTGTTGTTGGTTCAGCTGTATGGACAGCAAGACTTAATGTGGCCAAGTCATGTTCCTCCCCACATACTGCCCACAACCCCTACACCACCTTGACCCACTTCCATCTCCACATCAGAGTTCTCAACAATCGACAACATGTATATGTAGTGAGGTGAAGTTAAAGGGCTTGGCCGATCCTCCAAAAGGATGGTGCAGAACCAGCTCACGCACGTCTGGACCAAGGAAGAAAAGAAAGAACCAGTCCAGCCAAAGCGTTAGTGCGACGGTGCCCCTCGCTACCAAGTATAAGCAAAGCGCAGTGCGGCAAACAGACAATGCTCAGGCTACCAGGCTGGAACTGATTGTGTTGCTAATACATCCCTCTGAACATGAAGCCAGAAAAGGAAAGTAAAATACAACTAAATTCACCAGTTCATATTTATGTTCAAGTCATGTAACTGCATTTTCATTTATGTAGGCAGATATTGTAATATGTCTTTGGAGTAGGTGGCAATGCTCTAGCCTCAGTGTGGCCTGCAACGTAAGGCTTTTCGCCAATCTCGAAGTTGAGGCCAGCCAAACCGAAAAAAAAAACGCTGGCGGATGCAAGCTCCCCTGTTCCTGAGCAGCAGTTTGAGTTAGCACTGCCGGTGTTGCACTAAGCAATGATAAATCAGGTTTATCAGGATCACACCCAATGAGCCCCCATAATATAAGATTCACACAACATGGCCGTGCGGAAACCCCAAAGTTTAAGGTCTTCCAAGGACAAAAAGAAATTCCAGGACAATCAAGAGCATGAAAACGCAACTTGCAATTTTAACAGGTTTACAGTAGCTGGGTGCACTCTGTTCTATGTTGATGGACATCAGCTGCATCGCAATTACTTCTACTTGTTCTTGTGACATGCTCTATTAATAGACTTAGTAATTTGCTGAGAGCTGGTTTAACTGATCACAATTCATGAACGTTAGCCAACGAATAGAGTGATGAGAGGGAGTACAATTGAAAAACATTGCTTTCAATGAGCACTAGATTTAAAGTCTTGAAGGTGTATTCAGTACTCAAAGATACCTAAAATAATTAGAGCCGCTGTCTCTAGCAGCATGAGATTGTCACTGGTCTATACAGCATCACATGAAGGACCACAAGCATTTGGAACGGAGTTAGCTCATAAGGAAGCACCTAAATTTGATAACAAACCTGCATTTAAGTATTGTGAGGCATCCATGCACGGCGGGTTTAGCTTTGTTCCACCTTTTCGTAGGAGACTGTTCGACTGGAAATCATGTGTGAAAAAAGGCTGAATTAAAAAGCTCACCACAAAGAGAACCACCCTACATTGAGAAATAATCTGGAAATGAAATATAATCGTCATGTACATTCCAATTTCAGCAACAAACTGCTGATCTTTAATAGCTGACACTCAATGAGAGTTAGCTACAAAATCTAAAGGACAGGTTTTCCTGCTTTTGTGCATTTTTCAGTAGTCCCATGCTGAGGATACACCAGTCTGCAACATTTTGCAGCATAAAGTCTCGCTGAGGCCATCCAATGAACAGTTGTACTCTAAGAAACTGCAAGATACTCAGCTATTCAGAAAGACTGTTATGGGCTTTAGAGTTAAGAAGGTTCCCCTCTCCCTCTCTTAAATGCACAAAAACTTCGTGCACTAGTCAACGTCAGCCGATTGCTAATGCGTACTTGTGCAGTCCCAATAAATTTGAAGGTGATCATGGGAGTACCGATCAGGGGGCCTTTCAAGCTGCATGGCAGCAGTTATCAGACTTTTTTTAGTTAAAAATAGTGTACATGTAAGGCAAACGTAGTGACACTTTGCACCACATTCTCAGTACAGAAGCCTGAAAACCAGCATGTGTGATTGTTTCTCTTACTGAAGCATACCTCAAGTCAAGTCTTGTTCCTTATGTTCTGTAACAAGCCAGCGAGTCCGTCAAATTTGATCGAAACCTGCAGCCCATATGTTAAAAACAAAAATGTATGCTCCATCATTATGCATTTTGACATTTGTGAAGACCAGTCCCTTTCTCCTGATTTAGCTGCTGCTATAGTGCAAGCGGAGCACCCATCCCCTAAACAGATAAGTATACAGAATAGTCGAACACACTCGGTACTGAATCATTTGCTTTGCGCTTTAAACATCAGAAAGCCTTAAGAGGAAGGTATGACGGGTGTTGAGATGTAGTATCAAATGTGGCCAATTCGAATTTTTTCAGTTATTCAAACTGATGCTTTGGTATTGCTGACATTACGTGCATTTTAATGCGCAAGAATTCACAGTAATTCAAACGAGCACGAATACACGAGTAATTTCAAAATACCGCAACACTAAACACCCTATCATCAGCAGAAAAACTAACACGGTGCCGCCTTTAAATAAGAATTGCAGGCAGTATATGCCATGCACCAGCTCCTGTGCTGCGTGCCACCTTGTACTGGCCACATTTTTGGACATTTTCGCACTGAACAGTGAACATTCTGAGGCCGGCAAAGAAATGGCTTCTCCTCCCCACCTCCCCGAGTGCCGTCAGTGTGCATTGGATCTAGCTTGCAAGCACTAAGCAACGTTTGAGGAGTCACAACACAGCAATTGAACGCAGGGACGCATGACTCTTCTTTGCGTTGTGCGCGCGCATACTCGTCCGCCGTAGTTCCTTTCGTGTGCAGAGTTGCTGTGTGCGCTCAACTAAACCTCCCTATTATAATAGCAGACCAACCAATAGAACAATCAGCTAATTATTATTATCACCACATGATCCATCAGTCATTCGTAACTGAGGTCCCTCCTCCACGACACGCGAGGAAATCTTAAATAGCCATTTCACTCCTATGTCAGTTGTAGTGTCATAGCCTCAAGACTGAGTCTTGGCCAGAGGCTGTTCAAAGGTGTAGCAGTATCTTAGGTTGGTCGACAGGCAGGTAATGGTCAATGAAGGCCTACTGGAGTAGGCGTCAATACAGGTTTGAGCCTTTGATGTGCGGGTTGAGCGCAAACCCATGCACCCAAAGGATTGCTGTGCGGTGTATGTAGGCTCGCGGGTTCCCCAGCAGTTGGCCCCGTACTGCGCAATGTACGTTGAGCCCACGGGTTTCTCAGCGGATGGCCCTTCGCTCGCAGACGCCAATCTTTGAGCTGTAGCTCAGCTCATATTCGTCTAGGCATGTCCTGAGACGACAACAATCGTGCACGGTTGGAGGCCAGATCCCCGCCTGGACGGCATGGCACCGGTCACACCCCGAGCCGTTGTGACACAGGAGTTCTCACAACGGCTTTTCTTTTAGATCCGAAGCATCTCATGCTCGGGGCTGTGTCCCTCCCTCCCTCGTTGTCGTTGTCTTTGTCCGCTGTCCGCACTGTACTGCGCATGCGCGTCTCTTCAGCCCCGTCAGCGTTTGGGCTGACGTCAGCGGAGTTCACCATAGAAAGAAAGTTAGGCGGCACCCGCTTTCGATCCCACGGCTCTCTGGCCGCAACGGGAGCTACCTGGCGCTCTTCCCACTGCGCTACAAAGCAAGACGAGATCATGTGCTACGAACGCACCTTATGTCCTTCATTAATTTTTATTATGCAGATTGGCGAGAACTCTAAAGCACCAGCCGTACTTGTAACGCTCTCTATATGCACGAAAATGAGAATTTGGTTAAGAATGCTAACGTGTTAGAAGGAAATTCTCAAAGTAGCTGTATGTTTTTGTTCATAATTAAACGGCGTCACCATGAACGCGAATGGGGCATGTGCTTGGACGCCGTAGAGGCTCAAGAGCTACAGGCAGCTGTCTGACGAGGGGAGGCGTTTGTGGGATCTCCATCGCCGTGCGTCTCTTTCTGAGTTGGGAACCAAAGAAGGTTGTTCATCACCATCATCATCGTCGTCGTCGTCGTCGTCGTCTTTATTATCATATTCATATTGTCGTGTCACCGCGCTTCCACTTGCATCATCATTGCCAGCACAATTCGCGCCCAGGCACGCGAGCTCCAGAAGCGCGAGCAGAACGAGAATCCGCCATTTCTTCTTGCAGTACAGTACACAGGCCGAACAAAGCCGAAACAACATAACGGCAACACAATGGAACCTACACGGAACCCCCATGATGCTTCGATTCCTCCTCATGGTTCCCCACGGGAAGATGGTGTAATTTTTTTAATGACTAATCACTTACGTTTGCAATAGGCATAACTACTCTATAAATTGACATGTGAAGCCTGATGCAGCACAGCCCATTAGGGTTCAATTTTATCCTTCAATTTTGAATTTGAATTTTACGTTTCGACACATATGTCATGAGCAACCCCTTAAAGAAGTAGCAGCGTAATCAAAACAACCAAAGAGTAACACAAAAAGCACCAGAATCACTAAGGGCCAATCTGAAGGAATTGAATGCGAGGGATCATGTGAAACCGAAAAGAGAACAAGAAAAAGAAGAGCAGGCTTTGCTCCTTGAACGAACCCCAGCTTCCTTTGACCCTCGCCAGGGCTTCATGACACCTCAGGCTGCGATCTTGGAGTGCGACCCCCTGCAAATGCTTTCTCAGCTTCAGACTTTGGAACGAGAATCCGGTGGCCTACTGGGCAAGGAAGCTTGGGCTTTCAACCCACGGCCGATCTGGAACGCAGCAGAGGCTATAGGGCCCCTGGCTTCTGGCGGCGAGGGCTGTGCTCGCTACAACAAGGATTTAACCATATGATTAATGTCCGCACTGACACTACTAAGACAACCTTAAAACTAACTATGATGGCCAACGTGAGGTACCAAAATTCATAAGAATTATATTTCGTGAACGGTGACTGAGGACATTTAGCCCAGCATACAGGTCCCATCTGAACCTGCAAATACTTTTTCTCTGTGCATTCTAACCCCTTGGGTGATTGAAGTGACAATATATACACGCATGAAGCCATGTCCACAAAATGTGGCTGAAGAAAACATGCACGAACCCGGACAGGGTCATTTCCATGGAAGTATACATCCTGCAGCAGAATGGCGAGCTGGGCATAACTAAACCTTCAAAATGCACATCACTAAAAAACTCCTCCTGTTGTCCTGTCCGCTTGTCCTGTTTGTCCTACGTTTTTCGGTGAAGCATACGTTGTACAGCCGTACGTATCAAAGTACAAGAACTTATTATTGCAAAATTACATTCATACATAGTCTTCCCTCAATTTAAACTCTGTTTACGTTAAATTTCCAGTGGCCACTGCATTCCAATTGGCGAGGTTTGAATTCGACTGTAGTCAGTTGTTTAGGCAGGCTTTCATTGAATTAAGTGCATTTTGCTCATGGTCTTTCACTGGCCTTTACGTTTTCAAGCAAACAACGGCCATGTGACAGTGGTGGCAGAGGCACTGCTTAAAAACCTGGTGGAAATGAATTCCGTTCCCGGCCGCGGCGGCCGCTTTTCTGATGGAGGCGAAAAGCGAAAACACCCGTGTGTACGAGATTTCGGCGCACGTTAAAGATCCCCAGGTGGTCAAAATTAATCCGGAGCCCTCCACTACGGCGCGCCTCATCGCCTGCGTTGCGTCGGCGCGTTAAACCCTACAATCAATCAATCAATGGTGGAAATGAAAGCAAAATAATCGATCTCCCCCACTCACTTCGGCTACTACTGCACCTACTATGCCCTGGTCCCAAGCAAGCTGAATATTTTTACAATTCAACTTTGCTTTGATGCACAGTCAATTAGGCCACATAAGAACACGTACCGCATAATTCCTACAATGCAGTGCAGGGTGCTGGCATGAGATTTGCATTGGCTTGCACCAGGAGCTACATGAGAAAAACAAGTTAACAATCTATGCCTCGGTAATGCAGGCACACGCAAAATGTAACGAATTGGGTGCTTGGGTGGCATTTAAGCAACAAACATGACTGGCAGACGAAAAATCAAGACGCAAACAAGATGCACGTGAAGTAAAACGTGATACCACGCCATTTGCATTTGATACGGGCTCAATTTTATGGCATGCAGCAGGCTTTGTTTGTTGCATAGGTGGAGTGACTTGACTGTATTACATGCTATTCCGGATAGGACTTCCCCAATGAAAAGTTGGCAGTCAGTCTTGTTACGAGTTTGGTTTTACGTTTGCACTTGAGTGCTAGACATAAAAGAGACACCAACTTGTGCAAAAACCAGGTTGCTATATTGGGCAGAACGGTGTGCTAAAAACACAAATGTTACGATTGTAATTTTTCAAGCTGCTTATGCTAAAATGCTATAGGACTGAAAGCGAGTAACACCGCACTGATTTTGTAATTCTTCTACGGTTTCTTCGCCCAAGTCTTGGAAATATATACACACAGGATGCAAAAATGGAAAAGCCAGCCACTCGTGTTCATTACATCACTGCCGCGCATCGGGTTTCGCCGTTCTGGTGAACCCTTGTGCGTTCTAATGTTTTTTTTTTCCTGACTGTACAAAAGTCGTCTTCTATGCTGCGAACACAAACAATCCCCAAGACACTTCAAAGACGTTGTGCCTTTAAGCACGAGTGGGAGAACCAGGCCTGCCTAAAGAATTTGGACAAAACGTCGTCACAACTAGGCCACTACGGCAAATCAGCATCGCGTCGCAGTAGGAGCAGTGGTCTAGCTGGCAGTGCGCGAGATGTTTACGTTAGCTGGTGTGCCATTCCTATAGGATGTTTTTCTCGGTTTATGTCTTTCTTGTCTGAATAAAACTAATTATAGTTCAGCGCTTTGTCCTATCCTCTCCTTGTTATGTCCTCCTCTGCGTGGGCCGTTAATCCCTTAACAATCGCGGCGCCAACAACCGTTTTCGTTGAGGAACGCTTCAAAAGAGTTTGCAACTTGGGCTGGTTTGTACATAACTTCAAGAGAAGGCGGGAGCCAATGGAGCGGAAGGAGGCGGAAACTAACGAAACAAAGCACAAATGTTTATCTACTTATCGCTCCGTCCCGTCTATAACGCTACCGCTTTCTTTTCGAAGCACGTTTCACACAACGCCAGCAACAAAGTACAACGTATATTGCCTTTCATAGATATACTGGTAAAACTAATAAAGCCTGATATTTCACAGGTATGTTGTTGAGATGCACAATACTCCACGAGGGGAAGGCGTATGAACGACGTTGCAAGCGGTCTAAACAGTGTTGCATCCGGTGACAACTATCGGCGCACTGGCGACTCGCTGAACACTTGCGGACGAATTGAGCTCTCAACCCAATTCACACGGCTGCACACAGTCTTCATTCATTCACAGTTGTAACAGTAGGCATTGAATAAAATTCAAGGCTCTCATCCTGTTACACGTTTTAAACTGAACTGCGCAGCACACACCTGACAGTTGCTCTATAGTGCTAGAATATCTAGGCACTTATAGTTTCTTTTTTTGAAGGTCATGACCAGTGGATTGTATGGCTCAGATTATCTGGATTTATAGAATTGTCGTTATTTTGCCGCCTCAAAACAACATATCAAACAATGAATTTTCAACTGTACAAACTACAGCGTTCGTACACATTGTGTGTACCTTATTAGTTTATATCTTAACAACCGGAGCCATTCATGCCCCACTTTGGGTATCACAGAGATAATGAAGGAGACGGCGCTCATGGCTCTATACAATAAAAGAACATTGTTGGCCGCGAGAAACTCGAGCCTCAAATAAAACTCGTTCTTTATAAGGCATTTTACTCACTCAATTAAAATAAATTGGATGCTTTATTTGCCTAAATTTTGCATTGCAAATTCGAGTAGCCAAACATAAACAAATGGCGCGAAATTCAAACAACAGAATCAAAACCCCGCAGGTGGTATGTCTGATATATCAAGATATTATGTGTGTATAAGTTTAAATAGAAAAGATAACGCATAACACTAACGTCTTACTTTATAAACTAACACTAGGCATGTGCATTTTCTATCCAGCAGCGTATTAGGCCTCGCGAACGATCGCCGACTGCAGCACAAGTTTTTTTTTTTTTCATGGAAGTGCGCTTGCGTCATTATCGCCTCCTTTTGCTTTTAGAATTTGTGAAACACACGTGTATGACGCTTAAGAATGTACTTTTTTTCTACTGAATTTTAAGGCGTACAAAAAAAAGTTCTCAGATTTTGGCGAAACACTGATGTTTTTTTTATGGCAGCATTTACTTTTACTAAGCCATGGGAAATATCTGAGCCCAATGCATGGAGTGCATGCCGTCTTGAGATCACTTACATAAAATGTTTACTTCACCTCTTGAATAAGCGACCATTCCAGTTTGGGTTGCAAAATATTTTAATATTGGGACCAAGATAAACAGTTGTGCACAGTTAGAAAACCGTAAAACTGAAATGGAACAATTTCAAGCACAATGAGCTATCTAAAGTTGTGGTATGAATTCTGATGCTCCAGCGGTGGGATAGTAACGCTGAGGACTGAAATTAACGTCAATAAGTTATAAATGCTCTAATGTTACAAAATCTAACGTAACTGCCAGCCTAAAGGGCTGCTAATTTTTAAATTTCAGTCATGCTTTTTTCAAACAGGATATTGCACCTCCCATCGAGCCCGAAGTTTCGGCTGGGTGTTGCTAGAATTCCTTTGCAAAGATGGCATAGTGTTTTTTTTTACAGAAAGACACAGATGGACTTCAAAAATGCCTTTTGATATTTTTCACTAAATTTCGATCCTCAAACTGCAGGGCTGTTTAAGGTCTTGTTTGCGGCGCCCACGAAGAGAAAAAATACCAAGAAAATGCCGGCGCACGTAAGCGTGCATTTCGTGAAGAGTGCACGGCATCATACAGGCTTGCGCATGGGCCTCCGCCACGTGAGGGGCTCACAAGAGAGAAAATACTGAGCGCAGGAAATACGAGCGCATGTGAGCGTGCTTCACGTGAGGAGCGCTTGGCATCGTGCAGGCTTGCGCGTGGGGTTACGCCAGGTGAGAGGCTCACAAAAAAGAAAAGAAATTACCGAGTGCACGTGAGCGTGCGCCTCGTGACGAACACCCGGCATCATACAACCAGCAGTTCTGGTCTTAAAAGAAGTACCTCCGCAGCACTTAATGTAGCAATAATTACTGACTCCTTATCTGTTTGTTCTGCTCTGTCTTCGTCCGAAAATTCCGCTGTTATTCGTACTTTCAACTTCCTTGTGCCTTCCCATTTGCGGGACATCTGCCTCATTTGGGTTCCAGGTCACAAAGGGTTACAGCTTAATAAACAGGCTGATTCCTTGGCGCGATCGTGGTTGGATGGCCCTTCAGTTGACCTATGCCCTATTACCTTCATTGTAGCAGAAGCAAGGTTTCGTACCTATCAACAGCTAGCAGGAGTGCAGAAAGGGATCATCAATTATTTTAAAGATTATGTCCTTTTAAAACATAATTTATTACCCGTTTTTGTGAATCTCGTCAATGCGAGATCACATTAACTAGCTTCAGATGTCGAGTCCACCAACTCAACTTTTATTTGCACCGTGCTGGTCTAGCCTCGTGCACCCGATGTGCTGTCTGCGGTAATCAGGAGACTTTAGAGCCCTTCCTATTGCATTGCAGCGGTTTTTTAATGACGAGACAACGTCATCTTGACACGCCATTGCGACGAATTGGTCTGCCTATTTTCATGCCCGTACAACTATCTTTTGGGGCCACATCACTGGGATATCGAGGGGGTGGCTGCAGTCATTCATGCATACGTTTCCGAGACCAGGCGCCTGTCCGGTTAGCTTTGATTCTTGCAGGTATTTTTACCGGTCCAAAAAGCTCATTTGTTCTATCCCAAACTCTGCTTACAAATTTCAACCAATTCTATTTTCTATCTTTCTGCGTATAAATCGCTAGGTTTATAATTTTCCTGTGTTTTAAGCGGGTACATTAGCCTTTCTCACGCCCGATTCCTGGCCAATCCCCCACGTGGGTATGTGCCAGGTCACCAGGAACAACAACAACAACTTCCCCTTCGAGAACACTCTGCCCAGCGTTCGTGAAGTGACCTCTCGCGTGCTCTTCTACTCGCCAGTTCACGCACGCTCGCACCGGAACTGCGGAGCACCGAACAGCTCGCCCTGCAGACGCCGTGTTCGCGAACCCGGTAGCCTCCGGTTCCCGAGCGGGCTAACACGGTCCACCTTGTTGAAGCCAGCGGATGAAACGATCCGGGCCGGCCATTCATGGAGAGCTTTCGACAGCAAGTTCGGAAATCCCTGTCAGGTGGAACAGCCGAGTCTTCGACGAAGGGAGAGAAAGAGAGAGAGCTAGAGAGAGAGAGAGAGAGAGCATGAGAGAGATCGATAGAGAGAGAGAGAGAGAGAGAGACATCTTTATTTTCCAGCAAGTTGGCTAGGAACGCGTGGTGGCTGCCGGCTCGGTCAACGAGAAGTAGCTGCACCCCCGGTTGCGAGCAGCCCAGCCCCTCCCCCCCCCCTGCTCGACGCTGGAGATGGGGGGAATGGGTTAAGAGGACAGGCCCACAAGGCCTGGGTTAGTGCGTCAGGAAGTCACAGAGGGGACAGTTGGGTGAAGGGAACTCAGAGGGATAGATCTTTTGGTGGAGGGAACGACTGGCGAGGCAGTTTGTCTGTAAGAGTCGCCATAGGCGCTCCTCGGCGTCCGTGAGGGATGACTGGGCAGAGGGGTAGCGGTGACGGGAGATGCGGTAATGCCTCGTGCCTTCTTCGTACGAAAGCAGTCGATCGCGGGCCGACCGAGCATCGTGGTAGAGAGCAGGAGCGAGCCCAGCACGGCTGGTGAGTTCTCGTGCTGCTTTGTGGGCCGCCTCGTTGCCTCCCACCCCCGTGTGGGCGGGGTCCAGACGATGTCGACAGGTTGAGTAGGGGGCTTTTGGAGAATTATGAGTGCCGTAGCCTAACTGGTACCGCGAATGAAGTTTTTAACGGCCGTCTTCGAATCGGTGATTATAATGTGTGATTGCGGCCTGGTGATAAGGGCCAGGGCTATTGCCGCCTCTGCCGCCGTTGCGGGGTAAGATGTCCGCACGGGGAGGGAAGTGACCGGGGGAGAGCCCTCCAGCTCTCCTGTCCCTCCAGCCTTTCACCCTCGGTAAAAGCTGGGGAAATTTTTTTGTTGACATATGTGGCTGAACAGTGTCGCCAGTGATTTGTCAGGCCAGCATTCGTATTTTCGTTACGCAGGTAGAACGACCAAGCAAAATGGTGGTTTCACTAAAGAGAAACTGCTGTGAGCGCCAAATTTTCTTGAGATATATGTAAGTCTAAGTTAATTATTGTGGCGTCCGCATTTAAATTTCCGAAAAAGCAGTATTCTTGGATTACAAAACTCGCACATTCACATACAAAACCCCTAGGTAACCTTAAAAAAGTACGCCTGTGAGGAGTTTGAAAATAAAGTATAGCAGATATAGCTAACATAAATGTAACTGCGACAAACATGTACGAAGTAAAAAACTAAAATACCAGCAACATCCGAACTACGTCACCAAAAAGTGTCTGAATATCATCCACAAATAAAGTAGCAGCAACATCGAGAGAACGTCTTTAACATAGTCGAAATAACATCCGAATATAAGGTACCAGCCACATTATCTTAATATCCAAAATTCTTCATTAAAATATTGCATGTTGTTCGGATGTCTAATAAATACACTGCTGGGACATAGACCTTCGAATCTTTTTGGGATGTCGCAGAGATGTTAGTGGTTTGCTGGGTTATAAGGTCACTCTAACGGAGGAGAAAGTTTACTATAGGGCATCTAAAATCAACCAAACATTCTGTGGAAAGCATAGAACCAAGGTGCACGAAGCACTTTTGACACAGGTTGTGCGTGATTTTGCGCAGCAACCTCGATTGCGGCACAGGTAAGTTCCGTCCATGCGCACACACCAGCGCCCGGAGGTGGCCGATGTTCAGCGTCCCAATGTAACAGGGCACCTGCAGCTTGCTGACATGGTGGTGAATCGACGGACTGATTGGCCTCATGTCAACACACCAGTTATGATTAGGTGAGTACAACAGGGATGAGCCAGGAAAGTTCTGAAAGTGTGGGCTAACCGCCTTACAGTAGGCCTCCACTGACACGGGGAGTGTTCAGCCACTGCTTACATCTTGGCTCGTCTTTTGGCACTGATTGGTTCGATACTTGCTCGCCCTGATTGCGCTGAGAGGGGTTGGCAATTTAACCCTGTCGACTTTGGTGCTGACAAGTTGGCAGCGGTATTCAAACCAATTCTCGAAGTAGCGAGTGCGCGAAACCAAAGATAATCACACAAGCTAAGCATGTTGTTGCAGAGAACCAAAACCAGAACTCTGGTTTTGGTTCTCACATTTGGTGCATATGCATGTGGCAAATATCCCGGAAAGTCTTAAAAAAAACATTGCGTTGGCACAAGTGCAAGTGCTTGCGCATGAGCCTTAAAAGTTTGCGCATCGTCCACTCACATTGCAAGAAATTTGAACATCATTTTAGGTTCATGCTGTAATTCTTCTGCCGTCACAGACATCGCGTGATCCTTTACCTCATTTCTGGCTTCATAAATTAAATACTGCTTTAGTGACGGAAAACGATGAAGACTATGTTCAAGCTGGTTCGTGGCTTACTGACACAAACAGAAATTTGATACTTCAGCGTCCCTAAAGCGTCCCTTTTGAAAAATATGACCAAGCAATGCCTGATATGAAGTGCAGAAGAACTGCAGTGAAGGATATGAGGTCAAGTGCCATGAGGGTATTTTAGGAATCTTTTGACTAATGTAAGGAGTGGCGTAGAAGCATGATCGTAATCCCATGCTCGCAGAAGTTGGTGGTGTTTAATACCGGTGCCACACATGCATGAAAAATGACATTAAGTGCTTAAGGCCTTAAGAAACCGAATGAAATTATTTGGGTGGGTTGTGCCACATGCCGAGATTCAAAGGAGATAAATGTATTGCGCATGATGGTGATAATGACCAAAAACAGAAAGCACTCATATTTTGAAGGTATTTAACATGAAAAATTACGTCTTAGAAGTGTTCAAAATGTTCTTTTGGAAAGAAAACATTATGAGAAATAGTGTTTCCTAAAAAATGGTGGGAGCCATTTCTAAAAGTGGCTTCAGCAGCGGCCATCACCTGCCAGGGGTAGCCAAATCTGAAAAATTTAAAACGATGTAACATGACGTTCTGCATTTCGCCCTGTTTTACTGAACTTCGTATACACAACTTTGCCGCCGAGAGGACACAAAATATCATCTTATTTCGAAGTTCAGCTACCCTGCCGCGTCGGCACTCTGGTGCTGAGTTGATTGATTAATTGATTGATTGTAGGGTTTAACGCGCGAAGCAACGCAGGCCATGAGGCGCGCCGTAGTGGAGGGCTTCGGATTAATTTTCACCACCTGGGGATCTTTAACGTGCGCCGAAATCTCGTACACACGGGCGTTTTCACGCGCGCTCTGCGCCTGATCGTCAAAGGAGGAATTCACCTATGAGACAGTACATAGTCACAAGGCGCGGTGATCTGTGAGTTTTGTTGGTCTCTGCACGTTGTCATTGCGGGTTGTTGTTCGTGCCGTTATTCTTGGGCGCTATGCGTTAGGCGTAGTTTTATGAACGGTGCTTCTTTTAAATTAGCATTAGAGAGCATGTTTCATTGCCTTGTTAGGCGAAGTTAGGCGAATTATGCGGAACCTTTAAAAAATGCTATTAGAGTGAATGGCTCTTAATTTTGTGTGTAGCAGCGAATCAATGCCATTAAAACTTAAGGCCTTAAGCACGTAATGTCATTTTTTCTGTACGTGTGGCACGGGTGTGAGGTCACTTGAAACATGAAAAGAAACAAAAGAGTAGGCATTATGATCCAACAGCTCATACCAAACAATGATGCCGATTCATGGGAGAGAGTAAATGTCTGACAAGTGGCTCACCGCTGCTTCCAGAATTCAGACCATATATTATGGGGCAAGAGCCGGAAGATATTGCAGATACGAAATGCAGTCTCAATGCTAACAACTGAACTTTACTGAAGTAAAACACACATATATACAGGGAAACATTGCACAACTCTTGACCGCCCTTCATTTCCGTACATTCCAGCTGAATGTTTTCCATTGATCATGACCTCTCCCAATACAAAGCAATAAATGCAGAACTGTTAGTGATAGCAACGCTGAAAACATTTATTTGAACATTGGGTTGGAGCCCGTGCTGAACGTACTATCGGCGTCAAATGAAACGCGAACACGAAAATATGAACAAGAACGTGCAAAATTGAAAAATACTGTTCGTAGAGTTCATATAACGGCACGCTATTGGTATGTTTGGAAATCCACTTTTCCCAACTTTGTTTTTGTAACTAAGCCACGCGACATTTTGGCTTGCATGGAAAGAAATCGCGCTATTTGTGCGTTCAGGTTCGTATTTTCATGTTCGCGTTTCATTTGACGCCGTTGGTACATCTTCTGCTTTATTCTATTCATGAAAAAATTGGGATGAAAGGTTGTGTGTCAGGGGGGGGGTGCAGATGACGTAAGGACTATTTACAAATGCTCCATTGAGGTCACAGGATTAGTAACGAATACGGAATGCTTGTGTAGGGCCCACACAGCCGTTGTAATGTCAGTTCACTCATTTTGCAGGTCGGAAAAGGGGAGAACTGCGGTGACATGAAGGGTAAAAATGCTGCAAGTTCTCAAAAATGTGCGTGTGTTTACCAGGGGAATGAGCAAATGAAAGGATATCCACATGAAATAAATAAATCATTTTCGGAATCCCACCTTCTCAAGCTTTTTGTTTTGAGGCAGACTAGGCTAAAAAGTTTAAATAGGATACGAGGCAACGTGGGGGACATCAGGGAAGGTTTGTAATCGTTGTGCGCTTCGTGGTATATTTAAGAAATCTAAGTCCACACACAGTGGTGTGCACATGCGTGCATGAGCATACATCTGGTCTAGGCACACATCTGGTCTTATTATGCCAAGATAACTGGTGTGCGAAGCATTAGTTTTGTAGGCCCGTTGCATCTTAGGTGTCCGTCGCCTATTGCAGGTACCCAGCAAATGAGCTGGATCAAAGTGGTTCCCAGAAGGTCGTCAGTCGGGCTACCCGCACGTCTCTGATACTCATTTAATCGATTCTAGGTGATTACTTTCTTTAAAAAACGTCATTTAAAAAGTCATAGGTCGGCTTACACGTTAGGGTGCGGCTTTCCTGTCACCAGTAAAGACTCAACGCTATCACGCAGCCACAGGCTTGCAGCTTGCAGAATTGCGGGCTCCATTTTGCTTGTTCAAACATTGTGAACTCAGCTCTAAGCGTTCCGTGCTTGCTTGCTTACACAGCCACAAAACCTCGAGAAGTCCCTGTGTTCGCAGCACAGCGGCGTCCGCCAAGCGGTGCGAGTGGCTTTTAAGTAGGAGGTAGTTTTGGATGTTCAGCGAACTTCAAATGTCGAAGCACAGTGCGAGTTAAGTTCCGGTAAGAAGAACGTGCACTGGTCGCGGACGCAGTGGAATGAACTTTTCAACTGCGCTCCCAAGCAAATAGCCTTCACAGGCCCTAAGAACGGTTGACAGCGCGAGGTGAAGAAGGATGTCGCTGATCCGGAATCAAAGAGAGCGTTGAATGCCTGTGGTGACAGAAATAATTAATGTAAAGGCAGGGGAGGTCGCAAATGTTTAAGGCGTCGCACGGACTTCGTTCAAGGCCAGCAGTGGCTGGGTCACTCGTTTTATGGAGCGATTCAGGATTAACCTGAGGCGATGGACATCTGTGTGCCAAAACCAACCCCCTGATTTTGAGGAAAAGCTTGTTACATTCTACCGCTTTGTTATTAAGAAGCAACAGGAAAAGGAGTAAAGACTGGGACAGATCGGTAACGCCGATCACACAGTTGTATATGCCGGTGGCCTGCACAGTGAATGAGAAGGGCGCAAAACAAGTGAGTCAAAACTTTAGGCTACGAAAAGCATCGCACTACCGTGATGTTGTGTTGCATGGCCGACGGGTGAAAGTAACCGCCCTAAATCATTTTTAAGCGCTAGACTCTTCCAGCTGGCAAAGCGTTCCCTAAAAACGTCGTACGAGCCCATGAGAATGCATGGATGAGTGGTTCCCTCACCAAAGACTGGGTGAAGACTGTTTAGCAACGCTGTGTGCTCTGCAGTTTAAGGTGTAACTCCTGATCACTTCTACCGTAGTTACTTGACAGGTGCCGTTAAGTCCGTGCTTTCAGAAGGTGGTTCAGACAATGAGGTAATACCCGGCAGTATGGTGAGCCAGCTACAACCGCTCGACGTAGCCATCAACAAGCCATTTAGGAACATGCTACGGAAGCGTTACAATGACTGGTTGATGCTGCCCGACCAACAACTCGCACGTACGAGGCGCATCAAGCGAGCTTCCTGAATCAAGCAGCAAACTAGGATCACCACAGAGTGCGGCGAAATTTTGGCAGAGCTAATTGTACCGACTTTTAGTAACTGCAGTGTCTCGAATGCGACGCACGGAAGTGAGGACAGCGCTGGGGAAAGGGGACAGCGATGTCGACGAAAACCACGACGACGAGTGAGCATTGAACATGCGCGATGAGCACCATAAGAATAATAAAGTGCATGTTCTAGTCCCAGCCCAACACCTTTTTTTTCATTCGGCTTACATTCGAGGTAAGCTTCTCCTATTTTCTGACCTAAATTTTGCGGGCCTACCTAGAATTAAGGCTGGCATAGATTCACGTGGATATGGTAACTTTATGGTTGGAGGGGTCTTGTGAGGAGTGCATTTCGAAATCTTTCTCCCAACTTTGTCTCATCATTCGGATGTGAAAGTAGTATTGTAAACCACACCTGCGGGAATAAATAGTGATCTTGTAAATTGTTATTGTGGTTTTGCTGCGCATGCGGAGCACAGATTGGATTGATCTTATGAAAATTGCAGAAAAGGTTATTTGATACAAAAATTTAGAAGGGAGAGTTGGCAACAATAGTTTTGCTGCATTTCAAGCAATCTCGCAGATTGGTTTCAGGAAATTGGCATTCTGAAAGCTTATTTGCTGTAAAGGTGTAGGGTTTACAGTACTGGACCACTTTGTAGTTCCTGTTCAAGTAGCAATGTCATTTCAACTGTTTATTTATTTTCTTTACTGCTTGTAGCGGTGACTTATT
>CM023457.1:99014272-99202683 GCA_013339765.2 Haemaphysalis longicornis | reverse complement strand
CCCCCAACACGAACTACTATTCCATCTAATCTCCACTAGGGCTCCCATCATCAAGGCTCGCATGATGGGCAGCACGGAAACAGCCCTCATCGCTTTCCAAGGATCCTTCGTCCTCCGCTACGTTCTGTACTACCAGGCCGAATATCGATGCTGCCGACAACGCCCGAAAGCTCAATTCTGCCAACTCTGCAATAAGATAGGCCACCGCAAGGATGTGTGCACTTTGCCCCTTTCTACGGAGCTCTGCCAGACTTGCTCCCAAGAGCTTACCAAGCTTCCGCCAGGCCAAGGGCAAGACTGCTACGCCAATTGCCGCAACTGCAAAAGCTCTCATTCCAGTAGCTGGATACAGTGCCACGAGAAACTTAAAGCCAACGCCAAGGTTACCCAAAAAGCTTATCACCACCGACTCGCTTCCCTCAAAACAGACGACCAGTCATCTCCTGCTTCGCAAGCACCGGATAACCACCGTTCCAGATCTAAGTCCCCCCATCGCCATCCAAGCACCACGGGCGGAATCCATGATCAACGACAAAATTTGAAGGACAACGAGACCAGGCCTACCGAACGCCAAGACGCATCGCACTCACCAGCAGCACAGTCCCCGCAACATAAAGCAGAGAGCCAGCCATTCTCCCCCTCTCCTCCTCCCCGAGGCCTGAAGCCTGTCTCTACTCCTATCACTGCCTCAGCTTCATACGGCGATGCGCTTGCCCCCCCTCTAGTTACAAATACAACTAACCAACCCCATGTACCCATCCCCACCACCATCCAAGATCTCTTCCTTTATAGAAGTGCCAAATTTGATGCTCTCGAACGGCGAGTTGCCGCCCTAAAAAAAGCACTAGGCCACTCCTCCCGCAACCCTAACAAACGCGCCCGTCCCTATCAGCGAGGCCCCGCGCTCGCAATGCTAGCTCCTCCTGTATATCTCACAAACAATGAACACGCGAAAACCTTTAATAATCTGCTGTCGCGGCCTCCGCAAGAAACTTAACTCCCTCAAAGCGTATATAAAATCTCACGATAACCCCCCGAAATCATACTCCTTCATGAAGCCCTTCACGCCCCAGTTGTATCGGGATGCTACACGAATCACCGAGGCTACCTTGAAGACCCGCATTCCCTTAATCTTGTCACTTTACTGACCAAACACCTCACGTACACAGCACTTGACACCTCACATTTTAACACCCCCCCTTTCCACACTCATGGCATTTTTGTAAAACCCGACCTTTACTCATGTGCTATCCTCAGAGTTATCAACGTATACCACCATCCTAGGAAACGAACACCTCCTTTTAAATCCCTCTTCACTCGCTCTCGCAATCCTCACCAGGACTCTCTCATTATTGGCAACTTCAACTGTCATCATACTATGTCGGGCTACTCATCCATGCTTCTCCAGGGTCGAAAACTCGTAGGCACATTTCTCCAAGGCCGCTTCTCTCTCCTGAACGACACTTCCTATCCTACGCGTGCAGGCAACTCTATCGAGCGTGATACCAACCCTGACCTTGCAATATACCAGGGCATTCTCATACTTCATGATTACACATAGATGAAAACCTCGGGAGCGACCACGCAATCATTGCAATCCCCCTTATTAGAGTGTACTAGAAGTTTTAGAGTGGCCCGACCGGCGGCGCTGTAGTCAACGAACACAGAAAGAGGCGGCTGGCTGTGGGCACGGCCACGCGCCCGGTCGCATTGTCGGCGGCCAGGAAACGCTGCTGCTGTACGTGGGGAGCGCTTGAAGCTTGTCCTGAGGGGCGTCCAACTGCTTAATTATACTGTAGGTACAGTGGACTGTGGGTAGCAAAATGAAAAAATAAGCGCTGCTGCGCCATTAGCGTTAATTTAGCCCTTTCCGCTCGACAACAAGGAAAAAATTACGCTTTTTCTTTTGGTACAGTATTCGTAGCGGATTGTAAATAAAGTAATTGCAGAGACATTTTCGCCATTCCCACTTTCCAACAAAAAAGTATTCTGCGTGAAATTGCCAAATATACACGAGTTCATGATTGCTCTTTGATCCTGTCCTCATTGTGCTGCTAGATGGACATAATTCGTTTACACAAGTGACATGAACAAATATGAGGGTTGGAATGATGGCTTTCAGAAGAACTTTTTGTTGTGGTGCAATTGCCACTCGTGCGACCGTTATGGTGGATTCATTTTTTATTGCGTGATTTGTTATTATAGCTGTGAGCAGTGGCCTACATGAAAAATATAAGGATCAGCGTGGTGTTAATGCTTTAGCCTTTCCGAACAGAAAATGACGCACGCAAGCGCGAATTTTTTGAACTAAGAAATGGTTAGCCCAGCGGTTAGCCCAGTTGACCCCAACGCCTTGTTTTATTGTACCTGTTCCCCAACATTCTATTTTTCGCACCATCTTTGACCTGGTTTAGTCAAGGAAGAAGTTGAATCAAATATACACAAATTTTATTCACAAGTATACTGAGAGAACAACTACACGCATATAAATCCAATGCAAATCACCGATTAGCAAACATATTTTAGATTAGACTTAGATGCATGAAGTAGCACATATAGTTGGCAGTTATATGACAACTAATCCGCGAGCATTGAACTTTTCTTTCCACCCAACGTGCAACAACGTTAACACCGCTCACGAGAAAAATAAACAAACGAAAGAGTCGAAGCTTGCACACCGTTCAGCTCCCAGTAATATCATAGTTAAAGGCAGCCTGTGTACACTGAAAAATTCCGCCACGTTATAAATACTATGCGATTTTACAAAGTGTATTTCCCATTGCAGTTCCTCGCATGTTCCAAACGCGGCGTCGAAGAAGCAGCGCTATGTGTAGCTGATGAGTGTCGTGCCTTTATTTTGAAATAAAATAAAAAAAGCCAACTAACTACAGTACAAGCACAACCGGTAGGCCTCACCATGAACAAGGCTTTTGATATTGTCGAAGCGGGAACGTAAAAAAAGAGCAAACTCTCTGCCGCCTATAGAATGGGCTCCCCCCGCCGCTTTTGTTTCATATTCAGAGTCAAGCGGGGGAAGGGGAAAACGTTCCCGGTGTCAGTCCGTCAAAGTTTAAATTCGATTTCGGATATATCGAAGTATCTGTAAAGTGGAAACTTCTCGCGCCTTGCATTTACCACAAATAGGCGGTACGCATTCCCCCCACCCCCACCGCTACCTCCGTTTTTCTCGCAAAGTTCTTTCGTAGCATCACGATATCTCGAAACCACGACAGAGAAGACACAAGGCAAAGTTTGCTACAGGGAGCTGATATTATCCGTGTTAGAACGCTTAGCTCCCACTACGGGCCGAACGCGGTCGTGAACGGCAAATTTACTCGGGGTACCCTCTGTGCAATGCCGATGCCCCCGTTACGGGAATGCTGTCTTTCGCTTATATCGTTGAGAGGCTGCGGATGACGCTGCTGATCATGCGGACGACCAGAAGCCTCCAGAAGCTCCTACAATGGCATAAACAACAAACAGGCAGAGCCTTCTTCGCAGCAAGATAGAAAGTAATGGTGGCGACCAACAATTGATGTGATGCATTGAGCAGCTTGAGAACGCTTTTTTGGGATGCAGGTGTGAACGCAGAAAAGGTGAGCATTACGCAGTTTTCTTCTTTAACATAGAAACTTTTCCTTTCCCGCGCATTGTTTTTCCTTTATTACGAAACTCATTGGCACTGGAGCTTTTGTTACGGCATTATCTTTTATTTCACTGACCTCGGCACAAATGTTTAGCATTTCACTTAACTCGAAACTCCGCTAATCTCGAAATTCTCAGAGAATTTTACGACCTCGAGTTAACGAGAGGTTACGGTATACTAAGAGCATTTTCCGAATGCGCATCAGGAAATGCGAATGCGCATCAGGAAATGCGAAATCCTCATTGTGGGAAAGCGTCGATAGTTTTATGTTGGGTCCTACTAGTTTAAAATTTTCACAAGCAGAGTCACAACGTTCTGTGGCTACTTTTTAAATCAGCTGCCCAAGGGCGCGTGTTCTATTCTCGGCCACGCCGGCTTTTCTGATGGAGGAGAAAAGCTAAAAATCTTGTGTGTTCTAGATTTCGGCGCAGGTTAGAAACCCCGAGGTGGTTAAATTAAACCCGAGCTCTCCACTACGCCGCGCCTCAACACATGTGTAGTGTCGCCACGGTAAACCTCACAATCAATCAATCAATCAATCAATCAATCAATCAATCAATCAATCAATCAATCAATCAATCAATCAATCAATCAATCAATCAATCAATCAATCAATCAATCAATCAATCAATCAATCAATCAGCTGCCCAAGCGCCAAAAACCGCAGCGAGCAGCGGGAACCTTCCCGCGCGCAGGCCAGGAGCTGGTGCCGAAGAGCGGCGACTGTTCAGTGGTCGAGGACAGCAGCGCCGCCGCTATACCGGTTTTATTTTCTGCGCGAAAGTCGACCCGACGGAAGAATGGTAAAGGCCGACGCTCGGAACACTCATTAACTTCTAGTACACTCTACCCTTGCCTCTCATGAGTCAGCCCCGCGGTCACAAGCCCGCATTTCGCTCACTGACTGGACAAGGTTTCGCGACGAAGACACTCCCACCCTGGACCCCCGAAATCCTCACGCTTGGCTGTCCTCTCTTCGTGAAAACTATAAAAAACACACCAATCTCATTGCCCCCGCAATCGCAGCCCCCTATGTAGACCCACATTTACTTCATGTATGGGACGCTCGCCGATCAATAATGCGGCGCTGGCGCAGATATAAATCTAACCGCCATCTTCGGCTCCGCATGAACCCACTCACTCAGGAGGCAGAGGAATATCCTAATCGATTAGCCAGCACAAACTGGTGGACACTCTGCGATTCACTAAACTTCCAAATGAGCACACAGCGTGCTTGGTCCCTCCTTAAAACTCACATTCAGCCAACAGAACGCATGAATCCGATTCCGAAGCTCTTACTTACCATCCAGGAGTGCCATACCGAGCTCGCCAACTCTATCCGCAGCTTACTGTTCCAAAATAGTGCAAACCTCCCTACAAGCAGACTTCGCAGCAGTCGTTTCCAGCGTCGAAATGAACCCTCATTATCAAAACGAACAAGAAAGGCAGACACCTGATCGTGACCTCATCAACATCTCCATTGATAATAATACCCCAATACCCAAAACAGACTCACTTAAAATTCTGGGCCTCACTTATCACTACTCCGGTAGTTACTACCCTACACTTAGAACTTCAAACTCTCAGATTGAGAAAATGACTCATCTCCTGCAACGCGTCACAAATCGCCAGTCTGGCTTACACGAACACCTCCTACGTATTATAGATGTTTTTTACCATGTCCCGCATACTGTACACAAAGTCATACCTGCATCCAACGCCCACCCAACTAAAAAAATTACACCTTGTTCCGGTGGGGAACCCTGATGAGGATGCGAAGCATCAGGGGGGTTTCGTGTGGTTCTATTGGGTTGCCGTTATGTTGAGCACTCTTGTAGACGATGAACTACCCTACTGCCCCGCTTCCTACTATGCCTACAACACCCCCTCCTTGGACCACGTTCCCTCGTATCCGCATAGAACCCCTACCTAAGAATATGAACCCTTCCAGGCATGCCACCCGCCGCCTTCTATGCTGTAAAGCCTTCACCACACATGGCTGCTTCATAGAAGAGCAGGGATCGGCGATATATTTTACAGACGCCAGTCACTTTTCCTCTATGCAAACAGGAACCGCAGCATTTTTACGCCATTCGTCGCTGGTTTCCGCACAAACGCCTCCACCGAACACCCCACTTACATCTTCACAGATTCGCAAATCCGCAATCCAAAGTTATTTACGTCATACCATCAGCCCCTTTTATTCTAACCTAGTGACCAAAACTCTCAACAGCCATCCTTTCCACCTCTTTGTCCTTGTATTGGTACCTGGTCACGCTAACACGGACGGCAACTCAAGAGTAAACGCGCTTCCCGAGATGTATTCCCGGGTTTGTCTAGGCTCTGGTCAACGTCATACCATCTTCCTTCCACTCGTCTTCACGATCGCACAACGCGTAAATTCAGGTTACTCTCGTATCGCCTCGCCAACCCAGCCCACCCTTCTCCAGAACCGCGCCTTACTGGCACCCAAATCCTATTTTTTTCTGCCAGGCTCATACCCGCTCCCCACCATCTCATCACATACGTAGGTGCTCCGGTCACCCAATCTGTCCTTCTTGCGGCGCATACCCCTCTATTCCCCACTCCTACTGGGACTGCCACCCGCAGAACCTTCCCCCATTCCTCTCCCACATCGCCTCATTGGACACTTGGCTGGATCCCCCAACCGGAACAGACGTTCAGGCCGGCCAGGAGGCTCTCTGTCTTCATGGCAAGAAGATCTCCAAGGACATTCTTGACCACTATGAATACGGTGACGCCTAAGCCTCCATCGTTTAGCTGACCTGGACGTAGGTCGGTTAGTGGGCAATAAATGTTTCTCTCTCTCTCTCTCTCTCTCTCTCTCTCTCTAATGATGTTTGTGCTTCTATTTTGAAGTTTCGTTAGTTGCATTGCCAAGAGGATTGCTCCAATTTTCGCTTTTTCCGTTCCTGTGTGTGATGGAGGGTCGTTTAGTCACAAAGGTTGTCAGGATACTTCATTGTAACGATTTTTTCCCCAGTACATTCGTAGAGGCGCTTCCAGAAGTAATTGGAGCACGGGATTGTGGCCGAACCGCATAGGAGCGTCGTGTAGCTGCACTGACGCTGAACAAAGGAGCAGAACACGCATGTGGTCCTGCTGACGATGATAGCCCATAGATAGACTATGCGCGCCTGCCGAAGATGATCGACTCCTCAACCCACTTCTTTAACGCACTTCGAGGATTTTTCGCAGCATACTGGTCTCAGCGATGGCGCTGATAGAGAGAGAGAAACTTTATTACGCAATAATGTGAGAGTGGTTCCTCAGTCCAGGAGCCCATGTGCTGTCCAGGCTGCCGTAGCCCTGGTCCTCAGGTCGACAGCTGGACAGCAGTATCTCCCACTGCTCAGGGGAAGAGAACGGGTTAAGGTGCGGAAGGTCTGAGTTTTTGTGCAGTGGAATATTATGTGTCAAGGTTCCTCGTTCTTGGCAGAATTTACACTTATCAGAGTACTGTGTACGATAGAGTAATGAATACGGATAGGGCGGGGAAAAGTGCCTCCTTGAATTTGAGTGAGTGTGGTTTCTTGGCTTTTGGCCAAACATGTGTGAGAACTGGGGAAGGTCTGTCTTGTGGTTGGGTAGTATTGGGAGATTTCTTGGTAGGTGAGAAGAGGTGCGGAAAACGCCCCAGTTTCAGCGGCTTGGTGGGCGAGGTCTCGAGCCTGCCGAGAGCAGAGGCGGTATCTGGCATCGTCGCTCTTTCACTTTCAGCGCACGTGAGCTGCTGAAGATGTGTCCCTATCGCAGAAAACTAAAGTGACAATTTGTTTTAGGGGTGAAGCTCCTTAGGGCGTGGGTCTGTCCATCCTCGACGTATATATGTAGCCACCTCTAGTTTAGTTCTTGGATTGTTTACTAGATGGCGTGGCTACCTCTAGTTTAAATCTTGGATTGTTTACTAGATGGCGGGGAGCATTGTAATAAAATCCGTTCGCTGTTGGCACGCGCTCAGAGTCGCCCGATGGATAAGGCTGCAGATGTGCGAGCCCGGGAGGCAGAAGCGCTCCGTGAAGCTGCGCGACGCCGCCGCCAAGATCCTGCCGTACGAGAGAGGGAGGCCGAAGCGTGTCGTCTGGCTGCGCGACGACGCCGCCAAGATCCCAGCGTTCGAGAACGAGAGGCCCAAGCGTCACGGCAACGGCGCGAGGACCCTGCCGTACGCGAAGCGGCACGGCTGCGGCGCGAAGAGGATCTCCAAAACGTCAGAGAACGGAAAGCGGCGAGAAAGCGCGCGTATCGGCAGGCAGACCCCATGCAGTGAGAGCTCGTGAGGCGTCTGCAAAACGCATCAGGCGAGCTCAGCCCCAAGGTGCCGACGCGCGGTTTTAAACGAGACTTTCTAGACGTTACGTTCGGACACAGATGTAGTGGGCGAACTTTCACTGAAGAGTCACGGTTTTACCGATGATTTCCCCTCAGGAGCTTCGCCCACTCATCATCATTCACCCCGTGGATATGCTGTGAATTTTTTTTAATATCTTTAGGTGGGTCTGCTAACATTCCCATTGCCGAAACCAGTATGCTGCGAACAACGCTCGAAGCCACGTTAATAGAATTGGGTTCAGAAGTATAGAGTAGCTATCTGGGTCAGCAGGCACGCAGGCGTGTTCTGCTTCTTTAGTTTACCGCCGGTGCAGCTATACGGCGCTCCCATGCGGTTCTGCCGCAGCTTCCGTGCTTCAATTACTTTTGACAGCACCTGCACATTCCGGAGTCGGTGAAGAGTGGTCACATGGTTTTAGTACTTAAGTGAATGACTCGGATGTTGGCTTCTGGTCTGCACTTTGGTAAGTTTAAACCCCGTGATTTTGGACGGGAAGAAGTTTTTATGACGAGTCGCTGGATTGGTGGCATGCCCGTCATGGCGTCCAGTTTATGCTACCCGGGTTCTTTATGTTACATACGGTAGCCCGCCTGAATTTTTTTTCACAACCGCTTCTTTCACCCTTGGAGAGTGTTTGTCCTAATGGTTTCAAAAGTGTCATAAAGACCCAGTTTCCGGATATCTTCGTAACCGTGAAAATTGGGAGGTTGGGGGATGTGTTACTTGCTGCCCTGATAGATGCGTTTATTTGAACTACTTCGGTACGCCGCCTATAGAGCAACTTACAAAATACTCAATGCTTTTCGCACAATATTGACCCAGAAAAAAAGTCGAGGCTCCCGACACAGCTTCCTCGCAACCTGGAAACGTTGTACCATCGTGTACGCCTGAATTTTGCCTACAGAAATAGCTACCTATTTCCCCTTGGAGCGACGCCAAATCCGAACTGCGACAATTGTGCTTGTGTCAAAACAATTGAACGCATTTTATTAGAATGTGCGGCCTGAATGTAACCGAGATCCCACTTCCTTGAAAGCATGGAACGTCTACAATAGGGACCAATTACTCTTAGAATTATTTTAGAACCATGGATTCATCCGTCAAAGCAGCGTCAAGCTCTACGGAGTTTATTCTCTTATATGGAAGAAATTCGCCCAATTTCAAAATTGTAAATTATGAGGCCCAAGCTCAGAACAAAATATGCACGTAAGTCCGCTACCGCGCCAAGTCCATGACAGTTTTTTTTTCTTTTTCTTTCCTGCCCAGCTCTTCCTTGGGCCTTTTCTTCTCCCATCACCAACCCACAGCAGAGAAGCATGTAGGCGTCTGTAAATTCCGACAAACTTCTCTGCTTTTCCTATAAAGAGCCTTCTCTCTCTCTCTTTCTCTTCGGTGATCGTACCTTTGTGTTCGGCAGCCTGTACGATATCGGGCTCATAATCCGTGCCTGCATGAATCGTATCGTTTTCTTTTCCACACTTGCGGTTCCTCTGCTTGGGCGTTTTACAATGGGGACTACATTGCTAAAAATGTTTTGTATTTGGGCGATTTTGAGAACGAATCTGCAGTTCTCCGTAGGGCTATGCCGATAATTCTTACGTGAGTGCTCTCTGGGATGGCATGCTTAAATATTCTTGGGTTTCTTTTTATTTTGGCCGCCTGGCGCCATACCTTGCGGCGTGGAAAGGGCCGGGGATAATGCGCAAAATTAAAATTCAGTGTAATTAGGCGCCATATACTTAGTATTGTTTCTTACTAGGCGGCACTTGATTTAGCGATATTTGATTTAGCATTTGGTTGCGGCTCATATATTTCACCTTTGTTTGTTTTAGAGAAACTGGGAATAAACCTCTGCCCCATTTTTTGTAAGGTGACAGCGTGATGGAGCCGGCAATAAATAGGATGGAAGAGCTGCTTTGGTGTGATGGTGTCAGTTGAGGGTTCTGCTGCAAACGATGTGAAGATAATTCTCACATACAGCGTGTAGAACAAACTTCACTGCGGAGGCACGGCGCCTGCTGAATTGACGTATCTTTTCGTTCCTCTAAGCCGTATTATTGTCCTTCTTTTCACATTTTGGTTTATGCTTCACGTATTCCAGATTCAGGGAGCATTCACATCTGCCTGTATTAGTCATATCTTGCGGTTGCCAGCGATAACGTATTTTCGCGGATGCTTGATGTGCTAGGCTGATATCGGCCGGCACGCATCCCCGGGAAAATAAAAAAAACGAGCTAATAACGCTATCGCATATTAACATCACGCGATCGTTTTTGTCTTGTCGATTTTTTTTCAATCGCTTTTAGTAGCATAGTTGAAATTCCTGGTTAAATGCAAGTTTTGTTGCGTTATCACCTACCGGGCTGTCACCGCTATACCACGCTATCTTTTGCTGCTATGTTGCAGGTATATGACGTGACCACTCAAAATGATGGCCGGGACCATGGATTGTGTGACGTGGTGAGGACTGCGAAACAAGCACACAGATAACGCCCATTCACTCATTCGTCAAGCTCGAACTCAATCAGCGCAGTCATGAATGAAAGAGTAAGCCTTCATTGCTATTTTTCTCTTCAGTTCCATCATGTCGCCCACCAGCTCACGAGGAGGAGTGTGGGGAGATGTCATACGTTGGGTTCTTTGTAATGAGGAGTCTTGTAGTGCCCTCGAATGCTGCTGTTATGGGTAACCAA
Organism: Haemaphysalis longicornis; assembly: GCA_013339765.2. Lineage (NCBI taxonomy): Eukaryota > Metazoa > Arthropoda > Arachnida > Ixodida > Ixodidae > Haemaphysalis > Haemaphysalis longicornis. The sequence goes on along the minus strand of CM023457.1, from coordinate 99,191,990 downwards.
TAACTGCTATATTATTTCCGGACGTAAAAACAATACACGGGTCGGTATTTTTCTGCTTTGCTATGGCTGCTTTGGAAGCAGTCAAAACTATTATTTCTTTTACTTCAATTTCAAGCCGTGCGTTGTGCGACGCTACGCCTGCTGAAAATTCCCGGGTTTTCATGGAGCCGACGGTCGGAAATTTTTTTTTGCTCTGTTTCACGGCAACGGCACACGCCATTTGTACGCTGTTACACAATATCACGTTAGCTTTATGCAGGATGAAGTTGCCAATGTGTGGCGTAAGCGTTCCCGCCAACTGTTTATCTTACGTCACGTCTTCTCAGCCCAATCGCAGAGAGGACGTGACTAACATGCCATATTGTTGTTGAATAGCAAAGACAGGCCTACGTTGTCGTGTCTCCTTCCTTTCGTCTAGATTTTTACTTCCCGAGAAGTATGCGGTTTCACCAGACCGAATTGTGTCTGCTGAAACCGCATAGTTTGCCCTATGCTTAAATAAGAAAAACTTTAAAACTGGGGCCAGTAAACGTCGTGAAACGTGGTAATCTGATGCAAGCACACACAGCCGCTTTGTCAGCCGGAAGCACGTGACCAAAACTGAAAGCCAATCAGACAAGGCTACCGGTAAATTCACAGTTCACGTCAAATTCAAGGAGTCAGGAATAGGGACCTGGCTCCGCAGGTAAAGCCCCCTACTAAGCATTCCTTTATGCTACGCCTTTTCGTTGAGTCACTGCGGCCGGTAGTTTAAAACGTATATTGCAGTGCTTGGCTTAATTCACGTTTAACTGCTTGTAACGTTAGTTTTCAGTCGCAGATAAGAAAATAGTGCAGCGGAATATTTCCCTAGCTAAGTTATTAACATGAATTAAACTATTTCATGACATCAGCAAGGCATATCTCGTGGAAACGTAATGTGCTTTCAAAGGGTAGGAAAGTGCACGCGAGATCTAAGCAGTGGCCCTAACATAACGGGCTACCATATCTGTAGGGAGTTTATATAAAAGAGTAGAGCCTTCGCATCAGAGCTTGGACCGCTGTATAAACGGCAGTCTAAAACCGCAGCGCAGCAGGTACAGATACGCGAGAAACAACGTAAAAACGACGCTGTTTCTTCGTCGTGTTCTTTCCGTCATGCCCGTGTCTACGACGCTGGCGTTCAAGATGCTTACCAATACCAACGTTTTCAAATGTTATAAGGTTGTAAAACCTTTTCTGAAATATTTTTACTGCACCCGTAGTCGCTATGGCAATAATCTTGCGTCAATGGAGAAATCTCGAGGTAGGCTCAACCACCACCGTTTGCTCTAATTAATTTTTCTTCTCTCTCTTACATGGCGTGTTCAACTGGGACGATTTTTATCAGTAACCTGTTTAGTTTTGAGGTATTTAATACTCATGTCCCTTTTTTAAGGCGGGGGCCTTTCTGAGACCTCATATCATCTCTTGCAGGTGCTGCAGAGATTATATTAAAAAACTCCCACCTCCCTTCGGGAACCCCTGTGTAGATGCGACGCATAGGGGGTTCACGTTGCAGCGTTGGACAGCGGAGGAACGGCGCTGGAACGATGGAACGGAGCGGCGCAGGCACCGCGTTTTATAGCGCGCATAACGGTGAGGGGACGCGCCGGCACCAGTGCATCTGCCGCGGCTATGACGAAACACATTCCAACACAATCGACTTTAATCCAATCCAATCCAAAACCAATCCAATCCAATCCAATCCAATCCATCCAAGCCAAGCCAAGCCAAGCCAAGCCAAGCCAATCGAATCGAATCCAATTCAATGCCCCTCGCGAGAGAGTGTTCGCTATCGGAGAGAAGAGAGAGATAGAGAAAGTGTTTATTAATATGAAAATATTTCCAGGGCGAAGTTTTGCCTCTCGCTATCGGAGAGGAGCGGGGGTGAGCGGCGGATAGCGCAGCTGGCGCGGCGAGGAGAATGGGGGAGGGGTGGATGCCGACAACGCCGGATGGATGCAGGGACAAGGCGAGTGAATGAGATGCGTTCGCATCCAAAAGATAGTGGCAGCAGGGAGCGGGAAATGCAGGAGAGGCTAGGGTTTCCCTGGACTCCAGAATGGCCCAGGCCGCCCTAGCTGATAGACAGACAGGGAATACAACGCAGACAGGGAGTCCAACGGCCAAAGCTTCACCCGGGCAGCGAATGCCACAACTATTGGGTTCTGTCCTTCCCCCTTGCCAAACATCGTTACGGTAGGTCAAAGCTTATGTTTGGGTTCCCGGGGTCTAAGGTGACGCGATATACCATCCCAATAAATACTTAAGTAGCTCCGTGCAGGGATGAAGTGATAGGTCCTCCCTTTTAAAGGCGCAAGCCCTAATTGCCCCATTCTTTGGAAAATCGCAGTCCTTGTAGTTGTCCGGTCAAGGACAACGCTGCCGCTGTAAAGTGAAAATAACAAAGGCATGGGTAACCCATTTCCATTCGAGCCCGGGTGTGCGCACTAGCAGCTAAGTTCTCTACTGACTGTGTTATTTACGCGCGTTGTCAGCGTATAACAAAAGTTTTCCGTGTTGTTTCTTTCTGTATCGCAGATACACACTTTGGAGATGGGCCAGTAGTCGGAAGCACCGAGGCGCAATTTCACCAGTTTACGGAAATCAGAGACCTGCGAACTGGAACCATATGAATGTACAATAGTGCGTGACGCGTGCCACCTGAACGTTATGGCACGTGATTAAAACATATGCGCCAAAAAACACCGCAGAAGATGGGATTCAGGAAGAAACAGGCAATACGAGCGCTGAAGAACACCTTTGCGGATTTTAATTCGGCAGAAATATAAATATGAAAGCCTAAGAGAAAAGAAGAAAGAACAAGGAAAAGCGAAATAGAATTTTGACGTAAAAAGTGATACCAGAAGATTTGTTAATATGAAAAGAACATTTTTATCTGCCGCGTGGCGAATTGTAGACGACTAGTCAGGTCAGGTAGGCGATCTCCTTATCGAGCAGTGACGCGGACGGTTCACTAGTGCAATCGCTGCCTTTCCTCTTGGTTTGGAAGGATTCGAAAATCTCCCTCTCCCTTCGGCCACGGTAAGCGGTATGTATGCAAAATTCACTGAAGTGGGAGGTGCAGCCGCAGGACGCGCAGTGCCCTGCCACTCGAATTAAAATGTACACAGTTGTTGGTTGGCGCCCGTGTTGTCTGTTTCCTCGTTTGCCCCGCCTTCAGCGCTGCTTTTTGCTGCTAAAACGTACCAACAAGTGGTCCAGTATGTCCATTTACAACATATGCACTATAGCTACGCAGAACCAGTGTTGTACACGTTCCTTTAAAATAGGAACGAAAGCTCGTTCCTCGTTCCTTCCCAATTTTGAAACCAGTTCCCGTTACAAGTTCCTTTACCGCGAAAGGAACGCGTCCCAGTTTCACTTTGAAAATTGGAACTTGTCGTTACATTAGCGTTACTATTAGGTTTTTTATTTAAAATATAGTGTCGGATAATCCTGGGGCGAAATTAAGAGAGAAATTTGAAACTCACATCTAACTACGTATATTATATGAATATTAACACCGACGGCTGCAGATTATCTGGAGATAAAAATAATCAGGAGAAAATCTCCTGGGCGCATTTTTTCAGGGAGCACCGGACTAATTGCAGACGGCTCTAGGACATTTCTGTGCAGGATGTTTCGGTGCATGGAAATTTCGGTGCAAGGACATATCGGTGTACGGGCGTTTCGGAGCATGGAAAATTCGGTGTACGGACATTTCGGTGCGCAAACTTTTTGGCGACCAAATTATCCGGTGTTTGCCTATTTGCGACAGCCGTTATGTTTTTATTTCCGCTTAACGTGGGTTATAAACAACAATCTGGAGCATTGAATTTATTTTTTCATTTTTTTAGAAATTTTACATTTATATATTTTTGTTTAATAACTACTTCCGGGTGCACCTGTTATGCAGCCGATTGAATTGTTTAGCGCACGTTTTTTTTTTTCATTTACGACAGGTTGTTAATTTATATTCGCTCTTTTTTAGCTAAGACAACTAACCGGTGTTTACAATGGTCCGACGCCTTTTTTGTATTTTTTTATTACAAAACCTCAAATTGCATAAATTACATGCACACTCTCAATATCCAAAACGTAACAAACATTAGCTAGCCCCCCAGAATGCAGAAAACTTTGTGAAGGGTATTACGTAGGCTGGGCTGCCTTGCTAAAATGAATTTCCGAACACTGGTCTAGCATATTGTCGTTGAAGAAAAACGAGCCTTTTCGAAAACAGCCGCAGCTTCTTATGTCCTAAATGCTGATTGAGCGCGTACGGGTTGTGCATACAAATTGCACCCATCCTGTTCGGGAAAACCAACCTTTGTTTTATGTTTACATGCCTACATTCAATACATTTTAATTCTTTCTCCTAGCTGCCCCCCCACCTGCGCGCTCGAATCTCGACCAGGTTTGTTTTTCAGTCATATTATTTTCGGTTTCCCCTGAAAATCCTACAGGCGCGGCGGAGTTCACGGTCTCCGAAGCCTCACCGCAGTGATGCAGAAAAAAGCTTTACATTCCCCAGGAGCTCACGAAACCTCTATAATGTGCAACAAAAAGCCACCCAAAAAGCCGCTGAGAACACAATGGCTCCTATCGTTTGCTGGCTACGCCCTTCCGCGCGTCGCGGTCATACCGACGGTGCCCCCACTCCAGGAATCGCTCTTTCTTCGCCTTCAATCGCCCCATTGGGAATTAACTCTTCAAGTCGCGCATATCATGGACACCCCAGGCATACATTGCTTTCTCCCATTATAAGGAGCAAAAAAATTGAATAGGCTAGTGTGACGAAAGCGGCAACAGTCTTCAAGTTGTCGAAGTCCAGTTGACGCAATGGTCAACCACAAGTGACACCGCTCTCTCTCACTACCAAGGTGGCTGGTAGCCGGCGGGGCTCAGCCTTCCCCTCCCCTAAGTAACGCCACCGTATGTTCTATCGTTGGTTAGTTGTAAGTAGAACCGACACCGAACGCAACGAATACGAGATTGATTGAGAAAAAAATTAAAACGGAATGCACACGCCCTTAATGTACCTCGTTTTCCTGTTTTTTTTTTCGCGGACGTTTTGCTGTGGGGGGGGGGGGGGGGGGTGGACTAAAAGCAGCAGTGTTTTGCATCGTTCGGTGAAGTGAAAGCAAAGCGCTTTGGTAACACTTAAAGTAGTAGGGTTGTTCACGTGAATGCAAAAATATAAAAAAAGGTTGAACGGATGCAAATTAACAACGCTAATTTTTACCATCTACTAGAGAAATTGGGTTTTACGTGGCAATGCTACGCCAGGTTTTAGCGTTCGTTTCCACACACGCTGTCGGAAGCACAAGTCGCGAACGTAAAAATATATCAAACCACGAAATTACAATATTAAAGCTAAAATGCTCAAAGAGTGCCTGTGGCATCCCATGACTGAAAACGTCTGGGCCAAGACGTCGTGCATCAAAATGTCCGTGCACAGAAGTGTCCGGTCCTGCACCTAAATATCCCACACCGAAATCTCCGGATTCCGTATTAGACAGGCTTTTCCCGCCAGGGACCAGTTCTATTGGACAGACGCGCATCCTGGCCTCCCAAGGCAAACGATGAAAGGTGAAAAGCATTCTCGCGGCTACGCTATTCACCCGTCGAACGCCGCGTAAGCAACCAGCATGAAAGCAAGCACAAGGTGCGGCCTGCTGCGTGGTTATTCTTCTGCCTTTAACGTTTGAGGAAGCACTTACGGCTGAAGGGCGGGCAAATTGACCAGCTTATAGGAACAGAAACGCAGTAGCGACTTGTGGATTTTTGTACTCGAGCCTTGGCATCAAAAACTGCCAAATCCTAGCGATGTAACGGCAGGAACGCCGTTCCTGCCGTTACCGTTACCGTTACCGTTACCGTTACAGTTCCACCAGAGTCCGTGAATGCTTCCACCGACGCGTAATGGAACGGTGGCGTTCCTCCGTTCCTCCAAAAAGGAACTAGTTCCAGGAACGCCGTTCCTTGTAACGCCGTTCCGTACAACACTGCGCAGAACCCTGATTCAGCGAAGCTGTGGCATGTGCGAGCGTACTTGGGGACATCATTCTTGCTGTAATACAAATAAACAAAAGGGAAAAATAGACGCTTACACGATGTGACAAAAAAAAAGCCAATCGAAGTAATTAGTGCCAAAAGGAGAGAAAAAAAGAAAGTGAACGAAGACGCCAAATACGATGTGCCAGTACACCAGTTTTTAAAAGGTATCCCCAAGATTCGTCTTCAAAGCACATAAGCACGCTGAGGTGGCACAAGAAATTAATTATTTTCTGTTGTATTGTCCCGCAAAAATCAGCTACCCAGCAAGGTTCACTAACCAGGGGCCACTAATTGGCGCAGCGATAACTGCTGGCCGCAGTTTAGGCAGCGCCAATGGTTCATGCAAGAGACGCAGAACATCCGGCGCAGTTGCCGCCAGAAAGATCGTTTATTGTCCGTCTTACATGGATTACATTAAAAATTGTGGACTAAAATTTGTACGAACCATCCCTATTTCAAGACTCCTCCAGATCAAATTTTACGCGAGTGACATTTAAATATCAAAAGAAACCGGCGAAGCTTGCACTGAGCCGCGCATGGCTTGAACCATAGCGAAGCTGCAGGAGTATATTCTACGTGAACACTAAAGGACACGCATTGAAATAGTTTATTTCAAACTGTGTATTGATTTTGAAATGTTGAAATTGTTTATTTCAAGCGAAGGCGCGTAAAGGCACGACGCATGTGCGGCGTTCCTGGAATCGCGTCGAATCTACGTGGAGCAGGTGTTGTTCTAGTTGTGGCGTTGTTGGTTCCTAGGCAACGCGATGCGCTCCTGAAGGTTTTCGCCGTATTTTTTTTTCTAACGCTACTGCGCGAGCCGGGGACGCTCAGAAGCCACCGCGAGGCGCGCGCTCACGAGCGCTCGGCATTTCCTTGGTGTTTTCAGCGCATTACGCGCCACACATAAGGGCCAGCTAAAAAAGCTCCGACAAAACATAAGCATATGCTGGCATCCTAACCTACAAACGTAATGGACCAGGAAGAGACTGACTGCATACCTAATACCTTTCGCCCTCTCGTATTCGAAAAGCTCCCTCGGCCGCTTCGGCCGCCTTCCTCGAGCCACCTATGGCCCAACCGCCCCTAGAAAGACCCCAATCTCCCTCTTGAAGTTAGATTTCGAAAATATAAGCAACTAAACCACCAACGTCTGAAAGTTCTAACAACTCAAGGCAACCTCACCTGGTTCCCCAATAGAACCCGGGCGCAAAAAAATCATCCTTAACAAGTTCCCCACAAACAACTACACTGCATCAAAGGGTATCCAAAAATGGCATTACCCACAAAACGCCCTGCTGTCTCTACTGTCGTTACATAGGTGTCCCGATGGGCCGAATGAAGGCTGATGCGCCGAAAGAAGCACATTAGCACGCCGACCTGCGGCACACCTCTAGCGTTTAGTGGGGCAGTCCAGGAGGCCGACCCCTGCCGCACGTCGTTTGCAGCCTCATCCCCTTCTCCGTTGTGGGCTGGTTGTCGAATAATGGTTTCTCCTGGTCGATCAAGTGGCGTTCCGATTCGTCCGATGAAGGTACGATTCAGGGCAAAAGCCCCGAAGGCCGGCCGTGTTCCCGAATCCTCGTGGCTATGATTTCTGGGTTGTAGTTTCACGTGAACGGCCGGGCCCTTGGAGCCTCGGCACTGACCGTTGGCCAAGGCCGCACCGAACGCGAGGAAGGAGGTGAACGCGTCTTGCTGTCGAGCCTAGAAAGGTGGTCCGCCTGGGATTGCTTTACGGGGCGGTTGTGAACACGCATTTACACACGTCGCTTGGCAGGTTGGGGTGCCTGAAGGTGGCCTCCGCCAGCGGCCACATCGTCCGGCCACTCAGAGCTGCGACATTAGTAGATTACCTTGTTGATCCGGCCAAAATTATATGCTCCTCCCAAAGATTAACCCATGCATGTGTTAGCAAATGCTAATATAGGGCGTCATTTCAAATGGCTCCTTTATTGAGTTACACTTTTTAGACTGTTTGTTCGCACTTGGATAACTGCGGCAATTCTAATGTCACTATACTCTTTTATGCTGCTAAAAGTGGCCCTGCACGGGCAATTTAGCCCTATTCAATGTCAAAACCTGGGCCGTCATTTCGTAGATTTCCTGAAGACTCCTGAAGTGTTCCCACACTGGTGACCAGAACTTAGAAACGAAGAGGGAGATCATGATGATGATTGGAGGCTCTCCCTTTTTACGAAGCGTCGTTCGTCAACAACCGACTTGTCCGTTTTATTTAAAATATTTTTATCTCTAACTAGTTTTATCAGCTAGCTTCTTCCATCTCCCCTCACTCCATCCCAAAGCATTGTTATTGTCACCCCTTTCTCGCACCATTTCCTGCCCTTGCACATACATTTTTTTCTCCCCAACCCGCTGTTACAAGTTTCTATCTGTTTGATTACTTCCTCTGTATCCTACTATTTACCCCACGTTTCTTTTAGCGCCACTCCAGCCGCCTCTTGGTCACCTATGACCTCGAATGTCCCGCTGACCCTCATCCCAAATCCCTTCCCAAAGCCTCCGTTAACATTGTGTCCTCTCCTTCCCACCGCTTTTGTGTATTTCGGAAGCACGTGACGACATTCACTATGGTTTCCCGATTCCTGCCGCAGCATACACTGGTGTCATCCTGCTTCTTGTAGTTACCCACGTATTTTCATTTTCTCAGGCACCCAGACCGTGCTTCAAAGACCGATGCACTGTCTCACGTTTTTCCAGATGAACCGCCCTTCCTGATTTTTCGTTTCTCTGTCGTCTAGGACCCCAGCTTTTCTTACATCGATGCTGTATACGTCTAACTCACCAGTTCTCATTACACACCCGATGCCCACAATCAGAAATGCCTGGAAACAAAGCAAGCATTTGTGCTTATAGAATTCGAGCTCGCACTGAGTGACGCAAACAAACCTTAGTTTACAAGGCTTTTGTTTCTAACGGAAGCCCGCTAATTTCCAATGATGACGCTCAGCGCTGAAAATCTCCTTTCAAAGTTTGTGCTAGAAACACAGAGAGCGACGCGCCTGAGCTCTCATTGAAAAAGCTCTGGTTTCTGGACAGTGTGACGGGTTCAAGACGTCCGGCCTCTATTGCACATTTTTTTGGGGGCTCGGCCTGTCGGTGTCTAATGTCGTCGTCGTAACCGTCATCTCACGTCGTCATGGTACTAAAACACCGGCACACGCGTTTGTGCCTCGCGCTATAGCACTTCGTGCTTCAAAGACGGGAGACATTTACAGCAAAGCAGTATACCTCTACACTACAACGGTTCCATCACCATTGGCAAAAACGCCCAGGCGCCAAGAACACTTATACATTGCATGCTTCGCTCCTTTTAAGGTTTCACGTTACTGAAATTGGCCCGGTGTTTTTTTTTTATAACCTTCGCAATTTACTTTGTAGCTCACGCTGATTAATTTTTTTTTTGGTGCGGAGAAAGCAAACTATGCACCCGATTGTGCTACTATCTTTTTCAGGTGGTGGGTTTCTCCATGAATGTACGGAACCACCGCAATTTCTTTCTGGGAATTGCAGGCTTCTATGCAAGTGGTGGTTCCCTGGCGCTGAGTTTTATAGCCATGACAGTCTGAAAGTCAGTCTTGAGAGAGGTAATGTCAGTTTCATTGAACACCGACCTTAAAATACAAGTCATAGCTTTGGAAAGCGCCCTGGAATTCGAACGTCGTATCAAAGCAGGGAGCCTAAGATAACCCCCTTTCACACTCTCGCCGATAGGTGCGAAAGGCGACTGGTCCCCCCGTAGTTGTCGCACATTGTGGAGTATGTAATTCGACCACTTCCTGCCGTGCCACGTTGAACCAGGGTTTATTGGATTGCACCCGAATCGTCAAAAGATTCGCCAACCATTGTTTAAAGGGAAGCTTTCTATCCTCTACTGGTGGCGTCCGGCGCGTGGCAAAACGAACTATGAAATGCCAACTTCACACAAGCGACTCAACAAAGAAAAAAAAACATTTCCCGTAGTCAGTATCAAATCCGGGTCCCTGGGCTATTAAGCCAATATTTACTCTAATGCACCATTCCAACACGCTCGCAGCAGTGGATAGATTTTAAACCGAGGCTTTCTTTTGTCATTGATGGTGACCATTCCCTGGCAAAAATTTTGCTAGAAACTCGTATTATTCTTATACATTTTTGTATTGGGTGTGTAAGACATGTATTAGTCTTATACAAACTTGTACCATTTTTATAAGTTTTAGCATTAGACGTATCAGCCTTATGCAAATAAACTATTGGCATGTATTAGTTTACAAATACCAATTGATAGAGCGCTAATAGACTTCAGAGCTATTAGTTTGTATGAGCCTAATACGAAGTAATAGTTTGGTTTAAATTGTTTTAAATAAAAACTTGTACAAATGTACCCACAAGGTGCGCTTTCCTCAATTTTAATTGTTTCCCCCAAAAACGAAATACAAAAGGTGGGAATGAAGGCCCTGAAGCAATTATTGTTATTTCGTATATTATCATGAAGTGTTTTGTTATCTGGTAAATCTCCATAAATCTCAGACCAAAATTATGATGCAAATTAGGTCAATATTTTTCTTTCACATTCGTTCCAGCAAATGCGCTATCAAAAATGATGAGAGCTGAGGGAGCTAAGAGTGGTGCGCCTACACGGCTGCAAGAATATGGATGGAGGAAATAAAATGCGCAACGACACGAAATCTAACGAAGCGGGCAAGCCTGCAGCGAAGTCACGCCTAGCCATGCCATGCTCTTCGTTGGGTAGCCAATATGGCGAAAACTAATTAAGTACGGGGGGCGTGTGTGCGCGTTCGGGAAGAAGACGGCTAGAAGGAAGCGGTTTGTAGCGTTATTTCACATCAAACCCTGTGCATCGCGTCATCGAGAAGTGTTGAAGATTGGTCGAACGCCTGCCTTAGTTTGGCAACTCTGAACCAGGCCGCCGCGGCACCCATCTTGGGCCCGTCACCTCACCACTACGGACGTCTTTGTTCCTTCTTTTATGCTGTGTAACGAATGCCTGAAATAGGAGAAAACGTGTCATCGAGAAGTGCTTGCGATATGTCTAGCGCATGCCAAACATTAACAAATATGATCCGAGCCACCGCCTGACCCATATTTGAACCGGTTACTCGCCGCTTCGGACGTCTTTGTCCATTCTTTAGGAAATGCCTCACGACGAGACTTCATTGTAATAGCGTGTTGTGGAACAGTGAACGCCATTTTGAAGTTACATCACAATGGAAATGGTGTTCGATCGGCCATTAATGCGCTCGATGAGTACCTATGGCTCGGCCACACAGGTTTGACTTGAGCTTTTCCGATTGCATCCTACAGCTATTTTGTGGATTCGCATTCTAATTTATTCATTCGTTTTAATTCAGGTTACGAACTTGTGCGTCGTTAAAGTATTCAGCCAGATTTCTGTCAGCCGGAGGAATTTGCTTTTGTGTACCCTGATAATAAAATGTGCTGCCATGTTTTATTGCATTGTTCGAACATGCCACCGGTTCTGATAGAACTAATACACTGTGATAGACCTATGAGACTAATTCACACTGATAGACCTAATGACTAATACAGACTGATAAACCTAATAGACTCATGCATGCTCATAAGTCTACTAGTGGCAATAAGCATATACACTGTAAACGAAAACAAGCCGGAAATTGAGTTTTTAACAAGTAATGACCTTGAAAAGTAGCTAGCGCAAAACGTTTACTCTCTAGGCATGGCGTAAGAAAGTACAAGAACCTCCATGGTACTACCGTTGCCCATATGAGTAGTAAAAAAGCGGATTTAGAATGACTTAACACCATTTTTGAGATAGAGTTAGGTTTCTCGTATACTACCATATCCACAATAAACTCCCCTTATGGGGCAATCATCTCAAGTGCGCGGTCGCCATGTTATTCTTGTGCTCTTTCCGCGTATCAGCACTTCAAGCATGGCTTAATGCTAATTCGAACGAGTAAGCAGGATGCGACGGTTGCATGCAGCTTGAAAACCGACACCGTACGAATAGCCGTATAGATAGTTCAGCCAACGTGATCACAGGCAGACAGCGCGGCCGTGTCGTTTCAATCAGTTTATTTGGGTTATAGTTGTTGTCAAACTCGGTTGCTAACAGAGATGCAGTGCTCGCAGTTGCAACAATTGCAATGTTGATCAGCTCCACTTCCTTGCGCATAGACGATTTAAATTCTCGTGCCAGCGCGCAAACGCACCCGACTGCAGCGAAGCGACTCAACTTGCCCTGGCGGCACGCCTTGCTGCCCGGATGTAAACAACCTCCGTGGTATCAGAGTCCGTCAATGCTTTTGATGAACTCTAGTGGTATCAACACCTGTCAACGCAGAGCGGCCGGTGACTTGGTGCGGCAGAGCTTCAAGCCTTGCCTTGGGCCATCGTGCAGAGCAGTATAGGCGCTCGCCTTGTCGTCCTAGCTCGCTCGCTGGAACCAAGCATATCGCTACGGCGTTACAGTGTAGCCTGTCACGGTCCCTTTGCCGCGGCGTAACCCAGAGGCTTCGAAACCCAAGTGGCCATGCCAGGATATACGTAGCGTGAACTAAGGTTTAGCAGGTTATTCTTAGCTTTCCTGGTTGTCTATAATTATCTGACTATCATGCTTACTGCTGCTTATCATCCAATTGAAATCCAATCCAATCCTCGCGCTTGCGCAGCACGGCTCTCCATGAGCCACGCGACACTGATCAGTCTCGGCCAGGGTAGCCAATCCAATCAAATTCAATCCAAGTAACGCTGTTGTTCACGGCCTAACCCAGAGGCTTCGAAAGCCAAGCGGTTTATATAGTAATAAGCGTTCGAATCTCGTGAAACGCGGGCGCTTGTCATACATCTTCCCGTTGCTTAGCGCAAAGAAAACTATAGGTACGTTTGAGGAATAATATACTAATTAACCGCCAGCACCCGCGTTCCTTTAGTTAAGGACGCCCGTTGGGTTGGTTTTTACGATAGTAAACGTAAAATGTGGCCGTGCAACGCTCACACGTGAGGAGAGAAAAGCACAAAAAGAACAGAACTCCCGCTGGAGCACTTTCAGGAAGCGGGCGTGCGACCACTTCGAAGGTGGGAATTTTGAATTGCATGGGGTGGTAGCAGTAAGCGGATAACGGCGGTACAGCCCATTATGGCGAATCAGTGCTCTGAACTTCCGACAGCTTTCACATTGACTAAAACGGCTTTTTTTCTTATTTGAGAAGGATGAGTAATGGCAATTGGTGGAAACATTTTCTTGTGCCCCTGTCACACAAGGAACGGCCGCTTACTGCATTTGGATACGGTGACGGCTGCGGACAGCTCGCAAGTAAGTCGTTTGTCATCAGTGGATGTGTTTGTCAAACGTTTTGAATAGGGTTAACTGCGAAGTTCCCATGCCGCACACAGCACGTACACGCACAGGCAAGGTAACAAGGCCGGTTTGTAACAGGGCATTCGAGATAAAATGATTTGTCGCGTGCGGTGTCGTTGGGAAGCTAACTGAGGGTTACTTCGTGCTGGTGAAAATCAGCGCACTCAGACGGAAGCGGGAAGGAAGGTAGAGAGGTCGGGGAAGAGAGTGCTAGTATTTAAAAGAAAGCGTCATGCAAGACGAGAAAAGGAACGCAACCCGCCTGCGTTTCTCCGCACTTCTGGACAGAGCCGCACACGGGTATGTCAAAGATGCTATGAGTCTACCCAACAAATAAATCCATGTAGTGTGGCCCACGACGGCGACGTGGTTCGAACCCGAAATGTTTTTATTCCCTTTCGGGTGATAATGAGAGGTCGGTACAATCGGAGCCTGTCAGTCACCAGCTAAGGCCGCGTAATTCGAAACAAAAATTCATGCCCTAATGGAATAGAACCGAGTTTGCCTTAGCATGACACAAGTCTGCCGGGCATAGAAAGTGCAATCATTTTTTTGAAGACACTACACCCACTCTTTAGTTGGTAATAACTTCATGTCATAATCAAGAGTAAGATCATACACAAAAATTACTTGAATCAACTGACACTCTATTTTGACACGGAGCCTGCAGCTACAAAAACATGTACTGTGGGTTTGGGTGACCGACACTCCTACAATCACGGTAACATTAACTAAGGCAGGTGTGCGTGGCTTGCAGCGTTGGTAAGTTTGCAAAAATAGCGTTTCAATTTCAACTGCTTTTTTTGTTGCCATGAAATTATAAGTAATTTGGTGCCACGAACGAGGTTTACGTTAGCGAACAAGACTGTAGTAAGGGTTGCTGCTAAAAATTACCTTATGCAACAATCATGCTCGTCAGTCTCGTGGCACAGAATATTAAGGTGTCTTCGGATTGCGGATGACTGTATCTCAGTCGCCCATTTTATCACTACTATAGAAAAAGAAAGTGTTTTCTGACCCAGTGAAAGACCTTCCTGTATTGCGAGTTATGTTATAACATATGACCTCGCTTGATGAAGCAAGCTGTAACAAATTACATTTGGATGTAACACCAAGAAGGAAGTGAGTGGAGGTATCTGCAAATATAATTGAAACAGTGTGTGCCTGTCCAGCATGAATTCATTATTTGCTGACACGATTTTTTTCTGCAGATCCTGATGCCTGATACAGAGTTGAATGACTTCATAGATCTTAAGGCAGGGCAGAATGTGCTGTACAAGGCAAAGCGGCAGTTGGAAAGCAAGTTGGCCCCTCCAGCAAAGTTAATATTGCCACGGCTAATTAGCTCCACTTTTTCTATGAAAGTGAGCCACCATGGTAGGGGAGAGGCAGTGCATGGGTTTGAATCTTTAACTGTGTGCCCATTGACTTGAATAGATGAAAGTTGGCATCTTAAAGCAAGAAACAGCAGTTAACAAAATCATGCAATACCAAAGTGTTTTTGAGCCAAAACAGAAAAACCTGCACGTGTTCTGAAAGAACCTCATGCAACCTCGAAAATGATAACGCACGTTTGTCTCAAACAGGCTTGGCTGAAACTGTGAGGCCAAATTAGACATTAATCACGGTATAATTTCAGAGCATGCTTGCAGCGCTGCATTTTTTTGCATCCAAACGTGGAACGAAATCATAGAAAGATTTCTCGCACCTTCAAGGGCTGTGCATTTGCCTTCCTTTTTTGCCTTGCTTAATGGGAAATTTTTTAGGGTGTCTGGGAACTTGGTCACTTTAACCCCTTCTAGGTTGTCTTGATATCATTTGCGATAACCATATGGTGCAGTGAAGGCCTGAATTATGAATGACGTAGGAAAATGTAGCTGGTGCGTGTGGTGTGATGTATACTGAGCTTGAGTATGTGAATGTATTGTTTTACCACAGCCATGAGTAAATGCAGCTTGCTATAGGGTTGTTAGAATAATTGAGGTGTGGGGAGTGAGAAAAACAATGGCCGGGATACTGAACGTACGGAAGTGTTTAATGATGATGATGGCTGCATTTTAATGGCGTCAGGCCAACTAGGGCAAACAGCGCCAAAAACAGATGGTTAGCTACTACAGATTAAAAGTAAACACTAAAATTTAATTGCGACACAGGTAAAAACAAATAAAGACAATGGAGATGGCTGGTGTAGAGGGCCAGGTTGTGATTATGCATGATACGATATGAGATTCTACTTAAAAACACGTTTGACAGAAAACACTGGTTCATCGCCTAAGCAGTGCGATGAGTGCAGTGGGATTTGTAGCCTGTAGATTTCTTGAAAGTGCGTCGGGTGGTGTGGAGGGCCTTGCATGTGATTAGTATGTGAACTAAGGATAGGCCCTCTCCACACCTGCCACACAGAGGTCTCGAAGACCCAGTGAGCAAGTGTGAATGTGTTACATAAGTGTGGCCTATCCGTAGCCTGGCTAAGGCTACTTCCGTGTGTCTGTCTTGTTTGTGTGTTATGTATCTACCTAAGTGTGGTTTTATGGTGTAGCGTTTGTTCTCTGTGTGTGTGTGTCCCATGTTTCCTGCCAAGATTTGCGCAAAGCTGTCTGTACCAGTGGCTTCAGGTCGAGGTAGCGAACACAAGGTACATCTACGTTACCGCGCAGAGCAGCGACGGCGGCACTCTGGTCAGCAATTTTGTTCCCCAGGATGCCACTTTTACTGGGCACCCAGCAAATAATTATTTTCAGTTTTGAGTGATCACTAGAGGTTAGAGCTTTGATTATATGCTTGTGGACAATGTTTTTTGTAGGTTTGAAGCAATGTAAGGCTCTTACCACACTTAGTGAGTCTGTAAAGATAATGGAGTGTTCTGTTCTGGTTTGTGTAATGTGCTGTACTGCTAAAAAGATACCATGTACTTCTGCCGTAAAAATGCTGCCATTGCTGTGCAATGTCTTCGTACTGGACAGGTTGGGGCCATGTGCAGCACATGAGACGGCTGAAGAAGACTTCGAAGCATCAGTGTAGAAGGCGGTGTGCGGGTATTTGTCTTGTAGCTGAAGAAAGTGCTGTTATATAAGTTCTCTGGGCGCATTTCGTTTGTCGATATGTTTAAAAGAAATATCGCGCGAAATTGCTGACCTTTCCCAAGGCGAAATGAGGTCAGCATTAGAAGACTTCATGCTCTCCTCAAATGAAATCCCTAGTTTCTCAGCGAGGGCCCTCACTCGGGTAGAGAAAGGAGCGGGTATCGATGGCAGTGCTGGGGAGAACGGATCAGATGACATGTTGTTCAAGTTATGATCAAACTACATAGGTGATTTTTATAGAAGTCGCCTTAATAGCATACAGCAATGAAGTGTAAGAACGCTGGTGTTCAAGGCTCCACCTCTCATACACTGCATAAAGACTTTCAATGGGACTCGTCCCGAACGCTCCAGATACAAGGCGCAGCCCCAAGTACAGCACTGGGTCCAACTATTTCAGAGCAGTTTTACAGGCGGACCCATAGACGACACTTCCGTAGTTCAACCATGAGCCAATAAGGCGGGTAAAAACGCGGAGGAGTATTTGTTTGTCCGCCCCGCAGGATGAATTCTTGAGGACCTTCAGGATATTCATGGTTTTGAGGCATTTCGGTTTCAGGTGTTTTATATGAGTAATGAATGTCAGTTTTTCGTCGAGTACCACGCCTAAAAATTTGTGATCCTTTTTGGTAGGGATTGAGACTCCATTAAGCTTAATATCAGAATCAGCATGGATTATGCCCCTCCTTGAAAATACAACACAAGTACATTTTTCTAGATTAAGCTTAAATCCATTCTTGTCTGCCCACTCAGAGAGTTTGTTGACACCAAGCGAGACTTGCCTCTCGCAAAGGGACAGATTACAGGATTTGAAGGAGATTTGTACGTCGTCTACATATAGAGAGTAAGAAATGGTTGGTGGCAATCCTTCCTCAAGAGAGTTCATTTTTATAATAAACAGCGTGCAGCTCAAAACACCCCCTTGAGGCACACCGTTTTCCTGGACGTGAACTCGGGAATGTGTATTGCCCACTCTCACACGAAAAGTTCTTTCTGACATGTAGTTTGCAAGCGTATTTAACATGTTGCATGACAAACCAAAATACTTAAGGTCGCTAAGAATTTCATAGCGCCATGCAATATCATACGCTTTTTCAATATCGAAAAATACTGTCATACAATACTGTTTATGAATAAATGCATCTGATGTAGGATTCTAAGGCAACGAGTTGATCATTTGTAGATCGCCCCCCTGAAGCCTGCCTGGCAGCTCTCGAGAAGGTCGTTGTACTCCAGAAAGTACACAAGTCTTTTGTTAATCATCTTCTCGAGGAGCTTGCACATTCAGCTTGTCAGGGCGATAGGGCGATAACTGGCGGGAGAGGATGGGTCCTTCCCCTTCTTCAAAAAAGCAATCACTATAGCCTCCCTCCACGACATCGGAATGTGCCCCGAGAGCCATATTTGATTGTAAAGGTGAAGGAGTGTTAGAAGAGTGTGTGTGTGTAGGTGTTGTATTCTTGCATATGTTATGTTGTCTGGGTCCGGAACTGAAGGCTTACAGCCGCTCAGAGCAGCCCTCAGCTCATGAAGCGAGAACTCAGAGTTATAAGAAGTGGCTGACCTGTTGTTATCACAAAATGGCTTCTTTTCGGCGGTGGTTTTAGTTTCACGAAAGTGTTTGTGTAATGTGCGGAACTGGACACGTGTTGGAAGTGTTGTGCGAGTGTGTTAGCCTGGATTTCGAGTTTGTCCCCTGTTGTGCTAAGCAGGGGCAGGCTGTGTGTCTGTTGTTCTTTAGGTTTACGTATTCGTGTCCAGACTGTGTGTGTCAGTGTACGAGTTTATGGATGCGAGGAAAGCACGCTAACTCTCCCTCTTTGCCTCACGGCGCACGCGCTTCCCCCGGGCCTTCGCTCGTTTGAAAGATATCAGGTTATCTGAAGTAGGGTATCGATTAAGGATACCCCACGCCTTGTTCTGGGCCTCTCGTGCCTGCCTACAGTCCTGGTTCCACCAGTCCCTCCTTTGGTTGCGCGGGGCACCGGAGACCTGGGGAATGGACTTTTGGCCGGCGTCAAGAATGTGCGCCGTGACCAGGATGGTTGCCTCCTCGACGTGTAGGTGTGTTATGAATGTGGGGTGTAGTTTAGATGTTCTGTGAACGTGTTCCAATTAGCTCTTGCTTCGTGGAACTTTTTGTTGGAAGGGGAACTGTTTTGGCCTATATATGATATCGAGGTAGGGAAGTGGTCATTACCGTACGGGTTGGTGTCCACCTGCCATTCCGGAGATGGAAAGAGAACTGCTGATCAAATAGCTAAATCTACGTGTGAGTAATTGTTGTGTGCTATGTTATGGTATTTAGGCTGTTTGTTGTTAAATAGGCATGCTCCTGATGATGTTAATGCGGCCCCGAAAGGCGTTTTGTGCACACTAAATGAACTAGCCCAATCGTTAGATTGGGTCGTGAACGTCATCTGTGCCAAGTATTACTCTTTTACGCGCAGCGGAAAGCTCACACTTTGGTTGCAAAGTTTGTCGCTTTTTTCTCACCCTTCCCTTCGTGTTTTTGGACGCCGCCATCTTCATATGTCTACATCATCGATTCCCAGATGTTCGTCATGAGCTAGACATCCTGCTATTGGGCGGCTTTTTCACGCACTTCCTGCAACGAGATGAGTCGTCTGCTCAGCGGCGGCTCACCGGCTGATCTGCCAGCGGAGTGCCGGAGTGCTTGGACAATTTACGACAAACGAAACCAGTTTAAAGAAGCGCTTAACCGTTTGTATTGAATGCAACACGGCCATAACACGACATGGATATTCTCTTACCTGAGTACGTTTCATAAAGAAAGCGTTGAAGCCCCGTGGCACTTCTTTCGTGCAATCGCAGAGAACGGCCTGAACCGAATGCCCGGGTTTGACGCACACATTTTATTCAACTTCAAAACAATCCAGAGATGCGTTTCGAACAAACACAACGTCACAACATGCGTTGCAAGTCTGAACCGCGATTGACAGACGATGGGTTGCCTCCTCCAGCCCGTCGTAAATTCGGCACTCACCTCGCGCGCGGTTTGCGCGGACGAACAGCAAGTAACTTAACTCTGGCGCACAAGCCGAGATGGCTTTTTGCCACGCACACTGCTCATACCCCATGTGAGGTTGAGTCGTACGTCACTGGAGAAAGATAATCCAGACAATGGGAAGCACTATCCACCCGCAGAAGCACAACGTCGCATTTCATCGCGAAACAAAGGCGTCCACAACACACACACCATCGCCTCCTGTAATGCCAAACGCATCTCGCACTTCCCAATGAGAGTGAGTGGTACGCCTGCAGTGCCCACATGTCGCGAGGGGGAGCCCCAAGCTGAACCGGGATCACGGAACCGTAACTGACTTCTAGAGTGGTTTGTGCCTTGTTGCCAAGGCAACCGAAGTTTGAGATTGTCAAAGAAATGGCGCTTGCTCCAGTGCTAGAAAGCTCAGAGCCGCGGCGGAGCATATTTCGCCAACGTTGCCGCTCTCCACCACGCGTCGCCCCAAGCTGAACTGGTCACATGATTGAAGCGTTTTTGTGCACGGGTTCTGTATCAGTTTAAAATGTCTTTTTTACATGCCGCCGGCAGGAATTACCACCGCCGCAAAATAACACCGGAACCAGCGGGGCCACATCTGATACGGCGCTTTTTGGATAAGCAGTGCGCGGTGCATCAAAGAGAACGAGCGGACGATCCTCCCCGTGCGGCTGCGAGTTCGCCGCCGCTTGCAACTGCAGCAACGTACACCGCGAAAGGGCAAGGCCAGGCCGCCGCACACATACGGCCAGATTTTTCGTTCACTTTTCCAGCCTTGAGTGGAGTGCGCGATTCATGGTGTCAACAAAGCTTGCCCGTAGCAGACACCAGTATGAGCAGCGCAATAGCGGAAGTACGCCACCGCTGAGGAGCGCAGCATCATGGGAGGGAAGGCTCGCGCACCGCCAACAGCGGAGAGTAAGCTGAAAGGAGGAGGAAACGCGGCGCAACGATATTGCGCGGTTTATGATTTACGATTTCTCAGCTAATACTCATCGCTTTAACAAAATTCTTGCGGGAGGAGGTTGCTAATACATTGCTTTATTTGGTTACATGTACATCGATGCATCGGCGGAAGGTATTTCAGGACCCCTTTAAGAACCTTCAATGAGGCGACCCCCGCATCTGTGTGAGAAGAACCCCAGTGTGAGTTGCGTGAATTCAGGTCACCTAAAAAATTACCCAACCATTCTCCCCAAAGGGAACCATGAGTAGGATGCGGAGCGTCATGGGGATTCCGTTTGCGTTTTCCGTGATGTTGGTTAGCCAAATTTGGTGGAAAAATGTAGTGAACCCCGTAATGCTCATATATCCTACTCATGGTTCCCTTTCGGGCAGATGGGTGTAATTTCCTTATTGCATGCGTATATACGCGAGTGAGACGAGATTGAAGTGGTATCTAAAGGTCTGTTAGTGTTTTGCGCTGATGCTCTCACCTAAGTGCGTCAGCACACTCACTGACTGGGGCTGTTGCTTCCATCCTACTTCATCTGAAGAATCACGGAGTCAAGCGCAAGCACAACCTGTAGTCAAGCGAAGCATGCGGACAATCCCTAGGCCAATCCCTAGGGGCATCCTGCCAAAATCATCATCAGAAGTGCTGCGGACGGGGCGACAGCAACGTACACGCCTCCTCTTCGCAGCTTTGTCTTCTTCTCCTTCTTCTTCTTCAGCGGTTCCCCTATGAGAAGATGACGACGGTGGCGCATGCGCAGGTGGTGTGCGGATACCGGACCACCGCCGAGGCCGCGGGACATACCCCCGAGCATAAGATTGTCTTCTTCTCCTCCTTCGTCTTCAGCGGTTCCCCTATGGGAAGATGACGACGGTGGCGCATGCGCAGGTGGTGTGCGGACGCCGGACCACCGCCGAGGCCGCGAGACATACCCCCGAGCATAAGATTGTCTTCTTCTCCTCCTTCGTCTTCAGCGGTTCGCCTATGGGGAAGATGACGACGGTGGCGCATGCGCAGGTGGTGTGCGAATGCCGGACGACCGCCGAGGCCGCGGGACATACCCCCGAGCATAAGATTGTCTTCTTCTCCTTCTTCTTCTTCAGCGGTTCGCCTATGAGAAGATGACGACGGTGGCGCATGCGCAGGTGGTGTGCGGATGCCGGACCACCGCCGAGGCCGCGGGACATACCCCCGAGCATAAGATTGTCTTCTTCTCCTCCTTCGTCTTCAGCGGTTCCCCTATGAGAAGATGACGACGGTGGCGCATACGCAGGTGGTGTGCGGACGCCGGACCACCGCCGAGGCCGCGGGACATACCCCCGAGCATAAGATTGTCTTCTTCTCCTTCTTCTTCTTCAGCGGTTCCCCTATGAGAAGATGACGACGGTGGCGCATGCGCAGGTGGTGTGCGGACGCCGGACCACCGCCGAGGCCGCGGGACATCCCGAGCATAAGATTGTCTTCTTCTCCATCTTCGTCTTCAGCGGTTCCCCTATGGGAAGATGACGACGGTGGCGCATGCGCAGGTGGTGTGCGGACGCCGGACCACCGCGACGCCGCGGAGCGTCTTATGCATCCCCGAGCATAAGACGCTCCGCATCTAAAATATGTATGGTTCAGGTAACTGATCTATCAGTGTTTCAAAATCAGGACTTGTTAGCCGATAATCAGGAAAAATGTATATGGCACATATTCTTACCAGCCTGGTAAAGATTATAGTTCGGATTGCAACAGCCTCAAGGACAGTGCTCAGTGTGACTGGATGACATGCAAAGGAATTTTTGCGTGATTATGCCCACGCCCACCAGAAGAAAGTTGGGCAGCCATCCCTGTCCTTTCTGAAAATCAGATAACTGTTGAGGAAGTTGGTATGTTTTCTATTTAAAGGTGTTTCTTTTAAGCACATGGCACTTGTTTGGCTGGCATGCAGTAACTCGTACACATCATCTAGATTTTTAAGGAGGCCTCTGCAGCTCAATTGGATAATAGTTTGTCTTCGCATTAAACACATTTAAGACCTACTCTAATTTGTGTATGAGTGTGTATTTATGTTTTGTCTCTCGGGGCTTGTACTCTTGGAAGGGGCTTTTTTGGCCTGTTTGTTGGCTTGGATGCCGGAGGCCGTTCCTTGCGCTGAGATGCAGGCAGGTACGGCCCGACGTCCATCTGATCTCCAGATGTCCTGGGTGTACCCGACAAACTGGGATCCCTGGACCTGAATGTAGCACCTTTTCGGCCACTCTCCTCTTCAGCCACCACTGCCGAAGGCGTCATGGGCGCCATGGGCAGGACAGATGGTGCGGCGAGGTTTGGAGAGGGCGCGGTTCCCTCCGTGTCCACTCCCTCACGGCTCTCGGGTGTGCTCGAGACCTGTGAGGCAGGAACACGAGTGACGACGCTCCAATCAGCATGAGTGGCCACCTCAACCACTGCCTGTCCAGCAAGTGGCGTGGTGATCGGGGCGGCTGCCTACTGGCAGCCTCGGGGGGGGGGTACGGGGGCAAGTCAGCTTAGCTGTATTGCGTCCCCGCCGAAACTAGGCTCCGCTCCGCCCCCAAGCGAGCAGCGTGGGCGTACGTTCCGGAGCTGCAGAGTGCGAACCTCTTCCGGGCTTCCGGAAAGCTGATGTTCTCATTGACCTTCAAAGTGATTAGCTGTTTTTCCTGTTCGAACTTTTCGAATGATCGTGAAAACACGGCATGAGGTCCATGGCAATTGGGACAAGTGAAGTTGTTAGCATCGTAGTTGGCTGTAGTATGGTCAGTTTGCGCGCACTTCGCACATGTTAATCTACTGCGGCAGGAGTTCGTACTGTGCCCATACCGCTGGCATTTGAAGCAGCGACGTGGGTTTGGCACATACGGGCGCGTGGAACATCGAAGGAAACCTGCCGTCATGGCTTCTGGTAGTAGGGTTCTATCAAAAGTCAGTCAGGTTTAATTGCTTTGTTTTGATTTATATATTGTCGCGCCTTATTGTGATGCGCCGGACTGCTGTGATGCCTTGGTCACGCAGCCCTTCTAGGATGTCGGTTTCTGTTTCATTGACAAGTTCGGAGATGACGCCTTGAGAAGAGTTTAGGGTTCTATGAGGAGTGACTGCTATTTTTGATCATGGATTCTGGTTCAATTCAGAAGCTCTATTTGCCTGCTCCTTGTGGCTAACTTCAATGAGCCCATCTCCAGACGTAAGTTTTTTGCCTTGTAGTTCTTTTGTGCAACACTCTCGAGGAACTTTGCTATGACGAAGACGGATTTTTCACTTATGGGGGTCTCTTTATCCGCAGATTGCATCACGAGGAAGCGAGGAAAGTTGTCGTTGCTTCGGAAGTCAATGGTCGGTTGCGGTTTGAAAGTTACATCGGTGCGGACCCTTTCAGGACCCGATCATTTGGAGGGGGGCTTGAAAACACCATATAGCATAGTATAGAAGCAGGGGACGGGGGTACTTCCTTCGTCAGCCTTACCCTGATAGCTGAAGAGGTCCCGGAGCTCCCTGCCTGGTGGACAGGGAGCCCCTCCGCCGGAGCTTGACCTGGGATCCGACGGCCACCGTTTGTGGTTTCTGCTCTTCACCTCACAACTCCCAGCCATGGTAGATTACAGCATGAGTATGGGTACTCGGGGTCCGTGGTGTCGCCAATACCGTCACCAAGAATACTCAAGGTGGCCCGTGCGGGGAAGAGTGTTTAATACATTGTACACAGACTTGCATATGCCTCGTGTGTGTGTGTGCGCGTGCACACCCACGTGCGTGGTGTGTGCATGCACCCGTACACACATACATACATTATTGGAATACTCCCACCACTTTCTTGTCATGCTGACATGTTCATAACCAGTTTTCTTGGAAGAATTTATTTTATATTATGTTTAACACGCCGATACACGCAACGAATGAGGCAGTTCGTAGCGGAGGGCTCCGGATTATTTTGAACACATAGAGATCCTTAATGTGCGCTGAATTCGCGAACACATGGGCTTTCTCGCTTTTCGCCTTCATCAGAAAAGTAGCTGCTGCGTTTTTATAAAAAGAATGTGCCAATAATTGTAAAAGAGTATAGTTGGAGTGCCTTATGCAAGTATAGATGATGAGAATGTCACTATTGTCTTGTATGGTTACATTCTTATTAACAAATGATCTTTAGGGAACAATTGTCATTCATATTCTTCGAACAACAAATAAACAGGTAGGTATTTTGAGTGCTCTCTGGAAGTATAATGGCACCATTTTATTGCAAGGCCGTTAGCAAATTAAATATAGAATAAGCATCTTCTATCCAGTCTGGGTAATAGTAAAGTTTAGATAAAAGAGCTCGTTGGCATCCTTATAAAATATCGGGATTAAAAATTAGCACACCTCAGCGTCCTTTTAAAGAGTATGGGTAAGCAGTGACATTAGAATTAAGAGCTAGCATGCTAAAGGGGCCTAGAAGTTAGTTGTAGACGTGGGTTTAGTTGTGAAGAATGGAGTCTGGAGTTCCAAATCCGTGCTTTGAATAGTGTAGTTTCATTGATGCTAATTTCTTTAGAAGGAAAATCAATTCAAAAGTGGTATTCCTTTTCTTCATCTTCCTTGATGATTTTTGGCGTTTTCTGTGACGCATAATGTTTTCGTAGACTAGCTGAGGTTTGGTGTTAAATTTCGCTGACCAAACCAGTTGTCTAATCCATCCCCTTTTATGCCATTGGAAATTGATCGTGAAGCGGGAACTGGGCCGAGACATGATTTGTGCTAAGGTGACTCTGGCTCTGTTTCGTGGTTATGCAGAAGGTGTTATGCTTATTAGGTCCGTGAAGTTAAAGGAACAGCACACAGCACACATGCGGTCCATATTTTGGTTAAAGACGCTTTACTGATTTAACTTCAGTAGAGCTCAGGCTCGCGTGCATGGTCAACTGGCACGAAGACAAATAATCTACCCAGCAAACCACGTTACGTGCAGCATATATCCAGATGTAAGCAATCACCATTACAGATGTCCAGGAGACGTACGGTCGGAGTCAAAATACATATATTCACCGTTGCTATAACTACAAAAAACCCATCCAAATCCCACAAAGGATAACGTAGAATAAACCAATCATGGTACTTTTATAGGCTGGTTATGTGATGTTACGTTAGTGGTACAGTCAAAACCTGTTATTGCGAACGTCAGATTAACGATTTTTTTCAGATCAACGAAAATTTTAAAAATGCCCTACCAATTCCCCATTAATTTCCATGTAAAAATATTTCAGTACTACGAATTTCAGAACACCGATTTTTTCAGAATAACGTATCGAATTTTGTCATCTTCATATAAAACAACGCTTCAAAATAACGTATTCCGAGTGTACGAAATTACTCGTGTTGGTGTGAACGACGACTAATGATGGGCATGTACAACTATCATCACCAGCATACTACATGCGCGTTAGCTCTACGCCATCACTTGCGCTTGGGGGGTCTCGAAGCCATGCTAGCCTCTGTCCCCGCCTTTGTTCCGTCGTCCAGCTACGCAGCTACGTCGGCACGCTAGTCATACGGCTGTTTTAGTTTCTACGTGCGCGATGAGCTCCGGAAGTAGCACGAAAAAGAAACGGAAGCAGTTTTCTTTGCAAGAAAAGTTGACATTTTTCATCAAGTGGACGCTGGGAAGAACCAAATCGATATCTGGAAGGAGTGGGGGATGACACCATCAACGGTTGCAACAATTTTGAAGGACCGGCAAAAGATCACCGAGCTGCACGGATGGTCCCAACTTGCTCCTAACGCCGGTGTTTTGCAGTGCGTAGCAAAAATGCGCTCATTTCTTAGCAGGTGCACCGATGCCACCGAGGCAGTGCACAAGAACAGTGGAAAGCTTCGAATCGTTCGTCTTGCAGCAGTTGAGTCACACACGTCAAGCAAAGACCACCGATATCTACAAATAACCCTGCATCCAAACCGTGTTAAAGGATAACGCGATTGCCCACCTGCTCCCCATAAGGGTAGGTGGATGCTTTTGTTCCGTTCAGAATTTTACTCCGCATTTTTAAATTTGTTTACTATAACGATTATTCAAAATACCGAACTGCTTTAGCGGTCCTTTGAAATTCGTTGTA
Organism: Haemaphysalis longicornis; assembly: GCA_013339765.2. Classification (NCBI taxonomy): domain Eukaryota; kingdom Metazoa; phylum Arthropoda; class Arachnida; order Ixodida; family Ixodidae; genus Haemaphysalis; species Haemaphysalis longicornis. The sequence continues at coordinate 99,165,403 of CM023457.1, read as the reverse complement.
TCCAGATTTGACTGTATAGGTTATGGATATTGTAGCGGTGCACATGCAAGACGTATTGGTATTCTACTGTACATTGTTTTGCTGTCTTTGGCACAAACATTAGTTTGTCAAGTCCCTGTCTAGTCTACGTAGTATGATAGTATTGAGACGAACCTGTACACATGAACTATACGTTCTTTATATTTATTTTGGGAGCTTGCCCAGCCCCCTTTGTGAAGTTGCCTAAGTGTCGTGGGCGCTGATACTTCAACTACACTTCTCGCTCGCTATTCAGCACTGTTTGCTGTTACTTGGTGCCTGGTTCATAGAGTAATGTGTTCCCATTTTTGAACTGCTTCATACTGTATGAAGAGCCAAGCTGACCACAAACTCCCTGTAGAAGCGCACAAATCACAGCTCCAAACAAGAAATGTCGCATAAAAAACAAGTGGCAGAACGTAACAGCAAACCAGTCCTGATCAACACAAGTGCCTTTGACACTAAGGCAACCACACCAGTGTCATCGAATCAGACTAAACAGCACGGCTGTACAGGCCTTCTGCAAAGAAACTGTCAGAGAAACAATTAAAAATTAAACCAATTAAAATGACAGCCTTGACATGCTAACTGTAAATAAATGCAGCTGGGCAGAAAGAAAGCTTTCAAAGTACACATAAACAGAAAAGCGTTCAGGTAAAACAATTTATATTGACTTCAAAGTCATGCAATACTCTTTCACAACACCACCACTTTAGTTGTGATGCCTATCTGCCCTGGCTTATTTAAAATGTACAGATTGTATTATTACAAGAATTAAATAAGTCACACACACCAGAAAGAGTGGCAAAAATGGGAAAGAAAGGAAACATGTAAGCCCAGGGTGCAAGAACAAGATATCTTTGCAACTTTAAATAAGTGAAATGGGTGCAAAACAACGCAAGAAAAGTGTGGAAACACAGAAATGATTGGATAGTGGCTACAAAAAGAAGGCAAATTTATAAAATTCTAAATTATTCACACCCAGTGAAAAGATTGGGGAACAATAAAAGAAAAGCAGCTTTAAAACATAGAAATGATTAGGTGGGGGTTGCGAGTGCCGTACAAATATATGCTACTTTAAATAAACTCATATCTAGGGAATTGATAATGCACAGTGTAAAAAAAGCTGTATGTACACAAATGATTTTACGCTGGTTACAAGTGCAGAAGAAAATAACGTGACAAAATAATTCGCACCCAGTGAAATGGCAGGACAATAAATCAAACCAAACAAAAACTTTATAAACAGAAATTAGTGAATGGTGGTTAGGAATACAGCACAAAGTTACGCTACTTCAATGTTTCACACAAAGTGATACTTTGGGAATGAAAGAAAGAAAAACGGGGAAACACAAGTGATTGAATAATAGTTACAAGAACAAGACAGACTTACAAGACTACACAATTCATACCCAGTGATACGATCGGGAACAATTACACAAAATAAAAATGCTTGGAAGCACAGAAATTTTTGAAAGGAGCTTTAATGGTGCGTGCCTCCATCAGTTAGTGATGACCGGGATTCTTGCACAGTTTGCGTCCTTCTTTCGGTGCCAGAAACTGCCAAAATGGTTGCAGACCAGAAGGGTTGGAAAGTGGGTGAAAATTTCGTGTTCTAAAGGCTGAAACAAATTTAACACCTCTTCCAGCAATACAAACTAGGCAGCTGCAGGGTGTTGACAAAGATGATATTTGAACAGGATGTGACTGAAAATAGAAATATGGGCCCTATACATTCTCTGGTGAAAGAATTTTACGTCTGTAACAACACGAAGATATCTAGTTACACACAATACAAGATGCCACTCGCAGGTGAAAAAAAAGCGTGCTTCCCTTTTTTTCCAACCAGGAGAACTCCTGTGCCAAGTTGCCCATCAACAGTAGCTTGAGCAGGCGTTTTCTGCAGACTGTTGCAGTAGCACCTCCCTTGCCAGCGAATTCTTCAATGTAGGCATGGGTACAGAAAAATCTGTGATATTATTACACCTTTTAAAACTGGTATGATACCGAATGGCTGCCTACCATTGTCCTTGAAGAACAAAGTGTCTGACAGCTGCATCTTACTGGTACTCAGCTACGGGGCAGAAACTTGGAATCTCACAAAAGGGTTCAACTTAAATTAAGGATGACTCAGCGGGCAATGAAACGGAAGGTAATGGGTGTAACATTAAGGGACAGGAGGAGAGCGGCGTGGGTTAGGTATCAAACGCGTGTTAATGACATATTAGCAGAAATTAAGAATTGCGTGTGGGCGCGGCTTGTAATCTGAAGGCAAGATAACCGTCGGTCATTAAGGGTAACACAGTGGATCCCTAGAGAAGGCAAGCGTGACAGGGGGCGGCAGAAAGTTAGATGGTTAGATGAGATCAAGAAATTCGCACTGATAAATTGGTCGCAGTTAGCTAGCACCGGGATAATTAGAAATCGATGCAGTGGGCGTAGATAGGCTGATGATGATGATACAGAAATCAAGGGTAATGTTCATTCGAGCTTACTACACTGCAAACCACTGACTTTCAGCAAGAAACAAGATATAACACGGATTTTTGTGACCACTCAATCACTTGTTATAGCACTAAATGCATCTGTATATTGTTTAATTAAGAGGTGGTAGCCTGAAATATAATACAGTTTCTGTGGGCACCCACTGCTAGCGAAGCCGCTGTAGAGTCATTTGAGGGACGAAAAAAAAGCACCAGCCATGCGACACAGTACACACACTCCTCTCCTCAAACTACGCCGCAGAAAAAGAAAACCAAAGCATGCTCTCATTCACACATTTAACTTCATGCCACATGACAACTCCAACGTTGTTTGCACACACCTGAAAATAACGAGTCACCGTGCACACAAATTATCTTTAACGGAACGCTGTGCAGCTGCCTTTCACGCTGCCAGCAAATGTGGTAGCACGCAAAAAAAAGCAAAAGATTGCATCCTGATCATGGTGCAGAATATGATTTCTGGAATTTGGAATGCACATGCACTATTTTATGATCAGTAAAAAAGTAGTCTGGATGATTCGAGCGGGTATGCGCATGAGCACGTTTCGTCTGGTTTGGTCTGATTATATTATGTGCTTAACTTCAACATGGTTCCATTCAGTGACTGGGCAGAAAAATTAAAATTTTGTGGATTTAAGGCACTAAAGCTACACCTATACATGTATGCTCCCTAGAGAAAAGGGCGATAAATTGATAGCATAAAGATACCTTGAATGTGAATTGTCGTCTCGACACTTGGGCATTATTTTTTTGTCTCAATGTCCAATACGGCAGCCGCGGTCAGGCTCAAACCGCATCCTCCGGTTCAACAGCGCGACACTTTAGCCACTAAGCTGCCATGGCATGTTAAAAAATTCAGGCACGTTGAAGATAATCAACAAATAAAGAATAATTGTTGGGGCCCACTACACGAACACACAACTGGAAATTAAGAAAGAGACAGGTACACCTGCACAACTACTGAGGTTGGTTCCCACAATTGCTGTGCATTCCAAACGCGCGACCCCACCTTTCCAGGACCACCCACCCATATCAGTAAGCTTTGCAGCTATAAACAATACATAATAGAGCGTTACATCACCTTGACCGCAGCCCTTTTCTGTGCACAGTAAGCTCATGCAGCAGGAGCGCGAAAGGTTAAGGGCAGCCCAATGCAACACTACTTCTGGGCCAGTTTATGGTCACTGAGGGTGCGACAGCGTAAAAGTTGTTTAGCCTCACTCTATTTTATCCCAGCAAATGGTGAGCGTCTGTGAGCACTTTTGATGAGACCAGCACAATATCGAGTGCTGCTGCTCTGGGTACAGTCACTGCGTCCTGAGAACTTTTAACCCAAAACAACACTTTTGATTTTTCCACACATTCAAAATAGGCATTCATAACAGCTTTACAGCTGAAATGTTTTTGAGCTGGGACACAGTTCCCAAAATGTGTGAGGAGTGATTTGATCCGTTCACAAATGACTTATCGCGAAGTTAATATGCCCCATTTTCTATGCCTGAACCTAACTTTCAGCTAAAAATGTTGGCTTTAGAGTAAAATAGATTGATGAGTTCTACTCTGCACACCATATACTCTTGGTGACTTCCACTAGAAATCTGTCTCCCTTTCTACTTACTGTATGCACTCTATAAGTATTTCCCTTTTCTGTTTAGTTTGACTTGACTTCGACATTACAGATAACCTCAAGATTTCGATAACATGCCACTGATACTAAGCACTTTCGTTTTAGTTTTCCGTACTTTGTTCACAAAAAAGGAGCAGGTAAAACAATGCTCTCACAGCAAATGTTTTCGATGAAAAAAAAGCTTTTCTTAAATGTAGTCACATTTCTTGAAAAAGCTTCATTGTGACCAAACTGATGGATAAATGAAATCCTCTGTAGCGTTTTCAAAGTGGTTGAACCAAACTTTTCATGTATTGGTAAAATAGCTGAAAATTACTTCCCCTGCACTAGTATCATGTCACATAAAGAACGTGGCAACATTTGTTATGGTGTTTCAGCTGGGGTGCTAGCCCTTCTAAAGTGGTCTCACAGCTCCCATCGGGGCAGGTCATGTCAAGCGAGAGCTCCCCACAAGCATGCGACGCGGCCGTGTCGGACTGGTGTCCCTGCGATTGGCCTGAACTGCACGCCCCGGCTGCCTACAGAACCCCCCCACTCCGCTGCCCACCGAAAATATGTCTGAAATGTCACTTTTTCTCCACGGTGCAGCTCCAACTGGACGCAAGGAAAGCGTTCAACCAAGCGAACGGCACCTATGTACTTACGCTTCTGCGTCACTTACGGATTGGAATGTAATAATGCTCGAATGGATGAAGACTTGTTATAACGACATTACCACCAGCCCTGTCTTAAACGGTCGGCCTAGCATCCTCATTTCAGCGTGCAAATCAGTGCGTCAGGGGTGCCCGATGTCACCAGTGCTCTTCGCCCAGTACGTTGAGCCACTCTGCCGGATGATTGCTGTGTCAGATACAACCAGAGGCCTTGTCCTCGGGGAGGAGACATTGCGAGTCCTGGCCTATGCAGACGATGTGGCCTTCTACACATCTGTGGCACAGGCGGGTGAGGTGGTGGAGCTGGGTGGTCGCTTCTGCTGCTTCTCGGGGGCAGAAATAAAGGTGTCAAAGTCAGAAGGAGCTTGGCTTGGTGGGTGGGTTTACAAACCTCGACACCTCTTCGGCATTAGCTGGAAGGAGAGTATTGGAAACTACCTCAGCATAAATCTCGACCTGGAGAAGGCTTGCAATGCAAGATTTCGGAAGAAACTGGTGGCAGCTGAGTGGAACTCCAGCCATATAGGCCGAGGCACATCGTCATTCTCCCAAGGGCTCACATCTGCAATCCTCTTGTGTACCCTGCCACTTTGTACAGAGCACACATCACTACAATCAACGCCAGCTCAATAAACAACATTTACCAGTTACTGGGCTGCCTACCTTTCGCGTAAACATACAAACCCATGCGTCGACCCAACCTATTTTGGAGTCTAGAGAAGGGAACAGTGGGCTTGGTGAATGTAGAGCTCAAGCTGATCGTACAGCACTTCTTGTACTTCCGCGACCAGCCGGGCTGTTTCTTCGCGCGGTTGCTTTTCAGGGTTTTCACCTAAGCAGCTGGCTCACCACATCAGAGGGCCTTAACGACAATCTGAGTCACACTGGCTATTACAGAGAGGTTGCCACTGCCCTCGTAACATTGGAGGAGCAGTTTTCAAGGGATTACCTCATCCACCGCTAAGCCACGGAAGCTTTACTTGGACCAAGGCGGCACAGAAAGTGTGTCCCAAGACCGGCCCGTCTATGGCCGCTTTCTGGCATATCCGGCCAGCATCCAGGTTCTGGCAACCACTGAGCTTGGCGATGAACGGCCAACATTCGGCAACTTCGGTATATTTCGGCCGCCCGTGTTTCAGACGCACACCGGCCACCTACCCGGCTGCCAGAATATTCAGTTCACTTGCGGGCTGCCGATGTTGAGGAAGAGAACGGGCCGAAGTACGGCTTCAGGGCATCCGTTTTTTTCCTTAGGAAGCGGTGTTCAGCCGAAGCACGGCAAGCGACCGGCCGCAGAATATCCGTATTCTTGTGGCAGTTGGTGTTCGGAAGGAGACCGGCCGGAGCTCCGCTTCCGTGCGTTCGCTCTTTCAACGGGGAACCGCTCGTCCGGCGGCAGAATATTCGTTTTCTTCGGGAAACCATTGTTGTAAAGTAGAGCAAGCTGGACGTACGGCCCCAGAATGTACGTTTTTCATTCGGTTAGGCGATCCTCGGCCGAATTACGGCAAGCGAACGGCCGCAGAGTTTTTGGCCAACCAGTGTTCAGAGGAGACTAGCCTACGCAAGGTCTTAGGTTGTACGTCATTGTTTCGCGGCAAACGGCGTACAGCGGAACAACGGCACGCGTCCTGAGCACCGGAGAATTATTGCACAGACATGTTTTTGGAAGGGGACCCGCCAGTGTAGGACCGGTTTTTCCCTGAGTGAAGAGAGAGCCGTTAGGGAGCCGAATGACGCAGACGCGTTTTAGATGCAAGGCATCTCATGCTCGCCCCTCTGTCCTTCCTGCGTCTGTCCGGCGTTGTCCGCACAGCTTCGCTCTCCTCCTCTCCTCTCTCCGATAGCGAACACTCTCTACCAAACAGCTGCGGGTTGGCGTAGCGCGCTCTCACTCCGTTGCTGGCGCTGGTGGGCGGCGCTGCGCTCGGCGCTGCGCGCGTGCGCATGTGCAGTACTCTCTCTCTGTCCGCGCTCTTCTCTCCTTCGGGCGCTGTGAATATAAAGGCGGCATGCCGCGCATCCGACGGTCTCAGTCGACGGTCGACCCGCGTTTACGCTTGCCACTCTCTCCAGTACTTCGAGTACTCGACGATTGCTTGATGCAATCGTCGAGCCCCTAACTGTGCACTTTACAGACCACAAGGCACTCATTCTCGTCTGCAATAAAGACCGTACCTGAACTACGTGTAGTGCATGTGCATTGCGTGGTGAAAATGGAAAATTACGACCCACCTCCCCTTCGCGTGAGAATCCTGCTATAAGTGTAATCAATACGATGGAAAACGCCAATGGAACCCCCATGAGGTGCGTTGCATACACCAGGGTTCCCTCGAGGGGAGGTGGGCGTAATTTTTTCCATCCGCTCGGTGTTTTCTACGTTTTCAATCAACCGAACTTCGTTTCTCAAACCGTAATGCGTGTTCTAGGTGAACGGGTAAGGTGCAAGGACTGGCTGGACATTAGCAGAGAACCTTTAGGCCATCGGAATGTCATTTATTGGCCACACGAAGACTGTGCCACACCGACGGGTGAGCTAAGCCTCGCCAGTCATAGCCGCTACCATGCCTCGCCCGCCCGCTTCGTCGACGCATCAGCTCGAGGCTATTCGCCCCCTCAAGAAACGGAGACCATTGGAGACATCGACCCGGCAGAGATGTCCGAGCAGAGACGGCGGTGGTTTAAGAAAATGAGTGGCCTTAAAGGGCGTCGAGCAAGCGGTCACCACGCAGGAGATCAACCAGCGCCATGTCAAGGACTCCCACCAAAGAAAGGCAAGCGCGCGCAAACACGCAAGTTTGCGGCTATTCTTCTTGCAATAATGTTGCGAAAAACAATGTTGCCCTATTTGTTGGTATAAACGTAAAGGGTAAAAAACTCGTGCATTGGTAGGCTCAACTTCGTGCCCTGCGTACTTCATGGGATTTTATGACTGCCTATTTATAAACGAAGTGTTATTTTAAATTTGCCATAACAACAGAGCCTTGTGAATGACGAAGCCTGGATGTTAATTTAGTTGCGGTGTTTCAAGGTGAGCTTAGCTACACTTGGGATGTAACTCATTTTGGTTAAACATTATCGCCAGAACCTAGCAACACGGATTTCGCCAGGTTTTTTCTTGCTCCAACGCAGGCTTGTTGAGTTGAAGTGGAGGGCTGCAGATTAATTTTTATTCCCTGGGTATCTTTACCGTGCGCCGAAATCTCCATCAGAAAAGCGGCCGCCTCGCCGAGAGTCGAACCCGCGTCTTCGTGCTCAGCAGCACAACGCCTTAGCCATTGAGCCACACAGGCGGGTGGCTGTGTTCCATATCACCTTTTTGTTAGTACATGGCGGGCTGTAAACTGAATGAACCGGTTATTGCATGGATAGCCCATAGCTCTCTCTAAGACAGCAGTCTGGTCGCTCTCAATGGTTGTTCGTCCGGATATGTTCCCCGTGACCCCAGGATTCCTCAAGACTCAGTTTGCGGGCCCTCTTTTGCTTGTGTATATATAATGTTATTACGATTGTGGCTCTAATCTTTGTTCAAAATGTTCGCAATGACGGTATATGTTCGCAATGACGGTATCGCAAAAGACGGTTTAGTTTACAGGACTATAGCGAATGAATGTGATTCCGATACCTGCAGCATAATTCGAATTTATAACATCCCGGTGGCTGATGCAGAAAAGTTGCGCTGAATGTTAAAAAGTGTGTTTAACGTCAAATTTTTACAAGAAAACCTTCATTCCAACTGAATACGTATACTGTAAATTACGCTGCTGTAGAACGGGCCGGGAATATAAATTAACTAGGTGTTTATTTACGAGGTGGTTCGAGGTTAAATAGATATGTTCACAATATAAATGTTACGTCTGCACGTGTTTTTGGCTTTCTGAGATAAAATTTCAGCGAACCCCCATCTAACTTAAAACAACAACCGTATTTCACTCATGTGCGCTGGAGGTTGGAGTATCCATGGTTTTTCTGGGCATCCCTACAGCCAAAGCAGCTGGTTGATAACGCTACGAAAACATACAGAATAGGGCAGTGCGATTCGTATTAGGTATTGGCACTGTCAACTTAGGCATGAGGGAAAAGTAAAAGTAAACTTAAATGGTAAGACGGGAAAGGTCATAGACGAAACCTGAGGTTGAAAGTTTCTCGTAATATCTATCGATTCGAAAACTGGAATAGAAGGGGAAAGTATATCCAAGCGCCATTCTACATATCCCAAAGTGGGACCGCTAGATTAAAGACAAATATTAGCTTTCCTTTAAAGATGACGCATTGCGCTATTCATTTTATCTTAGATCAATACGAGAGTGTAATGCATCTTCCACGTATGAGTGTAACCCCTGTTTTAGTAATGGACGATTTTCACCGCGCTTAGTAGAATTATTTGTTATTTGGTCTCATATTTGATGCTTAGGCGTTATATATCTTCCTGCTGCACTACATGCAAAGGCAAGCAGGTATCAAATAAAATAAATAATAAATAAATAAATAAATAAATAAATAATAAATAAATAAATAAATAAATAAATAAATAAAAATAAATAAATAAATAAATAAATAAATAAATAATAAAATTGCCGGAGCCGCAAGTTCGCCTCCGAACCCACCGCGGTGGCTCAGTGGCTAAGGGCATCGCGGTGCTGAGCACGAGGTCGCGGGTTCGTTTTCTCTGATGGAGGCGAAAAGCAAAAACGCCTGTTGTACGAGATTTCGGCGCACGTTAAAGAATGCCCAGGTGGTCAAAATTAATCCGTGGCCCTCCACTACGGCGCGCCTCATCACCTGCGTTGCGGTCAGCGCGTGTTAAAACCTGCAAATCAATCAAGTCGCCTCCGACGGCTTGAGAACCTTACGCATTCAAACTTGACCAACGAAATATTTATTTTTTATTCGTTGCACTATGCAAGGTTTGCTGTATGAATACTACCATTGCTATGCTTATTGGTTGAAACAAATTATGAAATTCTAGTCTTACGCCCTTTCCTTGCGTGAACACAGAGGGATACAACTGCAGCCACCTGAACCAAGGCGTCATTCGCAACGCGTCTAGAATTTTTTTAGACGTAGTACGACAATAGAGAGAAATTACTTATTTTGGACTACTAAGTATTGTGCACGTAACTCATGAAAACAACATGAAAAATAGACTGAAAATGAAAGTACTTGTTCGATCTCTCCTAGGATTACCGTGTGAAAGATCATCAGAAAGTTGATCGAGTAGAAAATTTCTTTCGCAGGAAAAAATGGGCAAATACTGGACATACTTTTTGTGTGAAGGAATTATATGAATTGGTCCTGACTGTTTTGTAGGAGTACCAAAACGCTCCTAAAGGCATTCGCGCCGGTTTTATTTACAACAAGCTGGTCAAGCAACTGTTGTAAAAATTGTTGAACTTAGTCAGAGCATGAAATTTTCAGGAAGATTATCCTAATAGAAATTGGCTTCAAGCGGCCCTTTCATCTTTGTGTGAAATTCAACCCACTAAAGTATGCGCCTCCGCCCCCCCCTTCTTCCCCGTTTATTACAGGTAAGGTGCCCCAATTTCAGGACCCAGACAATACATCTATTCCAGCTCTGCAAAGAATTGAATATTTTCTGTATTCGACAGGGAAAGAGGCACAGCAAATAAAGCAACGACCATTTGTAAGCACTGTTTAATAAATGAATTTTGGTGTCGAACTTACGCCGTGGTGAAGAAAGGCTGCGCTGAAGGCTGGAACGTCTGGTGGTTGGGCGCGGGCTCACTTTGATGTGAGTGCAGTGGACCCTAAAAATGCCGTGTTTGTGCTGTGCACAGCGCGACTGAGTCATCTGCTTGCGCGGCATGCAGTGGTCGTCCACCGGCATCAGTACGTTCACGTACTGTGACTGAACTCCAATGCCCGTAGCACCGCCGAATTTCCGGCAAGCTTTAGTCCGGCTCGAGTCCGACGACCGCATCTCGACCTGTTCTCCGGTGGCCGTTACTTCGGCCCTACAAGGGTGGCTTTGGAATGGCCGGAGCCCTACGGCTGGAATCTGGCCGTATGAACGTAAGCCGGTCGACTGGCCGACGGACACTGGGCGTTGGACAGCCATGGGAGTACGGCCGTATTCGGCCAAAAGGCCCACATTTGGACACGGGCCGAACATGGCTGCCGGAAAAAATGGCCGGCAGAAAACTCACCGGCCAAAGTACACCGGCTTGCGTTAGGCCGAACAGTCCTGTGCTGCCTGGGGACCTCTTGGCGAAAGTCCTTCCGCCGCATCTGTATCGGCAACCCTTTCCCAGAGCACGCAAGGCACAAATGTTGTTGTTGTTGTTGGTCCAAAAAAAATGGCTCGTACCCACTCAGGGGAATGTATTGAGGAGTGCGTGAGCCCTGCCTTCTTCTTCCTTCTTCTTCTTCTTTCGTTTTCACGCCGGAGTGCTGCCAGTTATGGCGCGGCCCGGGGTCTTGGGGCTTCTTTAAGCCCTACGGCGCGGAATCCATCCTGCGCGTTATAAACCGGAGACGCTGAGAACGTCTTCCTGGCATCACAAAACTGCCCACTAACTTTGAGATGAATCACAGACTTATTTAGGCACAAGCATGGTCAAAATTACATCCTCTCCCCGAAGGGAACCATGAGTAGGATGCGGAGCGTCATGGGGGTTCCGTTTGCGTTTCCTGTGCATGTTGGGTAGCCAAATTTTCGTGGATAATGTAGTGAACCCCGTAATTATCATATATCCTGCTCATGGTTCCCTTCGGGGAGATGGGTGTAATTTTCCTTATTGCATGCGTATATACGCGATGTGAGACGAGATTTGAAGCTGGTATCTAAAGGTCTGTTAGTGTTTGCGATGATGTTCTCACCTAATTGCGTGAGCACACTTCACTGACAGGGGCTGTTGCTTCCAGTGCTACTTCATCTGAAGAAGTCACGGAAGTCAAGCGCAAGCACAACGGGAGTCAATGCGAAGCATGCGACCAATCCCTAGGGGCATCCTGCCAAAATCATCATCAGAAGTGCTGCGGACGGGGCGACAGCAACGTACACGCCCTCCTCTTCGCAGCTTTGTCTTCTTCTCCTTCTTCGTCTTCAGCGGTTCCCCTATGGGAAGATGACGACGGTGGTACATGCGCAGGTGGTGTGCGGACGCCGGACCACCGCCACGCCGCGGGACATACCCCCGAGCATAAGATTGTCTTATTAAGTGCGATGCACTTTTAAGCGACCCTGAACCTGCGTCCACCGGCGATGTCCGCATAGCATACCCACGTGGGGGATTGGCCAGGAATCTCCTCGTCTTCCTTGGCGACGGGGGGGGATGGGGATTGGCCAGGAATCTCCTCGTCTTCCGTGGCAACGGGGGGAGATGGGCGCGCGCTGCCTGGCCGCTGACATGGCACATACCCACGTGTGGGATTGGCCAGGAATCGGGCGTGAGAAGGGCTAATGCACCCGCTTAAAGGAGTACTGACACGACATTTCAAAGCTGAGATCCGCTCTAGCAATAGAGAGAGAGAGAGAGAATCAATTGGCGATGTCCGCATAGCATACCCACGTGGGGGATTGGCCAGGAATCTCCCCGTCTTCCTTGGCAACGGGGAGATGGGGGCGCGCTGCCTGGCCGCTGACATGACACATACCCACGTGGGGGATTGGCCAGGAATCGGGCGTGAGAAGGGCTAATGCACCCGCTTAAAGGAGTACTGACACGAAATTTCAAAGCTGAGATCCGCTCTAGCAATCAAGTACAACGACAACAGAAATAGGTGTCTGTGAATAAATGCATCTTTTTTCTTTGTAGTTGTGTGTGTGTGTGATCTCTCTTTCGCGAACATTACCGAACCGCGCAAATTCAACTCGTGCATTCGCACTTTCACATTCTTCCCCTCGGGGAAATGCGGGGAATTTTCTCCATCTTCGTCTTCAGCGGTTCCCCTATAGGAAGATGACGAAAGTGGCGCATGCGCAGGTGGTGTGCGGACGCCGGACCACCACCTACGCCGCGGGACATACCCCCGAGCATAGACGCTCCGCATCTAATATCGTGGTCGAGTCTCAGGTACCAAAGCGCGAAAGTGGAATGTCCCGTCCTTTGCAACTGTGTTCTTGTCCTGGGCCTTCACTCCCTGAGGAGGGCCCAGGTAGATGCAGTTGCCCTGTGAGTCTAAAAATTCCCCGCATTTCCCCGAGGGGAAGAATGTGAAAGTGCGAATGCACGAGTTCAATTTGCGCGGTTCGGTAATGTTCGCGAAAGAGAGATCACACACACACAAACTACAAAGAAAGAAAGATGCATTTATTCACAGACACCTATTTATGTTGCGTTGTACTTGATTGCTAGAGCGGATCTCAGCTTTTGAAATTTTGTGTCAGTACTCCTTTAAGCGGGTGCATTAGCCCTTCTCACGCCCGATTCTTGGCCAATCCCCCACGTGGGTATGTGCCATGTCAGCGGCCAGGCAGCGCGCCCCTCTCCCCCCGTTGCCAAGGAAACGAGGAGATTCCTGGCCAAACCCCCACGTGGGTATGTGCCATTTCAGCGGCCAGGCTGCGCGCGCCCTCTCCCCCCGTTGCCAAGGAAGACGAGGAGCGCGCGCACCCGCAGATGTTGTTTGTGGACGGCGGCGGAAAGCTTCAGGCTCGCTTAAGAAGTGCATTCACACTTAAAACCCACCCGGCATCTCGTTGTTAACAACCTCAACTGGACCACAAGTGCACTAGAGGGAGCCGAATCTGACAAAGACCTGCGTGAAGCATTGGAGCAGGGTAGCAGGTGGCGATCTCCTTAAGACAAAGGAGGCCATTTGCCGATGCAGCCATGCTATACGTAAGTAGGCGTTAAAGGGGTAAACGCCAAATACAGCTCGCGGTAATTTCTACCATCGCCATATCTTGTTTTTTTTTTGCTTTTTGTTACTATTGATTATCATTGTCAGGGCCCTTTTCTAGGCTTTGAATATCACAGGATCTGCCACATGTTACTTCCATTTCTTTTCCAGATGCACTGCGAGACATGTACTCATGCTACAAGTTTCCCTGTTTTTGCCTGCAATCGAGATTCTTTTTAGTGTACATTTATGTGTGAGAATTTATGTGTAAATGTCTAATGTAAGTCTCCCTTGAGAATTCTCATGCCTCTGCATATCATTCATAGTCTTGTCATGTCACTTGTAACCATACAAAATTGTGTAAACAAAGCTATTGTTGGAAAATTACCTATTATAAAATTTTAAAACAGTCCATTTCATGGCAGCTAGGGTGTGCTGGAAGCACATGGTTGCTTACTTCAAAAAAGCCCCAGGAAAAAGTCAAAAGGGAAAATATCTGACCCAAAAATGGTGGAGGGAAGTTATTGGATATATCTTTTAGCATTAAAAGGCTTTAGACAGCCCAAAGAGACTGATTTTGGCTACCACAAATTATCTCCCCCGTTATATTGTAATACCCATGGGCAACTCTTTCGGAACTGAGAGAATGATGTGTAATACCGTAGCCTCCTTTATACTTTCTGTGCCTGCGACGTGCGCCGCCAGCGACCATCGGCGGTCCGCCCGCCGACTGCCACCGGCCGCCGAGTGCGGCGCTAGTCACGAAGGACTGCCGCCGCCCGATCTCTGTTACCGCACTTGCCGCTCCGAGCGGGCTGGCGCTGCTCCTGCACCGAGTTTCTTTTCTTGCAGAATCGCACGTTGCTTTCTCCCCCACGTGCAGTGTTGAGTGCCCGCAACCCTTTAGTACATGGTTCTTTCGCTTCTGACGCCGGAGGGATGTGGACGAAGTCCAGTATAGTGATCCCATAGAACCTCTGTTCGGCACTCTGTGGAGATCACTGGGTTCCAATGACCAGTTAGATGTTCGTTTGGCCATGTCTGGGTTGGAGAAGCTCTTGAAAACCGGAATTGCTGCAGCGTCGGAAGGAAGCAATGTGCTGCACAATGAACAGCCTGAGCCCAGCAAGGGGCTTTTAACTCAATGCGATCGAAGCCTGCTACGGCTCTCGTGAGCTGCCACTAGAAGCTGCACATGTAGGTTGCCAATGGTTACAAGTTTGCCAACGCTGCAGCTTTCAGCAAACAGTGTACGTGGGTGGCTATGTTGTCCGTGTCGTCAGGGAACATGTGATGTACGACAGCTGCTGTTCGCTGACTACGGAGCCACAGTCTGATCAGCCACTCCAGCAATTAACACGGAACCAAGACAGAGGCGGACTAATGTACCCTTCTGATAAGCTCGTCTATGTCTTGGACATCCTGCGCCTGTTCATAGAAGCTGCCCTGAAGAGGAGCCGAAGCTGAAGAAGCCATTGAGGACACTTCAGGAAGCGGCTGTACCTGCCATTGTTGATTCTGGTCCCCCTCAGCTGACCCCACAGTGAACGGCTGCACCACAAGGAGCTGGCACAGCTTATCTGCCTGAAATTTATCAGGCCACTACTTGTGAACTATGCCTCTGCAGCCACCGACAAAAATGACGTGTATAAGTCATTTTCGAAAAAGGCTCTTTGCAGATAGTATATAAAGCTTTAAAAAGCAGCCTTTATTTGTTGCCTCTTGCTCTTCAGAATAAAATGTTTGAGTGCTTTTTGGTTTCCACTGAATAATTGCCTGGTTTTTTGCGCTGCTGAGCACTGAGGTCGTGGGTTCGATTTCTGGCTGATTTGCTGATGGAGGCGAAAAGCAAAATACACCCGTGTGTAAGAGATTTCGGCGCACGTTAACGATCCCCAGGTGGTCAAAATTAATCCGGAGCCCTCCACTACGGCGCACCTCATCGCCTGCGTTGCGGCGGCGCGTTAAACCCTACAATCAATCAATCAGTTGCCTGGTCTTGTTTTGTGCCCACTGGGTTGCACCTCATTTCAACTTAATATGCTTTTCTGCCTGTTTCATTTGTTTCACTAATTATATGCGGCACTGCTGAGAAAAAAAAAGGACTTGTGCGTCACGACGTCCATCAGGGGTTTCTCTAACAAAAAAATGCGATGCTGTTTGTAACAGCACATTTATGTGCACTTAAGCATTTTATTTTTATTTTTATGTCGTTCTTTTTTGGGTTGTGGTAATCGTACAGCCAACTCCGCACAGTGCTCACTGCAGTCTGTCGTCGTGCTGCTACGCATGATGTTGGCTCGATTCTCTCAATAAATATTACTCCTACGTTTGGCACCACTTGAACCCTTTGAATAAAGGCTGTAGCTCTTCCTGTATTTCCACCAGTACAGTTTTTGTTAGAAAGCACGCAAACTGCAAGCAAGAGAGCTCTATAACGGTGCGTTAATGCGCGCACGCCGGCACCAAGCCGGCACTGCTGCGCGCTCGCCATCGGCGCGCCGACGGCCGCGGCACTCTACGTAAGTGGCGCCCCCACCAAAGTGAGCGGTGGCTCTCCACAACTCGAGCGACGGAGCCCTCCTATTGTTCTCCCGGCGACGTCGCAGGCGCAGAAAGTATAAAGGAGGCTATGGTAATACACACCTGTAAACAGCCGTGGTACTGAGGTGAGCATGGCCACCAGTAGAACTTGGGAAGTGGCAGAGGCAACCCCACCTGATGCAGCCAAAGGTGAAGGCAAGATGTGGGCAGCAGCTGGGATCAGAGAGAAATAATTCCAACAAATAAAAAATCTACACACCAGTAAAAGGACAACACCAGGTCTCGGCCTGTAGGGCCCATATAAATTAGGTCAAGAAAAATTTTCTATTTTCTGAAATATAGCATAAGAAGCAGGGTACCATTTCATACAGTTTTTATAAAAAAATCAAGGACATTTAAAGGGCCTTTCACAAAATTTTAACAGTACGAACCCAGTTTGCACACATTAAATTTTATTGCAGAAAACAAAGGAAAGTGCTTTCTTTACTGCACTTATTTTCATTCACTAGACGAAGTTAGTTTCATTAAACTAGACTAGATGAAATTCTGAAGCTCAGAGCAAATCTTTTAAGTTGTTTTCCACTTGTATCCTAATGCTGTTAAGTTCGACTTTAGATTTTGCGGTCATTCTCATTTTCTGTCTTCACCACACGTGTGATGCCGTCCCATGTTTCTGCATTTTTGGCAAATCCACCTTCACAAACCATAAATAGGCAGCAATGGCTTTAATCCTACATAGGATGTACAAATCACCTGATCACGATTGCACACGAACTGACACATAAAAAAGAAAGCAAACAAAGCATCAACGCCACCAGAGTGGGCACAGACCAAATAGAAATTAATTATTTATGATAGTTTGACGGCTGCCCCTTTGTAACAGGTGGAGGCTCTCGGATGGGTATATATTAGTGGCCGTCCTAGCGTTAAATAGTTTGTTGTTGTCACCTTTTTCATTCTAGCCAGCTCATTTTCACCAGTCCCCCAGTCGACACTACCTAATGTAAGCTGGATCCTGTGGGTTTATACTGCTTACCTGTCTTGTTGGCGCTGTACTTGTATCCGTGCATGCACTTTTGAGGAATACTTCATGCACAGAACACAGAAACAAGAAAAAAGGGGCATAGACACAACACTGACACAGCACTGACACAGCGCTGTTCCTGTCTGACGTGCATTAAGAATGTAAAAATAACAAATAACTGACAGTCCAAAAGTTTAAGCAGCAACCCCCAGCACCTCCTATGCAATGGACACCACTTGGGTGTTGTAGGTTCAGCTGTATGGACAGCAAGACCTATTTTGGCCAAGTCCTGTTCCTCCCCACATACTGCACACAACCCCTACACCACCTTGAAACACTTCCACCTCCCCATCAGAGTTCTCAACAATCGACAACATGTATATGTAGTGAGGTGAAGTTAAAGGGCTCGGCCGATCCTCCAAAAGGATGGTGCAGAACCTGCTCACGCACGCCTGGACCAAGGAAGAAAAGAAAGAACCAGTCCAGCCAAAGCGTTAGCGCGACGGTGCCCCTCGCTACCAAGTATAAACAAAGCCCAATGCGGCAAACAGACAATGCTCAGGCTACGAGGCTGGAACTAATTATGTGTTGCTAATACATCCCTCTGAACATGAAGCCAGAAAAGGAAAGTAAAATACAACTAAATTCACCAGTTCATATTTATGTTCAATTCATGTAACTGCATTTTCATTTAAGTAGGCAGATATTGTAATATGTCTTTGGGGTAGGTGGCAATGCTCTAGCCTCACTGTGGCCCGCAACGTAAGGCTTTTCGCCAATTTCGAAGTTGAGGCCAGCCAAACGAAAAAAAAATGTGGCGGATGCAAGTTCCCCTGTTCCTTGAGCAGCAGTTTGAGTTAGCACTGCCGGTGTTGCACTAAGCAATAAGAAATCAGGTTTGTCAGGATCACAACCAATGAGCCCCCATAATATAGTATTCACACAACATGGCCGCGCGGAAACCCCAAAGTTTAAGGTCTTCCAAGGACAAAAAGAAATTCCAGGACAATCAAGAGCATGAAAACGCAACTTGCCATTTTAACAGGTTTACAGTACCTGGGTGCACTCTGTTCTATGTTGATGGACATCAGCTGCATCTCAATTACTTCTACTTGTTCTTGTGACATGCTCCATTATAGACTTAGTAATTTGCTGAGGGCTATTTTAACTGATCACAATTCATGAACGTTAGCCAACGAATAGAGTGATGAGAGGGAGTACAATTGAAAACATTGCTTTTCAATGAGCACTAGATTTAAAGTCTTGAAGGTGTATTCAGTACTCAAAGATACCTAAAATAATTGAGAGCCGCTGTCTCTAGCAGCATGAGATTGTCACTGGTCTATACAGCATCATATGAAGGACCACAAGCATTTGGAACTGAGTTAGCTCATAAGGAAGCACCTAAATTTGATAACAAACCTGCCTTTAAGGTATTGTAAGGCATCCATGCATGGCGGGTTTAGCTTTGTTCCACCTTTTCGTAGGAGACTGTTCGACTGGAAATCATTTGTGAAAAAAGGCTGATTAAAAAGCTCACCATAAAGAGAACCACCCTACATTGAGAAATAATCTGGAAATTAAATATATCGTCATGTACATTCCAATTTTCAGCAACAAACTACTGATCTGTAATAGCTGACACTCAATGAGAGTTAGCTACAAAATATAAAGGACAGGATTTCCTGCTTTTGTGCATTTTTCAGTAGTCCCATGCTGAGGATACACCAGTCTGCAACATTTTGCAGCATAAAGTCTCGCTGAGGCCATCCAATGAACTGTAAGATACTCAGCTATTCAGAAAGACTGTTATGGGCTTTAGAGTTAAGAAGGTTCCCCTCTCCCTCTCTTAAATGCACAAAAACTTCGTGCACTAGTCAACTTCAGCCGATTGGTAATGCGTACTTGTACAGTACCAATCAATTGGGAGGTGATCATGGGAGCACCGATCAGGGGGCCTTTCAAGCTGCATGGCAGCTGTTATCAGACTTTTTTTAGTTAAAAATAGTGTACATGTAGGGCAAACGTAGTGACACTTTGCACCACATTCTCAGTACAGAAGCCTGAAAACCAGCATGTGTGATTGTTTCTCTTACTGAAGCATGCCTCAAGTCAAGTCTTGTTCCTTATGTTCTGTAACAAGCCAGCGAGTCCGTCAAATTTGATCGAAACCTGCAGCCCATATGTTAAAAACAAAAATGTATGCTCCATCATTATGCATTTTGACATTTGTGAAGACCAGTCCCTTTCTCCTGATTAGCTGCTGCTATAGTGCAAGCGGAGCACCCATCCCCTAAACAGATAAGTATACAGAATAGTCGAACACAATCGGTGCTGGATCATTTGCTGTGCGGTTTAAACATCAGAAAGCCTTAATAGGAACGTATGACGGGTGTTGAGATGTAGTATCAAATGTCGTTAATTCGAATTTTTTTAAGTTATTCAACTCATGCTTTGGTCTTGCTGACATTACGTGCATTTTAATGCGCAAGAATTCACAGTAATTCAAACGAGCACGAATACACGAGTAATTTCAAAATACCGCAACACTAAACACCCTATCATCAGCAGAAAAACTAACACGGTGCCGCCTTTAAATAAGAATTGCAGGCAGTATATGCCATGCACCAGCTCCTGTGCTGCGTGCCACCTTGTACTGGCCACATTTTTGGACATTTTCGCACTGACAGTGAACATTCTGAGGCCGGCAAAGAAATGGCTTCTCCTCCCCACCTCCCGAGTGCCGTCAGTGTGCATTGGATCTAGATTGCAAGCAATAAGCAACGTTTGAGGAGTCACAACACAGCAATTGAACGCAGGGACGCATGACTCTTCCTTGCGTTGTGCGCGCGCATACTCGTCCACCGAAGTTCCTTTCGTGTGCAGAGTTGCTGTGTGCGCTCAACTAAACCTCCCTATTATAATACCAGACCAACCGATAGATCAATCAGCTAATATTATTATCACCACATGATCCATCAGTAATTCGTAACTGAGGTCCCTCCTCCACGCACGCGAGGAAATCTTAAATAGCCATTTCACTTCCTATGTCAAGTTGTAGTGTCATAGCCTCAAGACTGAGTCTTGGCCAGAAGCTGTTCAAAGGTGTAGCAGTATCTTAGGTTGGTCGACAGGCAGGTAATGGTCAATGAAGGCCTACAGGAGTAGCGTCAATACAGGTTTGAGCCTTTGATGTGCGGGTTGAGCGCAAACCCATGCGCCCAACAGATTGTCTGTGCGGTGTATGTAGGCTCGCGGGTTCCCCAGCAGTTGGCCCCGTACTGCGCAATGTACGTTGAGCCACGGGTTTCTCAGCGGATGGCCCTTCGCTCGCAGACGCCAATCTTTGAGCTGTAGCTCATCTCATATTCGTCTAGGCATGTCCTGAGACGACAAAAATCGTGCACGGTTGGAGGCCAGATCCCCGCCTGGACGGCATGGCACCGGTCACACCCCGAGCCGTTGTGACACAGGAGTTCTCACAACGGCTTTTCTTTTAGATCCGAAGCATCTCATGCTCGGGGGCTGTGTCCCTCCCTCCCTCGTTGTCGTTGTCTTTGTCCGCTGTCCGCACTTTACTGCGCATGCGGGCGTCTCTTCAGCCCCGTCAGCGTTTGGGCTGACATCAGCGCAGTCCCACCATAAAAAGAAAGTTAGACGGCACCCGCTTTCGATCTCACGGCTCTCTGGCCGCAACGGGAGGTACCTGGCGCTCTTCCCACTGCGCTACAGACCGAGACGAGATCATGTGCTACGAACGCGCCTTATGTCCTTTACTCATTTTTATTATGCATATTGGCGAGAACTCTAAAGCACCAGCCGTACTTGTAACGCTCTCCATATGCACGAAAATGAGAATCTGGTTAAGAATTCTAACGTGTTAGAAGGAAATTCTCAAAGTAGCTGTATGTTTTCGTTCATAATTAAACAGCGTCACCATGAACGCGAATGGGCATGTCCTTAGGACGCCGTAGAGGCTCAAGAGCTACAGGTAGCTGTCTGACGAGGGGAGGCGTTTGTGGGATCTCCATCGCCGTGCGTCTCTTTCTGAGTTGGGAACCAAAGAAGGTTGTTCATCACCATCATCATCGTCGTCGTCGTCGTCTTTATCATCATATTCATATTCTCGTGTCACCGCGCTTCCGCCGCATCATCATTGCCAGCACAATTCGCGCACAGGCACGCGAGCTCCAGAAGCGCGAGCAGAACGAGAATCCGCCATTTCTTCTTGCAGTACAGTACACAGGCCGAACAAAGCCGAAACAACATAACGGCAACACAATGGAACCTACACGGAACCCCCATGATGCTTCGCTTCCTCCTCATGGTTCCCCACGGGAAGATGGTGTAATTTTTTAATGACTAATCACTTACGTTTGCAATAGGCATAACTACTCTTAAATTGACATGTGAAGCCTGATGCAGCACAGCCCATTAGGGTTCAATTTTATCCTTCAATTTTGAATTTGAATTTTACGTTTGGACACATATGTCATGAGAACCCCCCAAAGAAGTAGCAGCGTAATCAAAACAACCAAAGAATAACACAAAAACCACCAGAAGCACTAAGGGCCAATCTGAAGGAATTGAATGCGAGGGATCATGTGAAACCGAAAAGAGAACAAGAAAAAGAAGAGCAGGCTTTGCTCCTGGAACAAACCCCAGCTTCCTTTGACCCTCGCCAGGGCTTCATGACACCTCAGGCTGCGATCTTGGAGTGAGACCCCCTGGAAATGCTTTCTCAGCTTCAGACTTTGGAACGAGAACCCGGTGGCCTACTGGGCAAGGACGCTTGGGCTTTCAACCCACGGCCGATCTGGAACGCACCAGAGGCTATAGGGCCCCTGGCTTCTGGCGGCGAGGGCTGTGCTCGCTACAACAAGGATTTAACCATATGATTAATGTCCGCACTGACACTACTAAGACAACCTTAAAACTAACTATGATGGCCAACGTGAGGTACCAAAATTCATAAGAATTATATTTCGTGAACGGTGACTGAGGACATTTTAGCCCAGCATACAGGTCCCATCTGAACCTGCAAAATACTTTTCTCTGTGCATTCTAACCCCTTGGGTGATTGAAGTGACAATATATACACGCATGAAGCCATGTCCACAAAATGTGGCTGGAGAAAACATGCACGAACGCGGACAGGGTCATTGCCATGGAAGTATACATCCTGCAGCAGAATGGCGAGCTGTGCATAACTAAACCTTCAAAATGCACATCACTGAAAAACTCCTCCTGTTGTCCTGTCCGCTTGTCTTGTTAGTCCTAGGTTTTTTGGTGAAGCATACGTTGTACAGCAGTAAGCATCAAAGTAGTGCAAGAACTTATTACTGCAAAATTACATTCATACATAGTCTTCCCTCAATTTAAACTCTGTTTACGTCAAATTTCCAATGGCCACTGCATTCCAATTGTCGAGGTTTTAATTCGACTGTAGTCAGTTGTTTAGGCAGGATTTCATTAAATTAGTGCATTTTGCTCATGTTCTTTCACTGGCCTTTACGTTTTCAAGCAAACAACGGCCATGTGACAGTGGTGGCACAGGCACTGCTTAAAAACCCTGGTGGACCGGCGCACGTTAAATCCCAAGGTGTCAAAAATCGGCCTCCACTACGGCGCGCCTCATCGCCTGGTTGCGCGGCGCGTTAACCTACAATCAATCAATCAATGGTGGAAATGAAAGCAAAATAATCGATCTCCCCCACTCACTTCGGCTACTACTGCACCTACTATACCCTGATCCCAAGCAAGCTGAATATTTTTACAATTCAACTTTGCATTGATGCACAGTCAATGAGGCCACATGAGAACACGTACCGCATAATTCCTACAATGCAGTGCAGGGTGGGCATGAGATTGCATTGGCTTGCACCAGGAGCTACATGAGAAAAACAAGTTAACAAATCTATGCCTCAGTAATGCAGCACACGCAAAATGTAACGAATTGGGTGCTTGGGTGGCATTTAAGCAACAAACATGACTGGCAGACGGAAAAATCAAGACGCAAACAAGATGCACGTGAAGTAAAACGTGATACACGCAATCTGCATTTGATACGGGCTCAATTTTATGGCATGCAGCAGGCTTTGTTTGTTGCATAGGTGGAGTGACTTGACTGTATTACATGCTATTCCGGATAGGCCTTCCCCAATGAAAAGTTGGCAGTCAGTCTTGTTACGAGTTTGGTTTTACGTTTGCACTTCAGTGCTAGACATAAAAGAGACACCAACTTGTGCAAAAACCAGGTTGCTATATTGGGCAGAACGGTGTGCTAAAAACACAAATGTTACGATTGCAATTTTTCAAGCTGCTTATGCTAAAATGCTATAGGACTGAAAGCGAGTAACACCGCACTGATTTTGTCATTCTACGGTTTCTTCGCCCAAATCTTGGAAATATATACACACAGGATGCAAAAATAGAAAAGCCAGCCACTCGTGTTCATTACATCACTGCCGCGCATCGGGTTTCGCCGTTCTGGTGAACACTCGTGCGTTCTAATGTTTTTTTTCCTGACTGTACAAAAGTCGTCTTCTATGCTGCGAACACAAACAATCCCGAAGACACTTCAAAGGCGTTGTGCCTTTAAGCACGAGTGGGAAACCAGGCCGCCTAAAGAATATGGACAAAACGTCCACACAACTAGGCCACTACGGCAAATCAGCATCGCGTCGCCAGTAGGAGCAATTGGTCTAGCTGGCAGTGCGCGAGATGTTTACGTTAGCTGGTGTTGCCATTCCTATAGGATGTTTCTCGGTTTATGTCTTTCTTGTCTGAATAAAACTCATTTATAGTTCAGCGCTTTGTCCTATCCTCTCCTTGTTATGTCCTCGTCTGCGTGGGCCGTTAATCCCTTAAAAATCGCGTCGCCAACAACCGTTTTCGTTGAGGAACGCTTCAAAAGAGTTTGAACTTGGACTGGTTTGTACATAACTTCAAGAGAAGGCGGGAGCCAATGGAGCGGAAGGAGGCGGAAACTAACGAAACAAAGCACAAATGTTTATCTACTTATCGCTCCGTCCCGTCTATAACGCTACCGCTTTCTTTCGAAGGCACGTTTCACACAACGCCAGCAACAAAGTACAACGTATATGCCTTTTCATAGATATACTGGCAAAACTAATAAAGCCTGATATTTCACAGGTAATGTTGTTGAGATGCACAATACTCACGAGGGGAAGGCGATGAACGACGTGGCAACGGTCTAAACAGTGTTGCATCCGGTGACAACTATCGGCGCACTGGCGACTCGCTGAACACTTGCGGACGAATTGAGCTCTCAACCCAATTCACACGGCTGCACACAGTCTTCATTCATTCACAGTTGTAACAGTAGGCATTTGAATAAAATTCAAGGCTCTCATCCTGTTACACGTTTAAACTGAACTGCGCAGCACACACCTGACAGTTGCTCTATAGTGCCTAGAATATTCTAGGCACTATAGTTTCTTTTTGAAGGTCATGACCAGTGGATTGTATTGGCTCATATTATCTGGATTTATAGAATTGTCGTTATTTTGCCGCCTCAAAACAACATATCAAACAATGAATTTTTCAACTGTAAAGGCACCATTGTGTGTACCTTATATAGTTTATATCTTAACAACCGGAGCCATTCATGCCCCACTTTGGGTATCACAGAGATAATGAAGGAGACGGCGCTCATGGCTCATACAAATAAAAGAACATTGTTGGCCGCGAAACTCGAGCCTCAAATAAAACTCTGTTCTTTATAAGGCATTTTACTCACTCAATTAAAATAAATTGGATGCTTTATTTGCCTAAATTTTGCATTGCAAATTCGAGTAGCCATAAACAAATGGCGCGAAATTCAAGCAACAGAATCAAAACCCCGCAGGTGGTATGTCTGATATATCAAGATATTATGTGTGTATAAGTTTAAATAGAAAAGATAACGCATAACACTAACGTCTTACTTTATAAACTAACACTAGGCATGTGCATTTTCTATCCAAGCAGCGTATTAGGCCTCGCGAACGATCCTCGACTGCAGCACACGTTTTTTTTTTTTTCAGGGAAGTGCGCTTGCGTCATTATCGGCTCCTTTTGCTTTTAGAATTTGTGAAACACACGTGTATGACGCTTAAGAATGTAGGTTTTTTCTACTGAATTTTAAGGCACAAAAAAAAGTTCTCAGATTCTGGCGTAACATACATGAACACTGATGTTTTTTATGGCAGCATATACTTTTACTAAGCCATGGGAAATAGCTGAGCCCAATGCATGGAGTGCATGCCGTCTTGAGATCACTTACCATAAAATGTTTACTTCACCTCTTGAATAAGCGACCACTCCAGTTTGTGTCGCAAAATATTTTAATATTGGGACCAAGCTAAACAGTGGTGCACAGTTAGAAAACCGTAAAACTGAAATGGAACAATTTCAAGCACAATGAGCTATCTAAAGTTGTGGTATGAATTCTGATGCTCCAGCGGTGGGATAGTAACGCTGAGGACTGAAATTAACGTCAATAAGTTATAAATGCTCTAATGTTACAAAATCCTAACGTAACTGCCAGCCTTAAAGGGCTGCTAATTTTTAAATTCAGTCATGTCTTTTTCAAACAGGATATTGCACCTCCCATCGAGCCCGTAGCTTCGGCTGGGTGTTGCTAGAATTCCTTTCAATACATGGCATAGTGTTTTTTAACAGAAAAACCCAGATGGACTTTAAAAATGCCTTTTGATATTTTTCACTAAACTTTCGGGCTGTTTAAGGTCTTGCCTTGCGACACCCATGAAGAGAAAAAAACACAAGAAAAGGCCGGTTGCCCCGTGAGCGTGCATTCGTGAAGAGTGAACGGCATCATACAGGCTTGCGCATGGGCCTCCGCCACGGGGGGCGGCTCACAACAGAGAAAATACTGAGCGCAGAAAATACGAGCGCATGTGAGCATGCTTCACGTGAGGAGCGCTTGGCATCGTGCAGGCTTGCGCGTGGGGTTACGCCAGGTGAGAGGCTCACAAAAAGGAAAAGGAAATTACCGAGTGCACGTTAGCGCGCGCCTCGTGACGAACACCCGGCATCATACAACTAGCAGTTCTGGTCTTAAAGAAGTACCTCCGCAGCACTTTAATGTAGCAATAATTACTGACTCCTTATCTGTTTGTTCTGCTCTGTCTTCGTCCGAAAATTCCGCTCTTATTCGTACTTTCAACTTCCTTGTGCCTTCCCATTTGCGGGACATCTGCCTCATTTGGGTTCCAGGTTACAGCTTAATAAACAGGCTGATTCCTTGGCGCGATCGTGGTTGGATGGCCCTTCAGTTGACCTATGCTCCTATTACCTTTATTGTAGCAGAAGCAAGGTTTCGTACCTATCGACAGCTAGCAGGAGTGCAAAAAGGGATCATCAATAATTTTGCAGATTATGTCCTTTTAAAAGCATAATTTATTACCCGTTTTTGTGAATCTCGTCAATGCGAGATCACATTAACTAGCTTCAGATGTCGAGTCCCCCAACTCAACTTTTATTGCACCGTGCTGGTCTAGCCTCCTCCACCCGATGTGCTGTCTGCGGTAATCAGGAGACTTTAGAGACCGTCCTATTGCATTGCAGCGGCTTTTTTAATGATGAGACAACGTCATCTTGCCACGTCATTGCGACGAATTGTTCTGCCTATTTCCATGCCCATACAACTATCTTTAGGAGCCACATCACTGGGATATTGTCACCGAGGGGTGGCTGCAGTCATTCATGCATACGTTTCCGAGACCAGGCGCTTGTCCGGTTAGCTTTGATTCTTGCAGGTATTTTTACCGGTCCAAAAAGCTCATTTGTTCTAATCCCAAACTCTGCTTACAAATTTCAACCAATTCTATTTCTATCTTTCTGCGTATAATCGCTAGGTTTATAATTTTCCTGTGTTTTAAGCGGGTGCATTAGCCTTTCTCACGCCCGATTCCTGGCCAATCCCCCACGTGGGTATGTGCCAGGTCACCAGGAACAACAACAACAACTTCCCCTTCGAGAACACTCTCCCCAGCGTTCGTGAAGTGACCTCTCGCGTGCTCTTCTACTCGCCAGTTCACGCACGCTCGCACCGGAAGTGTGGAGCACCGAACAGCTCACGCTGCAGACGCCGTGTTCGCGAACCCGGTAGCCTCCGGTTCGGTCCAACTTGTTGAAGCCAGCGGATGAAACGATCCGGGCCGGCCATTCATGGAGAGCTTTCGACAGCAAGTTCGGAAATCCATGTCAGGTGGAACAGCCGAGTCTTCGACGAAGGGAGAGAGAGAGAGAGAGAGAGAGAGAGAGAGAGAGAGAGAGAGAGAGAGAGAGAGAGAGAGAGAGTCACTTTATTTTCCAAGCAAGTTGGCTAGGAACGCGTGGTGGCTGCCGGCTCGGTCAACGAGAAGTAGCTGCACCCCCGGTTGCGAGCAGCCCAGCGCGTCCTCCCACTGCTCGACGCCGGAGATGGGGGGAATGGGTTAACAGGACAGGCCCACAAGGCCTGGGTTAGTGCGTCCAGGAAGTCACAGAGGGGACAGTTGGGTGAAGGGAACTCAGAGGGATAGATCTTTTGGTGGAGGGAATGACTGGCGAGGCAGTTTGTCTGTAAGAGTCGCCATAGGCGCTCCTCGGCGTCCGTGAGGGATGACTGGGCAGAGGGGTAGCGGTGACGGGAGATGCGGTAATGCCTCGTGCCTTCTTCGTACGAAAGCAGTCGATCGCGGCTCGACCGAGCATCGTGGTAGAGAGGCAGGAGCGAGCCAAGCACGGCTGGTGAGTTCTCGTGCTGCTTTGTGGGCCGCCTCGTTGCCTCCCACCCCCGTGTGGGCCGGAGTCCAGACGATGTCGACAGGTTGAGTAGGGGATTTTGGAGAATTATGAGTGCCGTAGCCTAACTGGTACCGCGAATGAAGTTTTTAACAGGCCGTCTTCGAATCGGTGATTATAATGTGTGATTGCGGCCTGGTGATAAGGGCCAGGGTTATTGCCGCCTCTGCCGCCGTTGCGGTGTAAGATGTCCGCACGGGGAGGGAAGTGACCGGGAGAGAGCCCTCCAGCTCTCCTGTCCCTCCAGCCTTTCATCCTCGGTAAAAGCTGGGGAAATTGTTTTTGTTAACATATGTGGCTGAACAGTGTCGCCAGTGATTTGGCCAGGCCAGCA
Organism: Haemaphysalis longicornis; assembly: GCA_013339765.2. Taxonomy (NCBI): domain Eukaryota; kingdom Metazoa; phylum Arthropoda; class Arachnida; order Ixodida; family Ixodidae; genus Haemaphysalis; species Haemaphysalis longicornis. The sequence continues at coordinate 99,137,082 of CM023457.1, read as the reverse complement.
TTCGTATTTTCGTTACGCAGGTAGAACGACCAAGCAAAATGGTGGTTTCACTAAAGAGAAACTGCTGTGAGCAGCCAAATTTTCTTCAGATATATGTAAGTCTAAGTTAATTATTGTGGCATCCGCATTTAAATTTCCGAAAAAGCAGTATTCTTGGATTACAAAACTCGCACATTCACATACGAAACCCCTAGGTAACCTTAAAAAAGTACGCCTGTGAGGAGTTTGAAAATAAGTATAGCAGATATAGCTAACATAAATGTAACTGCGACAACATGTACGAAGTAAAAACTAAAATACCAGCAACATCCGAACTACGTCACCAAAAAGTGTCTTAATATCATCCACAAATAAAGTAGCAGCAACATCTAGAGAACGTCTTTAACATAGTTCGAAATAACATCCGAATATAAGGTACCAGCCACATTATCTTAATATCCAAAATTCTTCATTAAAATATTGCATGTTGTTCGGATGTCTAACAAATATACTGCTGGACATAGACCTTCGGATCTTTTTGGGATGTCGCAGATGTTAGTGGTTTGCTGGGTTATAAGGTCACTCTACGGAGGATAAAGTTTACTATAGGGCATCTAAAATCAACCAAACATTCTGTGGGAAAGCATAGAACCAAGGTGCACGAAGCACTTTTGACACAGGTTGTGCGTGATTTTGCGCAGCAACCTCGATTGCGGCACAGGTAAGTTCCGTCCATGCGCACACAACCGCGCCCGGAGGTGGGCCGATGTTCAGCGTCCCAATGTGACAGGGCACCTGCAGCTTGCTGACATGGTGGTGAATCGACGCACTGATTGGCCTCATGTCAAACACACCAGTTATGATTAGGTGAGTACAAAGGGATGAGCCAGGAAAGTTCTGAATGTGTGGGCTAAACCGCCTTACAGTAGGCCTCCACTGACACGGGGAGTCGTTCAGGCCACTGCTTACATCTTGGCTCGTCTTTTGGCACTGATTGGTTCGATAATTGCTCAGCCCTGAATTGCGCTGAGAGGGGCTTGGCAGTTTTACCCTGTCGACTTTGGTGCTGACAAGTTGGCAGCGGTATTCAAACCAATTCTCGAAGTAGCGAGCTGCGCGAAACCAAAGATAATCACACGAAGCTAAGCATGTTGTTGCAGAGAACCAAACCAGAACTCTGGTTTTCGGTTCTCACATTTGGTGCATATGCATGTGGCAAATATCCCGGAAAGTCTTAAAAAAAACATTGCGTTGGCACAAGTGCAAGTGCTTGCGCATGAGTCCTTAAAAGTTTGCGCATCGTCCCGCTCACATTGCTAGAAATTTGAACATCATTTTAGGTTCATGCTGTAATTCTTCTGCCGTCACAGGACATCGCGTGATCCTTTTATCTCATTCTGGCTTCATAAATTAAATACTGCTTTAGTGACGGAAAACGATGAAGAGTATGTTCAAGCTGGTTCGTGGCTTACTGACACAAACAGAAATTTGATACTTCAGCGTCCCTAAGCGTCCCTTTTGAAAAATATGACCAAGCAATGCCTGATATGAAGTGCAGAAGAACTGCAGTGAAGGATATGAGGTCAAGTGCCATGAGGGTATTTTAAGGAATCTTTTGACCTAATGTAAGGAGTGGCGTAGAAGCATGATCGTAATCCCATGCTCGCAGAAGTTGGTGGTGTTTAATACCGGTGCCACACATGCATGAAAAATTGACATTAAGTGCTTAAGGCCTTAAGAAAACGAATGAAATTATTTGGGTGGGTTGTGCCACATGCCGAGATTCAAAGGAGCTAAATGTATTGCGCATGATGGTGATAATGACCAAACAGAAGCACTCATATTTTGAAGGTATTTAACATGAAAAAATTACGTCTTAGAAGTGTTCAAAATGTTCTTTTGGAAAGAAAACATTATGAGAAATAGTGTTTCCTAAAAAATGGTGGTAGCCATTTCTAAAAGTGGCTTCAGCAGCGGCCATCACCTGCCAGGGGCAGCCAAATCTGAAAAATTTAAAACGATGCTAACATGACGTTCTGCATTTCACCCTGTTTTACTGAACTCGTATACACAACTTTGCCGCCGAGAGGACACAAATATCATCTTATTTCGAGTTCAGCTACCCCTGCCGCGTCGGCACTCTGGTGCTGAGTTGATTGATTAATTGATTGATTGTAGGGTTTAACGCGCGAAGCAACGCAGGCCATGAGGCGCGCCGTAGTGGAGGGCTTCGGATTAATTTTCACCACCTGGGGATCTTTAACGTGCGCCGAAATCTCGTACACACGGGCGTTTTTGCTTTTCTCCTCCATCAAAAAAGCGGCCGCCGTGGCCGGGAATTGAACCCGCGAGCTCGTGCTCAGCAGCGCAACGCCTTACCCACTGAGCCACCGTGGCGGGTGGTGCTGAGTTTCGTTGGTTTCATTCGGTGCCTATTGTATTTGAGAGCAGGCAGATTTAAGCCGTTCGTGAAGGGGAATTAGTTTGGCGGAACTCTTTAAACCAAAAATGCTATTAGAGTGAATGGCTCTTAATTTTTGTGTGTAGCAGCGAATCAATGCCATTAAAACTTAAGGCCTTAAGCACGTAATGTCATTTTTTCTGTACGTGTGGCACGGGTGTGAGGTCACTTGAAACATGAAAAGAAACAAAAGAGTAGGCATTATGATCCAACAGCTCATACCAAACAATGATGCCGATTCATGGGAGAGAGTAAATGTCTGACAAGTGGCTCACCGCTGCTTCCAGAATTCAGACCATATATTATGGGGCAAGAGCCGGAAGATATTGCAGATACGAAATGCAGTCTCAATGCTAACAACTGAACTTTACTGAAGTAAAACACACATATATACAGGGAAACATTGCACAACTCTTGACCGCCCTTCATTTCCGTACATTCCAGCTGAAGGTTTTCCATTGATCATGACCTCTCCCAATACAAAGCAATAAATGCAGAACTGTTAGTGATAGCAACGCTGAAAACATTTATTTGAACATTGGGTTTGGAGCCCGTGCTGAACGTACTATCGGCGTCAAATGAAACGCGAACACGAAAATATGAACAAGAACGTGCAAAATTGAAAAATACTGTTCGTAGAGTTCATATAACGGCACGCTATTGGTATGTTTGGAAATCCACTTTTCCCAACTTTGTTTTTTGTAACTAAGCTACGCGACATTTTGGCTTGCATGGAAAGAAATCGCGCATTTGTGCGTTCAGGTCGTATTTTCATGTTCGCGTTTCATTTGACGCCGTTGGTACATCTTCTGCTTTATTCTATTCATGAAAAAATTGGGATGAAAGGTTGTGTGTCGGAGGGGGGGGGGTGCAGATGACGTAAGGACTATTTACAAATGCTCCATTGAGGTCACAGGATTAGTAACGAATACGGAATGCTTGTGTAGGGCCAACACAGCCGTTGTAATGTCAGTTCACTCATTTTGCAGGTGGGAAAAGGGGAGAACTGCGGTGACAGCTGGGATTGCATGAAGGGTAAAAATGTTGCAAGTTCTCAAAAATGTGCGTGTGTTTACCAGGGGGAATGAGCAAATGAAAGGATATCCACATGAAACAAATTAATCATTATCGAATCCCACCTTCTCAAGCCTTTTTTGTTTGAGGCAGACTAGGCTAAAAAGTTTAAATAGCTACGAGACAACGTGGGGGACATCAGGGAAGGTGTGTAATCGTCTGTGCGCTTCGTGGTATATTTAAGAAATCTAAGTCCACACACAGTGGTGTGCACATGCGTGCATGAGCAACATCTGGTCTAGGACCACATCTGGTCTTATTATGCCAAGATAACTGGTGTGCGAAGCATTAGTTTTGTAGGCCCGTTGCAATCTTAGGTGTCCGTCGCCTATTGTAGGTACCCAGCAAATGAGCTGGATCAAAGTGGTCCCAGAAGGTCGTCAGTCGGGCTACCCGCACGTCTCTGATACTCATTTAATCGATTCTAGGTGATTACTTTCTTTAAAAACGTCATTTAAAAAGTCATAGGTCGGCTTAGACTTCAGGATGCGGCTTTCCTGTCACCAGTAGAGACTCAACGCTATCACGCAGCCACAGGCTTGCAGGCTTGCAGGATTGCGGGCTCCATTTTGCTTGTTCAAACATTGTGAACCCAGCTCTAAGCGTTTCCGTGCTTGCTTGCTTACACCGCCACAAAACCTCGAGAAGTCCCTGTGTTCGAAGCACAGCGGCGTCCACCAAGCGGTGCGAAGTGGCTTTTAAGTAGGAGGTAGTTTTGGATGTTCAGCGAACTTCAAATGTCGAAGCACAGTGCGAGTTAAGTTCGGTAAGAAGAACGTGCACTGGTGGCGGACGCAGTGGAATGAACTTTTCAACTGCGCTCCCAAGCAAATAGCCTTCACAGGCCTAAGAATGGTTGACACCCGCAGGTGAAGAAGCGATGTCGCTGATCCGGAAGCAAAGAGAGCGTTGAATGCCTGTGATGACAGAAATAATTCAGGCAAAGGCAGGGGAGGTCGCAAACGTTTAAGGCGTCGCACGGACTTCGTTCAAGGCCAGCAGTGGCTGGGTCACTCGTTTTATGGAGCGATTCAGGTTAGCCCTGAGGCGATGGACATCTGTGTGCCAAAACCAACCCCCTGACTTTTGAGGAAAAGCTAGTCACATTCTACCGCTTGTTATCCAAGAAGCAACTGGAAAAGGAGTAAAGACTGGGACAGATCGGTAACGCCGATCACACAGGGGTATATGGCGGTGGCCTGCACAGTGAATGAGAAGGGCGCAAAACAAGTGAGTCAAAACTCTAGGCTTACGAAAAGCAGCGCACTACCGTGATGTTGTGTTGCATGGCCGATGGGTGAAAGTAACCGCCCTAAATCATTTTTAAGCGCTAGACTCTTCCAGCTGGCAAAGCGTTCCCTAACAACGTCGGTACGAGCCCATGAGAATGCATGGATGAGTGGTTCCCCTCACCAAAGACTGGGTGAAGACTGTTTAGCAACAGCTGTGTGCTCTGCAGTTTAAGGTGTAACTCCTGATCACTTTCTACCGTAGTTACTTGACAGGTGCCGCTACGTCCGTGCTTTCAGAAGGTGGTTCAGAGCAATGAGGTAATACCCGGCAGTATGGTGAGCCAGCTACACCGCTCGACGTAGCCATCAACAAGCCATTTACGGAACATACTACGGAAGCGTTACAAATGACTGGCTGATGCTGCCCGACCAACAAACTCGCACGTACGAGGCGCATCAAGCGAGCTTCCTGAATCAAGCAGCAAACTAGGATCACCACAGAGTGCGGCGAAATTTTGGCAGAGCTAATTGTACCGACTTTTAGTAACTGCAGTGTCTCGAATGCGACGCACGGAAGTGAGGACAGCGCTGGGTAAAGGGGACAGCGAATGTCGACAAAACCACGACGACGAGTGAGCATTGAACATTGCGCGATGAGCACCTAAGACTAATAAAGTGCATGTTCTAGTCACAGCCCAACACCTTTTTTTTTCATTCGGCTTACATTCGAGGTAGCTTCTCCTATTTTCTGACCTAAATTTTGTGGGCATACCTAGAATTAAGGCTGGCATAGATTCACGTGGGATATGGTAACTTTATGGTTGGAGGGGTCCTTGTGAGGAGTTCATTTCGAAATCTTTTCTCCCAACTTTGTCTCATCATTCGATGTGAAAGTAGTATTGTAAAACCACACCTTCGGGAATAAATAGTGATCTTGTAAATTGTTATTGTGGTTTTGCTGCATTTCAAGCAATCTCGCAGATTGGTTTTCAGGAAATTGGCATTCTGAAAGCTTATTTGCTGTAAAGTTGAAGGGTTTACAGAAACGGACCACTTTGTAGTTCCTGCTCAAGTAGCAACCTCATTTCAACTGTTTATTTATTTTCTTTACTGCTTGTAGCGGTGAACTTATTCAAGTCAACTTATTCAAGAAGTCAGGTTCACCGCTACTGCTTGTAGCGGTGAATTTATTAGAAGAAGAAGTCACCATATTTACTCGAATTTAGGCCAGCCTTAATTGTAAACCGACCCACGAAATTCAGGTGGTTACAAAATAAACTAAAGTTACATCGAATGTAAGCCGAATAAAAAAAGGCATGCGCTTTACTGCACTTGCTGCACTTCTCGAAAAGCATGTTCAATGCTGACTCGTCGACGTCGTCTTTGCCGACATCGTTGTCGTTTTTTTTTTTTTTTGCTAGGCTCTTCCCTCAGTGCCCTCTCTTCACTTCCGCCCAGCGCATTCGAGACGCTGCAGTTATGGAAGGCCCGCGCACAATTAGCTCGGCCGGAATTTCGCCCCATTCTTCAGTGATCCTGGCTTGCTACTTGGCTGAGTGAAGCGCGCTTGATGCACCTGCTAGGTGTGAGTTGGTGGTCTTGCAGCGTCAACCAGTCATTGTAACACTTCCACAGCCTGTCCCTAATGGCTTGTTGATGGCCACGTCAAGCAGTTCTAGGCCGGCTCATCATACTGTCGGTATTACCGCAATGTCTGTGCCACCTTCTCAAAGCACAGACTTAACGTCCGGCGTCTGCCAAGTAACCACGGTAGGACGGACTCCCAGGAGTGTCCAGGAGTGACTCCTTAAACCGCAGAGCCCACGGCGTTGCCAGTCCTTCACCCAATCTTTCATGAAGGCGCCACTCATCCACCCATTCTCATGATCTCCCTCAACAATGTTTTAGTAAGACGTGTTGCTGGGCGAGTTGGTTCATATTACAGAAATACGATTTAGCGCAGCGAAAGACACGGACGGTGAAAATGACGGGACGGGCTCTCGTCCAATCCTTTTCACCGTCCGTGTCTTTCGCTGCACTAAATCTTATTTCTCTAACGTTTTTAGGATAATCTTTCCCAGCTGGGAAAACTTCCCCTCAAATATTATGTGGGCGGGAGCTCTCGCCCAGCAGCTGTGCAACATGACGTCATGGTGGTGCGCGGCTTCTCTTAGTTCGCAGATTTCACTTTCACTTGTTAAGCGCCCTTCTCATTCACCGTGTATGCCACAGCCATGCCAATATACACTGGGGTCTGTTCGAGGTTACTGATCTGTCCCACTTTTTTTCCAGCTGTTTCTTGAAAACCAAGGGTTGGAATGCGGCTAGCCTCTCCTTAATGTCAGGAGCCATGTTTTGTCCCAGACGCCCGCCGTCAGAGGGTGAACCCGACCTTCTTCATTACATAAGTGACTGAGCCCTTGCTGGCCCTGAGCTGAGTCCACGCGACGCCTCGAATGTTTTAAATCTTCCTTGTCTTGTGAAGGCCATTCGCTTGCCAGCGCAGTTTGAAAGTTCATTCCACTGCGTCTGCCATCGGCGCACATTCTCCACAACCAAGCGGAAGTCACGCTGCGCTTTGAGGTTTGAAGTTCCCTTTGCCTCCAAAACTACCTGCCGCTTGAAAACCCCAGTGTAGTGTCACTGCTTGAAGAGTGCTATTGTGCTGTGAACACAGGTGTACCTCTTGGTCACTCGGCAATGTGTACAAGCAAGCATGGAACATTGACAGCTGTGTCCACGACGTTTAAATAAGTTAAGTGCAGCCTGTAAACCTGCAGGCTGTAAACCTGCAGGCTGCAAGCCTGTGGCTGCGAGATGGCGTTGAATGTCAAATAATTACAGGAAAGTCGCATGCTTGAATCTAAGACCGCCCCCGACTTTCCTAAACAACCTTTTTAAAAAACAGTACCGTCCGACATTCGAGTGAACATGGTAATATTTGTCCACAGTATAACACATTAGTGTAAGAAAAATTATTTTTCAGAGTGTCATTTCAGTCTGCAGATATTCAAATCATAAGGCTTTTCTTACGTGCGGTTAGTTTTGTGCCTCTGTGCTTCCTTAACCCCTTGGAGTCTGGAAATTTCCCCAACATTCCAGACATTTCAGTCCACATCTATTTTGCCAGTTTATGGTGTCGCGAAGAAACACTCGCCGCACAACACCACAGCGACCGAGCCAGCGTGGCGGGCCATTTTTCAGTTATATTGTATAGATGCTGTGTAATGTAGCATCGGGTAGAGCCTCTCCAGGGTGATCAGTATAGTTGTTTACGTTGTTTACGGGGTCATGCGGTGGAGCTGGGTACCGACTGATAAGTTTCGAAATAATATATGCCTCAGGAGCTCTTTTTATTCATATTGTATTGAGTGCAAAGGACCAGTGGACAAAGTCGAGGATGAAGATTTTTCTGAGAATGGAAGGTTGCTTTCTAGTATGGGACATGAAGCTATTATAAAGCAGTGAAACCAGCTTCGTTACTTTCTTAGTCTGAGAAACGTGTATTGCTGACGTTGAAATTTGTTTCCTTCAAGTGATTGTGTATTAGCTGGCAATAGACACACAGTAGTCCTCTCTACATATTTGCGATCGTCTCTCAACCAAGTGGACTGGTGACCGATTCGGTCAAAAGTTCACCAGGCTTTGATGAATGCTCCCGAAATTGAAATCCTGTGACTAAGTCATTGCATAATCGTCGGCAACATTTCAGTTGGCGGAGGTGCGTGGATAGGTTATGACAGTGAATGCTCTTAGTCTGGGAGAGAGTTTCCCACTCCTGCTCCTGTTCCTCGAGGCTGTAAATTGTTTAGGCGGCAACCGACGTCTAATGTGCCGTTCAGTAACTAGTGGGCTGTTAGGCACCCATAACAGTGACAAAAACGCAAGACAAAAGTTTTGGGCGCGTACTCTTTTAAGGTAAGCTTGCAAGTTAGGTTTGTTATTTTGGAGGCAGGCGTACATCACATTCTGTGAGGAAAGCTGAGGTTGCTACAGAGACTGATCTTGAATGCACCACTGATGCACCAAAATGGCGCCTTAAAAACCATTAATTGCTGTAAAGAAGCAAATGTCATACAGTGAAAGCTTGTTAGTTCGAAATTGGTTAATTTAAAATACAGTTAACCAAAATTGATGTCCAGGTCCCAATTCGACACTGTATTTCGGTGGGGAAAAACTCCCGATAATTCGAATGGCCGGTATCCACAACAGTCAGTTCGAACTAGCAGCCCCTGGCTTACACTGCTACTTGGATATATAAGCATGGCCCATAGTAAATACAAGGCATTGCAATACCAAACCAAATTTTGCCTAGACGCCCACTAGAATGAGTGAGAAGCACAAGCAGGTGTGCACATAGTGCAAAGTTCACTTGCCTGGCTGAGCCAGCGCGCTAGCGCTCTGGTGTTGGCCGTGGCATGTTTTGACTTCCACAGCAGGCGCTGCCATTGTTCGGCTCAAGCTGTTGCACGTTTTTCTAGTGCCTGATACTTGGGCCTGCGATCAGCTACAGTTGCAGAATAGGCCGAAAAAAGCTGAACTCTCATTCCTAGCACCCGCTTCCTCATTCGAACTGCACTTAACTTGAACTAGTTTCTGGTCCCTTTTAGGTTCAAATTAACGAGCTTCTACTGTATTTCATCATATCATCGTGCAGGACAAAGGCCTTTCCCCAAGGCCTCCAGCCTCCTATTTACACCTAATTTATGCAGCAGTGTTGCATTCTTGACTCGGCCTAAACTTTATAGCAAACCTCGTTTATAAGCTTTGGTATACTGCATTAAATTGGTTACTACACTTGTTGCAGTTATTGTAGGTTGCTCTTACCATGGTGTCTGCCTTGTGTTTTATTTGTGTTACTGTTAAAATTTTGAGCAGGTCTTTCCGTAAACTGTTTTTGGATCTAACTGAATCTTCTGTTTTCATTGCTTTTTCAGAAGGAAAGTTCCCCTCTCGCCCTGCATGCAGTTCTGCAATGATGCTGTTGGCGTAGACGCACATCGCCAGCTTTGTTTCCTTGCTCTTCTTACTGTTGACAGGGCTATGGTGCTTTTCTTGCGTATTCTTTTGATATATAATGTGAAATATCCCGGGACGACCCGCGGTTTTTGAGATTTTTTTAGTATGCTTCAGTACTTGCAGGTACCGAGCGTCGTGGGAAGACCTTAGATCTAATCACATTTTGTCGGATCAGTTGTTCGGTTGCTTTTTAAGGGTATAAAATGATTTAACATAATTTAAATAAATTTAATACTAGTGTTAGTTACGCTTCCTTTTATTTATTACCTTTGTGTGAAACTACATTTTTCAGCTTGTATGTGGTCATTACACAAAAACAAATTTTTGTTAAGAATGTCATAACCATTTTTCGTTCTTGCATGGTAATGTCTACCTCTCATAAGGTATGAAATTGTAAGAAGGTAGCAATCAAGCATGTATTTATTTTTTTCTTTAAAACCGCATCTATGCTGTAGGCCACACCCAGACTGATTGTTGCTTACTATTTTTTATATAAATAAAACGGGAATGTGCCGGTGTAGTTCTGTGTATCTGCATAGTATATTCACGGCAAAGACGTGAACTTTTCAACAAACTCCCATTAGATAACCGTTGTGTGGTGTGTTTAGCATCTTTACTAGGACCATGGCCTGATGCGGGGCTTCAAAATAAGGTTGTTCGTGCCCTGAATGTGTTTTTACCTCAACAGGAATAGCGACAAAGTATTAGGTGACATATTAGATTTTTATCGTGACTCAGTGAGCACCAAACCAGGAGGACATTTTACAGACAACTTTTAGTACTCACGAAATTGTTGTGGACAGTGGACTAGTATAGCCGGGTCTATGACCTTGTATTGGTGAAATGGAGTAGCCGGGAGCAGATTCGCTAGCAACCTCTCCACTCAATAAACCAGTTAAACCACCACCACGTTTATTTGCACAGTTGTGTGAAATTTACATAGCTGTGTGTAATTTGCATAGTTGAGTGAAATTTACAGACATTTGTGTCTCATGCACTTTCTACTTTTAGCCGTGTATACGGGGCACTCTTCTAGTAGAGCCTAGCCTCAGCTTTTTGATTGTGCCCCCCCATCGAAAACTGCTGTAGTTGTCGATGTTAGAATAAAGATTTGATTTAACCAAAAAAAAAAGAGAAGCCAAGTAATCCATTTCGGGCATTGAGAAAGCGACCATTGTATTTTGAAATACCACCGCATGTGTCAACCTTTCATAAAAACTGGTTAATGGTGATTAACATACTGCTTTCTTTCAGTAGAGGCTCCAAAAATTTTTGTGAGCGCGAAAAGAAAAATTTTTCACAAGACTCAATACCCATTTGGGGTACAAACACCTGCCTTTTGGTTTGTAAAAGCTTCCCAAGAAAACATTAAAATGCTCCCATAAGCTCAATAAGCATCGGTAGAACTCCATTAAACAGAATAAAATTCCCCCTGAAACCCTCCTAAGACATCCCTCAAGTTATATAAATGCTCCCCAAGGAAGCAAAAACAGACTCCTAGCCAACCACCGGAAAATAACATTAAAATCACTTAAAAATGCCCTTGAGGAAGTAAAAAATGCTCCATTTTAACTTCAATTTTCCCAAGCATTTCCTAAAAACACCCTGTTTTGAGGAGGTAAACGAAACCTCCCTAGCCAATGTTCTGAACAAAACTCCTAGAAGGAGGATCACTAGAGGACAGGCGATTTAGAACCTGTAGGTAGTATATATTTTTTACAGTGTACGTGTATTAGGTTTGGCATCACAATTTTTGCTAAGTTCACAACGGGACGCACTGCAGAAAGGCAACCTTGTATGACGGTGACGCTGATTGTTAGTGAAATAGAAAATGAGTGAAACACGACGCTTATTCTAGTAAAAAGCAATGTCTTCAAAGTCCAAAGTTAACTCCAACATCAAAATCGTTACTACCAAAACACAGTTAAGGAACGCCAACTTATACAATGAGCTTCTCTAAAAGCCCATCAAACACAGGGGCACTGTCAACACTTTATTCTGGGCCAATAACTGAGTGGGGACGTACCAAACACTTCGGGGTGATCATCACCATCTTCTTCAATACACCACGTGGGAAAGCCTGCATTGTTGTAAGGCGCTTTGGTTTAAGACACACGGGCGCGTACTTTCAGACGCTTCGCTGCACAGAGAACCCACGTGACATGTCTGTTCGCGCATGAAAAAATAATTAAATATCATCATTGGCTGCGCCCCCAACTTAGAGACTCAAAACATACCAAATCACTGTAAATAACAAAAATAATTCGTAGATTCGTGTTCAGCATCACAAATAATTTAGAAGAACAGGAAAGAAATGAAAAAAAACAGAGATATACTTGCTGCGGCTGGAACCCAAGCCATCAGCGCCAGTACTGACTGGTCTACATCAAGGCCGCAAGACCACAAGCAGGCGCTGAAAAGAATTGCACGCGCAGTAACATCCCACATGTCAATGGGTTCTCTGTGCAGCGAAGCATTTGGAAACACGCCACGGGGGTGCAATCACTGCATCGAGGCCACCAATACGTGCATCGCTGGCTGCAGTCATGGGCAGACGACAATGAACGATTTCCTCACGAGATCGCACTTTGGTTCTACTCGGTTAGCCGGTGAAAGAAAGCTTCGCGTATTAATCATCTTTGTCGTTAGACGAAGAGGATTTGATTTTCGGGATTCTGCTTCAGAGATATGTTCAACTATATAGGGAACCCTATAGTGGTATATACGTGACGTGCCCAACAATCCTCTCACAAACTGAGCACGCAAATGAGCAAAAATTCAGCATGCAAGAAAAAAAAGACTGATGCTTCGGCCCTTTTAAAAACACGTCCAATTGGACCCACGGTTGTGCCGATCAGGTCAGTAGGATGACTTTAGTCGCACCAACTTGCTGAAGCTGCGGAATCGATCGTATACGCCCCCTTTCGTCAACCTACATCTGAAAACGGCCGGATCGTTTTTACGCACGAAACAAGATTATAAACCTTTTTACATTCTTCGTGTTGGTGGCTTACCATTTCATCAGTGGGCTCTGCTAGCGGCCTTATAAATCCCGCAGTGGACAGGAAGATGTAACTGCGCATGCGCAACACAGCCCAGAACATGTCATGATCTTATTAAAGATTAACGAATGAAAAGGTTAATACAGTCGAATCTCGATATAAAGAATCACGCGGGGCCGCCCAAAATCATTCGTTATTTTGAAATATTTTTATGAACTTGCGGCTATATGCCAGTGCTCATACCTAGGAGTGAATTTCGACTTCTAGTGGAAACGTTGTACTCCCCTCAAAACAGCGTTATTCGAAGAAATCGGTTATTTTCTTTTGGTGAATGCGGCACGCACGACGGATTCCACTCTGCGCAATGCCAAAACGGGACAAATCACCGCAACGAGCGATGAAAGTGTGGACTTTGTTTATGTGCGTAAAACATCAATTTTTGACACTATAGCATCTTGTGTGTTCTGTGACCCACAGACGTCTTCGTTCGTGTCGGGACGACGGCTGCTGTCGCTTCTTCGCTGTGTCGCATTCGTCGTTGGATATCGCACAAACTTCGCCGCAACATCACTCACAACAAAGAAATACCTGCCCACACACGTGAATGGCGTGAGAAACAACCGAATCACCATTCTTCCACCGACTAACACCCAAAGCAGCGAGAGAGGAAAGAAGCAAAGGCGGCTAGACTGGCTAGAATACAGGACATACAGCTAGAATACAGCGCTGTGGTGGCACTATAAATTGGCACTCAACATGGCGATGATAATAGCTAGCCCACTTGGGGTAACACGCACAGAAACGGCGGTTTCTGTTTCACGCGAGAGTTGCGGCCCTGTTACTTCGCCCAACTTCGTAATACTGATGTTTCTCCACAGCAAAGGAGAAAATAAATTACGTACGTTATTGTGAAATATGGGCTATGTGGATATCCGTAGTTTTGAAATATTTTTGCCCTGAAAATCTAGGCAATCTGGCGGGGATTTCCAAAATGTTCGTAACTGAGAGAAATTTGTTAATGTGGGGTTCGTGGTAACGATATTGGACTGTATATGAGGCGAAACGGCCCATTGGGGCAGGCGCGCCGAGCGACCGAAGTGTGTCGCAATCAGAATCAGCGCCGACTACAATGTTTCGTAGCTTCGGCGGCAAAGCAGATGGTGGCGGCACCTGATGGATGAACTTATAGCGGCTAAAATTCATCCCGAGGACGCGAAGGAAAATCCCGATTGAGGTGGAGATGCAGTTTCTTCTCCTGTGAGATGCTCCTACCTTAACCTCCCCAAGTGCTTGTGCCGTTGTCTGGCCGCGTTAAGAAACGTCGTTTCTCCTGCTGTCTTGTTCTTGTTCTGTGGCCTTGTGGCATAGTCTTTCTTGCTCTGTGCTTACGCACCTACGCGACAAGAAAAGTGCGAAAGAACCACCTAGGAACGTTAAACTCCTCTCGGAACGCGGCTTTCGAAGTACTTTAAATACGCCAGGCGCACGCTAGAAAAGAAGCCCAACACAAAAAACTAGAACATGAGCTCCGTGGCTCTTATGAGAGCTTTCAATGCGACAGTATTGTGGCTTCCTTTGGCGATACTTTACTTCTGCGCTGCATGTGTGTGATGCGGGACGTATGGAGTTAGCATAATACAGATTAGCAGCTTCTCAATTCGCAGTTCTGGATGGTTTGCGCACTGGTAACCAATGCAAACGAAGAAGACAAAGCGAAGAGAACGACGCACGCATGACGTAGTCATAAATATGGGGTAAATTGTGTGTGCCATGGCTCAACCGTAGGCTCAAAGTTACCGTCTGAGGCATAGCGCAGTGAACCGGTTCCAGCCGCTTGACGAAAATTGAGTTTGGCGTTGCTTGCCACGTCGTTAGACTCAACGTAAAGGTTTTTGACATTGGGCTCAATATTCCTAACTACATCTTACATATCCTCTGAAGATAACTGACCAGTAACGACACGACCTGCCGTCACAGGCTCGCAGTTTTTTAAATATGCGATAACATGCCCAATGGGATCTATTTACTAATGCCCATTTGTTTCGACGTCAACATACCCAGCAACACATTTCTAAAACTTTAAAATCTACGCAACTAAACGAACGTTACGTAGCCTTTAGGAATTTGTTAGCTGGAGGCGAAATGCGAGATCGCCGATGTCGAGATTTTGGAGCGTGATAACGATCCTCAGGAGGTGGACAGAGCCCTCTGTGGCGGTGCGATTCATCACCAAAACGTGGCTTCGGTAGATGCCATTCCAAAATTCAATTAAGCATCACAGCGGACGCTGTTTCTACAAATGAAGGTAAGGTGAGACTGGAATATACCGCATAACTGAGTCGTTACGCGCTGACGGTGGCTGCTGTTCTACGTAGTACGTAGCTGTCCTGCATCGAATTTGTTTTCTGCTTTAACATGCGAAGTCGTAATAACAAAGCTGAAACCACCTTTCTGGCGTCACCACATGCACATTCAGGAAATTAACTGATTTAGCCTTCTATTTAAGACATAAACACTAATAATTGACACCGTCAGATGTTCAGCAGTCCTTTATTATAAAACGGTTGTTCATGAGTCTATCCAATGGCCACGAAGTACTCAATGTAATTCGATCTCCCCCCCATAGTACAAAAAATGCAGTTTCATTCGCTACAGCCGTGACACTGTAAACGTTACAGTGACTTTGTCATCGATCACACATCCATTGTTCTCTACGTCCGTCACGTTGAGAGATCTCCAACATGTTACGAAGTCGTTTCTTTCTGTTGTCGGCCTTGCATCCCCCTTCACGGCCGTACCTTTGCCTGCTTGCTTGATGCACAGCGGAATAGATTTTCCCTCTTTATTCATAACGTTTAAGTGCACATCGTTTTCAAATGGCCAGTTAAGCATCGAGTCATAGCCTCCTTGACATAAGTGATATATCGCGAAGAGTTTCAGATTTCCATCCTTACTGTCTATCTTGATCCCTGGGAGGATTAAATATCCGTAGAAGAATTTAGGGTTCTTGGCACAAGTTGTAACTTGTCCATCTGCGGTAGCTACATTTTTCAGGTACGACCACTTTTCAACCTCCCAGGTGAGCGGCTCACATGAATACAGCGGAAGTCCCGACACTAGTTTTGCAGTTTCGCCTAAAACTGAAATATTCATGCAGACCTCGTCGTTCAGGCGGTCGTTCAGACGTTTCAAACTATCCTTTATAACTCGTTCGCCATTTGCACGCTCATTCAAAGTTCTCTGCAGCGCGTCGATGCTCTTTCCAGTTTTTTCAAACTTTGCACAGGACGTTGACAAGCCATCCAGTTTTTGCTGTAGATTCCGGCAAGATGCAGTTGTTTTTCTTGTATCGTCTGCACAGGAGGTACCTAACGATGCTTTCATTTCATTTACTAACTTTTCCACATCACGAACGGTACTCATGATAGCGGCGACGCTGTTACGAATCAGTGCTAGCTCCTCGGCAGTTTTGTGTGCCCCAACTTGGCTCTGCCCCATGTTTTCTTTAAGGCTGTTGTCCAGTGTTTGCAGGGATTCAGCGACAAGCATATCAGAAGTTATTCGATCTCTAGCAACTTGCACATGACCCGATATAAGTTCCTTCGACTCAAGAACGCAAGTCTGTAAAGACGAAAGCTTGTCGCGAAGTTCTCCAATGGTATTTGCAAATAGTGTGAAGGTTGCATCCGGAATTCCATGGCCGATGCTTGTAGTACTTGGTTCTGGCATAGTGCAGTTTGTCTCTAGATGTCCCGCAAGTTCTTTGTACGCCAGGCTTTGCGTGCAGCGGAAGCAGCTGACGGCGTGGTACTGGCAGTCATCGAAATGATCCACAATCTCGCACACCGGCCCCACGAGGTCGCAGCCATTGCACCAGTTCCAGCACTGAATCTGCGTAAGAAATTAAAAACAAAGTCAGACGCTAATAAACATATGTCCATCCGCAACAATAATACGCCTAGTGCAGCGGGTGTTAGCTTTTGTTACCGTTCAGGTTTCTGTCCTTGCCATATTGGCCTCGGTTGTCAGTCGCATGTGATCACACCTTTTCTCAACCATGAAACAATTCGTTCGGCACCGCGACAGTGCCAGCCGCATGGAGGAGCTATTAAGTGTGACCATGAAGGAAAACAGACAATGCTGCTTGGGGCGGCACTTGAGCTGAGGGCTGTTTTGGATCCATGGTCGGGTCCCAGTCAGGCTGCACGTGCAATCAAAGCTCTTTTGGAGTTTCTTCGGAGCACAGAACTGGACAGAGTTTTGTGATTAAAATTTTTGGCCGCATCAAATGACATCTTTTTGTCTTCACTTTTTTTTTCTTTTTTTTCCTTTGTGTTTTCTTCTCTCATCTAGCATAGCAAGCCAGCCCGACGGCTCGGCTAACATCACTCGTCTCCATTAAAGTTATTCTCTCTCTCCTCTCTCTCTCTCTCTCTCTCTCTCTACGGTGGTTTATTAGAACCGCAGTTCTCTGCACAGGGTTGTTGTCGCGCTCCAGAATCTCCGTATTGTGCTGGCAAGGCAGTCCAGTGTACGCCTTTTAAAGGAGTATGCGTGTAAGCCAATACCACGAAACTTTAACAGCATGCAAACTCAGTAGATTGTGCCCGTGTCTAAGGTACGTTATAAATCCAGGTCTGGTAAAGGCAGTCCGCACCATGAGGCGTTGAGGTGGCGGATCGCACGTCCTGCCGGTCTTTGGCTCGGGATCCGCGAAGTCCGAAAACTATATCGTAAACTCGTTCCATGGAAGGCTAAATCTTCCTTCGGGTGAGGTATCAAAAGCCATGCGATGCCATTCCCATTCTACTATTCAAATGGTCGAAGTTTAACCGAACCTGTCACTACATGTGATATCACCAATTATTTTCCGGTTTTCTGAAAATTAAACAATAGCAATCGCCACAAAAATTACAAACAGGAATCCATACGGAGCACGAGATGGAAATGACGGCGAAGAGATTACTACGATACAATTTTATGCACTCCGCGGATTCCGACCTCTTTCTTAAGGCAAAACCTTCTGGATCACCTTCTAATCAGCACTACCGCCTGAGCAGCCTTTGATATTAAAGGGTACTTTCACCATAGTCCCACGCGTCAGTTCTCACGGGCCTAGCTTGAACCAGCTGTAGTATCTGGATATCTCAACATTGTTAAAGCATTTCTCACAGATGCCACAGTAAACATACGCATCCGCCGCTCCACAATCCAACAAAACCAGCCAAACCTATAGAGTAGCTCATCAATCAGTAATTTCGCAACCGCTGCTGAACCTGAAGTACAGTCGCGGCCACTGAATGCAGGGAACACGGCGAGCGTGGCCGCACTTCTCGCACAACCAAGCGGGCGCCGCGCGAAGTATTGCAGCGCAAGCGCATTCAGAGCCAGAGGCGCAGCCCGGCTGCGCGTCGTCTCCTACGGCTCCTCCAACTTCGCCGCACGCGCTCTTCTACAAATAACTCGCGGCGAAGTGGGAGGAGCCGTAGCAGACGGCGCCCAGCTTACTCCTTCCCTGGCCCTGATTGCGCTTTCGCCGCAATACTTCCTGTGGCGCCCGTCGTGGCGCTCCGCGGAGCGCGGCCAGCCGCTCCGTGTTCTCTGTATCAGTGGCCGCGACTGTACCTTCTTTCACATTTGACATCTGTTATACATAAAGAAGGAGAATGGCGCAGGCAGAGGGCAATAGCTAGGTGAAAAGGAAGACGAAGGTGCGCCCACTGCCTCGCTCACAGTGTGTTTCATCATCTTACTAGAACGGGTGCATGGATCGTCCTTGTCTCTTGGATCCTCCACATGCTGGTGCCGAAATCCGGGCTTCGAGGCACACGTGAATCTATCTTTGACGGCGCAGCAGCTACGAGGCTCGCGAGGCCTGGATTCCTTCGCGCTTCTTGATCCAGAAGGCCTCGCCCTCTACCGCTGCCAACCATGGCTCGTGCCCCGGTATAAGAATATTTAGGTGTTGACACTCGCCGGCCGCCGCGGCGGAGAACGCGGCCAGATCGTGTTCGCCCTTAGTACATGCGCAGACCGCAGCGGCGCGGGGGCGCTGCGAATGAGGGGCCGGATATTGCTTGCGGAGTAGCGGGTGCAGCTGCGGTGGATGCGCGGCGTGCCTGACTTTCCGTGTCATTCACGCTGCGTTTCGGTGTTTTCTGCTGCCAGAGTGAGGACTAGACATTATGTTTCAGCTTCCACGTTGTGTTCGTCACCGATCACTGCGGCTGTGCCGCAGTGAGTGTTGTGGAACTCACGCGGTACAGCAAGGCGACGCAGTGCGCGGACATTGCGGACCATTTGCTTTTTCGATGGCAAATCTCTCCGAACGGCACTTGTAATGCATTGTGTTTTCTCCATCCAGAAAGGCGACTTGTAGTTCAAAATGTGTGTTACACATTACAGCTATTTTGGCTTTCGTGGAACAAAAATAATTTTTTTTATCTTTATGCTGAATGTATACATGGGCAATCAGTGGCCTAGACAGAGCAATACTTAATCATTACCACATCGAATCGTTATATTAAAATGGAAAATCAAAGATAACAAGAATGTTGGTGTGTCAGAATTATGGTTCTTTAGAGCCCTGTACGTACCCGTATTTTCTGCAGATATTACAGTCGACGAAACAAATAACAGACATTACTAAAGCAGAAAAACGAAAATTGTTTCGCCGCAGGATCTATTGCTTTTTATTTTTTTACCTGTGGCGTATAGCAACCCCCGAAAATAATTTCTGGATACGCCACTGCGGGAAATAATACACACCACAATGCAAGGCTCAAAATCAGGACCAATTGGGATTATTCAAATCGCACAGAACACTGGCACCATTTGCATTCTTTCGCTGATGCCGCAGTCAGTGTTACACTTATGTTCTTCGACTGAACTCCCTGATCAGTAAAATCTCACAATATCAAAAGTCTGGGGGTCACAAGGTCCACGGAGGAAATAATTGAGGCGTCTGCAAATTTTGACAAAAGAAACCGTGCATAGATAAGGACAAAGAAAGGAAAACACAAACACGAGATCTTGTATTTTAATTCCTTTATTCGCCCTTGTCTACGTGCAGTTTTTTTGTCAAAATGTGCGAAAGAACCAGCTAGCACAAGTTCCAAATTTATTAGAAAAATTGAGGCTACCGATGGCGGTATCTTCCTTGTGTTTTTTCAAGAAGCATTTACGCAGGCACACCACATGCCGTATGCCATGGCAGTGGTGCGGTTATGTTTATACAGCCATCGCGGGCTGAGTTTTTAGCCGCTGTACATTTTGGTTTAACATAATATGTTGGTAAAGCTGTATAATTTGCCCTGACCCTACTAAATTCGGTTGAGAATTTTGTGGTCACCAAGTCGCCTTACCACGCCGACTGCAATTATTCCAAACTGACATCCGCCAATCACAGTTTAAAGTCGCGTCAGTATTGTATATCTGGGCGTGCACGCCTCTGTTTCCGTGAGATAGACAACCGGTCAGCACCGTCGGTATCGGCGTGAAAGACGAGCTTGATGGAGAAACATCCTGGGAAATTTTCGCTGACCATTTTCGCGTCGAGTAGATAGCACTGCAGTGCCTTAGCCATTAAAATGTCGCATATGTACAGTCTTGGTTTAGCTTCGTTGACGGGCCCTCGCGCATACAACGGCGGAAGGCGTCTCCGCTACACAGCAAAACAGCACGGGTTGTGGGCCTAGCTATGGAGGGTAGCATTTCTGATACAGTCGAAATACGAAAGCGTCACTGACGTCTCTGGACACGTTAAGAACCATAGTTGGACGAGTTTTACCATATTCTCTACACGGCGGGCATTACCACCTCACCTTTGCTGATTTACACTGCTCAACCAACATTTTATGCTACACGTAGGCTCTTAGGCTCAAATGGGCGAAGCGTGTGAGTTTAGGACAACCTTTTATTTTAAAAGGCGGTACAGTAACTACGCTCTTCGGGAGTCGTGCGGATGAGCGAAAAAAAATTATTCGCAATAAAAGCGTTTCGACAACGAGCTCGGAAGGGTCGCACGACCGCGTTCTCGCTGCGGTTCCGCGCACTGCTGCAGTTTCTGCGAGTAAAAATGAAAGGAGCCCGAAATATTTGGTGTCCGCCAGCATTTTCAATCTGGCTGTGCCTATCTGCAATTGAAAAACTTCACGTACACGCCTCTCCACTGAACGATCCCGTAGCACCTGCATTACGGCTGCCGTAGCTCGGCGAGCAGACGGGCCCTCGTGGCGGGGCGCGCTGTGGCGGCGTTCCGGAGACGTGTATGGAGCGGCGAACAAGATCTGGCAGCGCCGCTGCGCGCAGTGTCAACGCCTAAATATTCTTACACCGTGCTCGTGCCCAAGCCGACCCTCGTTTTGCAACGCCACCCCTTCCATTGGAACGCCTGAAGCTAGGCCGCAGGCTCCTCCGAGAGAAAATCATGCGGGCTCAATGCGCCAATCGACGCCCTTCTTCAGGGACCGGCTCCGCACGAGATCGATCTGATCGCCAAGATTTACCACTTCCACGACACGCCGATGGAGGTACAGGCCCTCGATGCTGAAATTCAAGGAAACCTGACCGGCGAGAAGCTGAAGGAAGACGTTGCCGAATCCCAGCATTTCGACGACAAAATACGCTCGTGTCGAACGCGCATGCTGCTCAACCCGGTTGGCAAGCCCGCTATGAATTCAGCCGCTGGTGGCTACGTCCGAACCACCTGGAGGAGTGACAATCGAGAGCCCGTGGGTGTCCCCATCGTACCGCAAAACACCCACATTGTATCTCTTCCGACGGTTTCAGACAAAGACGCGCCAACCACAGTTCGAACAAACCATGCGCGACGAACACGCAGCCAACATAGTTCGTCCATGTGGATGGACGCCTGCTGACTCCTGTCAACGCCACTCACGGTGAGTCTCCTGTAACCAAACGATGTACAATAAAAGCAGACGACCTCACCCAGCGTCAAATGACTCTCCCGATCTGCCCTCCAAGTACCAGCCTCGCCGTCTTCCCCGACAGTGAGAGCATGCTGTTTTCGAGCTACAAGAATAAGAGGCAGGGTAACGATGAGGCTGGTCGCGTTCCTGTCGTCCTTTTCTGCAACCGATGACCATGCCGTCACCACTTCTCGTAAGGCATGTCCGCGTACGCAACAGATCAAGGAACTCAGTGATCCTGTGGAGAGCAAGCACAGCGGGCTTCCATGCCAGCCCAAGTTTTCTTCTCCTGGCGACACGACCCTCAGAATGCACTGAGACGACACTCGTAAAGGTCAGAAAGTCGCCCATTTGAAGTCGCAACGGGAGGAGGTGAATGTACGCCCGACAACCCGAAAGAATATGAGCAGCCACGCCTTCTGTCATATCGTTGATAACCGCGACCGCATACCAGCTAGACACCAGATATTTCACCGCCTGTGGAGATGCCTGCCGAGATCGACCCCTTCGCAAGTTTTGAAGCTCCTGTCGGCATCCCGCTTCCGAATCTGGCGCCTCCCTCGATGGTTTCCAATACGGCGCAGCGCGGAGTCATCGTCACTTCAACATCCACAGATTGATAACCAGAGATTGCGGCGAGCGCACCACCAACAATTATGCTAGACTCCTTTTGTTTGTCGCAGCCGCTGTCAGTTGTACACCGATCAACCACTGCAGCTTCAGGAGCGTGCTCGTCATCAAGATGCACATCGCACTATCCCGACTAATCGTATTCCCTTACGACCACAGCGGCTACTCCAAGACCAACGATACGAAGCGCATGGTCCCGCTGCGCAGGGAATATCGGAGAAACTGGGGGACGCGACATCAGATGCGAATCATCGCTCCAAGCACCACCGATGCAAACCGTCCGACAACATTCATCGCTGCCTTATCACTCGAACATAAATTAGGTGCCCTGGTCACTCCTTGCATTTCTGGCCGGTGCGGAGCGTGTTATAAATAAAGAAGGGGATGGGCGCAGGCAGAGGGCGATAGCTGAGGGAAGAGAAAGACGAAGGTGCGCCCACTGCCTCGCTCACAGTGTGTTCCATCGTCTTACGAGAACAGGTGTCTGGGTCTTCCTACCCTCCGCATGAAACGTGCGATCTGTTGACACTTATAATGCTTTTGGATCTCCAACTGGTTATATCCCCGCCAGCAGGGTGCCCTACAGGAAACACTTATCACTGAAGAACACCACAAGCACTCCCCAGTGTCCACAATGTCGAAGCTTAACCTGCACACCGGAAAAATCATCGCTCCGTAAATCTGGTGAAGTGGACCGCAAAAGCTACAAACCCAAAAATTCCGGATCGGTAGTAGTGCACACGCCATTTCCCTCTCCGACATACAACAGCACACAATGACAAGACGCCGTTATCAGGGTCACGTACAGAGCACATTACCTGCTCCTCAAATCCCGCCAAAATCAAGGGACTGGCTATCATCATTCATCAAAACTAGGACACGGTCTAGCCTGCACATGATGCCTTCAAGGAACATACGGACACCTAGATACGACTGACACCTCCTCATAGCTTCGACACAAAGGATACGTGGCGTCGTGATTTACCATTAGGACCGAGTCACTGCTGCCATCCTATTGACTGCATAAGCCAGTGCCCTTGCTAAACAATATTGGCTGCCCGATTTTTGTTTTTTTTTATTTCGCAGGCACCTCAGTGCTTGTAGAAATCTACCGAGCAGGTAGCACTGAACATGTGTTTTTTGGACGTGACCCAGGTGTACATTATTTGCTCAAATTACGGCATCACAAATGTATAACTTTGTCGCCAATGTGACGCCAGCACAGACGTCGAGCAGGCGCTCGTGTGCGGCGAGCACGCAGTGCCCGCAGTTACCTCGCGCCGCATCGCTAACAATTGTTTTCAGCATTCTTGCGGGCGTGGCGATAAGGCAAGCATGCGAGGGAGGAGAGGGAACAATCGCAGTGGGACGCGCACCCTCCCTCCCGACATCTCTACTGTGCATGTCCGTGCCTTTTCCTGGGATGCTGCCAGTTGACGGCACCTTTACCTCTGGCCGAGTGTTTCTCGGTTCGCATTTGATTATTCCATGACTGTACCCACGCTAAAAAACGAACCGCACGTTTGGCTTTTCCCTGACTGGTGCAAAACTCAAAAATATGCGCAGAAACAAAAAAATGCGCGGGTACAGACATGTTCGACCTCTGTGGAATCAGCCTCAGGCGTTACTGGTAGCACCATCTGCGCTAAAATGGGACTTTTGCACCAAAATCCCTCGCGTGACCTTAACCCTCATTTTTCTACTTCTTCACGCTCTGATGCGGTGATTTTTATCCTTGGTTCTCTTCGCAGAAAAATGATTTCGCTGGGAATGCCCTAAAGAAACTCAGGTAAATTCCTGCTGAAACCCCGTTGTAGTGTTGAGTTGTGAAAAGCGGACAGCATGTAAGCTAGACGTTATCAATGCCCTCGTGCAAATGTCCAAATACCTGGGATTCGGAAGCAAACAGGGTTGGATGCGCATCGTGAGCAACGGACAAGTCCTCAAGTATGCAGCAGGCTATGGCCTAATTTTCACCATACCAAGTGGATATATGGCCGGCACCCCGCAATTTAGCCAGCAGGGATATTTTAAGTGTTCTGAATGGCGCTTCAGGCTTTTTTGATTGTGACTGGTATGTCTGCCTCTGCCAAGCGCTGAATCAGCTGTGGCGAGCGTGGCGCAGTGGTAGTGCCTCCGGTTTCTTATCGTGAAGTCGTGCGTTCGATCATATCTTCCCATATATTTAGTTTTTGTTATTAACGTTGGCCCTGGGATTTTTTTTGCGTTCTTCACTGTGTTTATGTATACAGAAACTCGGTTCTTTTGCGGCATTCCGTCTGTTGGTTATTCAAGAGCTGAATTTACATGTTGGGTTGGGTCTTGTTATGTTAGGTTTGTTTAGGCCGGGTTTGGTTGGGTTGGTTTAGGTTAGGTTAGGTTAGGTGAGATTAGGTAGGACTAGTTACGTTAGTTGTTCGCTTGAAATAAATTGGCGAACAAAGCCTGAACAATAGAAAATGCATCTGCGAGGCAAATAGTAAAATAACGACTGCGGAAAAAAAATGCCGGGAGGATGTTACCGAGGTCGCAACAAGCAAAATATCGTGTTGTTGCTTTTCGACACACTACACAACACAGCCGGCACAATATCTGGGAATTGGTAAATGCCAACTTCCAGCACAATATCAGGACCGATAAAATACTGGCTGCCGGAACAATATCGCAACCTTCACCACAACTGTGAGGCTGATGTTTTCACGCAACAGTGCTAGTAATAAATCTCACGTCAGGAGCTCCCGAACTCCGGAGCGCCTGAAATACAGTTGTACACTGCTTGAACAAACCGCGCGGAAAAAGGCGTCGTCTCCCAACAAATGGGCCTCTCGGCGGCCATTGATTCTTCCCATACTGTAGTATTGTTCCAGCCTGACAACGGCTGATGCACATTTTTGGAGCACCACGAGCTAGTTCAACAAATAAGAATGCGCGCGGAAACGTTTTCTTATTCTCAAAGAAACAAAAACTTTGGGCCTGTGTTGCCGCCCCTACAGGTGTTTGTTTCGCCACGAACTCTTAACGTTGTCGCGCTCCAGGCGCTCGGTAACAACCACCGAACTACTCTTAATTACAACGCATCAAATTTTCTCTGGGGGACAGGGCTGAGCACATTCCACTTACCTTACGCCCCAGCAGGTTATCCTTGGTAAACGTTGACCACGCAACATCTTCCGGTTTCCAGATATCTTGATCCAGGGGACAGCGGCTGCATTCTCCGTCACCGCGGCTCTCGTAGCATTTGTTGCACAGGAGATGATTGCAGGGTAACAAAGCTATCGCAGACGAAACCATACTGCAGGCACTGCAAACCCGGTTCCTTGGCAAGCCATCTACAAACACGGTGGGCTTCCAGTCTATGCGGCTGTCGAAACCGAACACCGTATACTGCGTGCCGGCCGAAGCCATAACGGACTGTGCTTGAGAAGGTGGTATAGTCGCAGCACGTCCAGAACGACAAATAACGCTCACTGCGGTGGTCAATGGCGCATGTGGAAGATATGAGCTTCTAGAATCGGCATTGGCTTTGCTTACTCTCGGCACTTTTCTTCTTTTATGAAAGGTTATTGCGTAGAAATGACGTTATCAGCCTGCTTGATCACTGAGCCAGAACGCTAACGAAACAAATACGGTGCTTTGAGGACACTTGTGGGGTGCTGCAATTCTTCGATGAAGGATGAACGCAGATTGTTTTTCTTTATTTTGGTGCCAGCGATTAAGGCTATGTTCAGACCACCGACGCAAAAGCCATATCGTGATCTATCGACGTTAAAAAGGCGTGTCACGCAGTTCGGTTGGCTTGAGAAGTGAAATGACGTCATTCTTTAAAGTTATTACGACAGTTGCGGCAACAGTGTGAACATGGCCTAACCCGCGGAAAACATTTGAAACTCGCCCATATTTGGGATTCGGCTCGTCCAATGCAACTGGCCGATACGCACCGCCGATATTTATATGGCTGATAAATATTGCAGAATAACTGGTAAAGGACTACTCTAGGTACACGGAAAGTCTCCCCAACCTCATGCACTCTTAATTCTTCGAACTTCGTTGGGAAAATAACGACCTGATCCGGAGATAAAACCCGTGCTTAATGCTTCGTTGTTCAACGCCTTAACTCACTGACGAAGTGCAGCAGCTAGCCTAAGCATTCGCAACTACATTTAAGTGCGGACTAGTACGGGGCTAGCTACTACGGGAGGAGGGGACTACTGTTCGATGAAACGGGTGTAAGGAGTGCTCTGCAACAACCATTCGAAACAACTTATACAGGTTCAATTAATTACAACATTTAACGTGCCGAGCAATGAAGAAGAAGAAGGAGAACGCAGTAGGCTCTCCGCTTAATCTTATCTGTGAGTGCTCGCTTTTCACTCTACTTTACAGCACAGCGCACTATGTTCCTACGTGCTGCCACCTTTTAATCACCTGAAGACGCCTGCAAGGCAGGTGCCGCACATGAAACAGCTCCTTCAACGCCGCGAGCGGTCTCCGCTGTCCGATGGGTGCCGATCATCGCCTATGCTTTATGATGCCATTAGGGAAGGCCTGGGCGTGAAAATGACGTCAGCGGATAGTCACCAAAATTTCCCGCCATCGTTACCCGGTGACGCGGCTTCTGGACCTTCACAAGACCAACCTCCCGAGAAGAAGCGTGCTGTGTACGAGATTTCGGCGCACGTTAAAGATCCCCAGGTGGTCAAAATTAATCCGGAGCCCTCCACTACGGCGCGCCTCATCGCCTGCGTTGCGTCGGCGCATTAAACCCTACAATCAATCAATCATCGAACCTTCTAGCCGCAGAATTCGTCACGTCGAATCAAGAAAAAGTACTGACGCATTGCCTGAACAAGGATGGAAGCCTCATCGTCACGGTATCAACACTTGCTGCGGCCAATATGCTATTAGAAGTCACGATAGTCGCTGGTATGACCATCCGAGTTTCGGTTCCAGGCTGTTACTCAGTGACTTTTGGCAGGATACAAGGTGTGCCTCGCGAGCACACGGACAATGAACTGCTCGAGTATCTACAGGATTAAGGCGTAATATCTGCCAGACGACGGTGTCCTAACGTCCCCGATGAAACCGGTACAGTCACACAGTCGCGACGTGGCACAGTGATTCTGGAGTTTGCGAGTGACTCCCCCTGCCTAAGCGGTTATACCTTGGGTTTTGTAGCTACCCCATAGAGGAACATATGGGTGCCGCTACGCAGTGCATTAAGTGCCAGCGACACGGACACGTTGCCAAGCACTGCAATGACCCTGTGTGGTGCAAAGTGTGTGCTGGGCCACATTCTTAGAAAGATTGTACACCATGGTCGCATCCGCGGTGTGCAAATTGTAATGGTTAGTATGCGCCCTCGTACGGATCGTGTCCAAAGAAAAAAGCTACTACCCTCGCTCGAGCCATAGAGCAAACGCAAGGTAAACGCCTAGGACAACGTGACCCACCCCAACCGGGAAATATCGTTTACGTCAAAAACCTCTCTTTCAACAGGTCAGTCATCGCAAACTACCCCTGCACCTAACAAGTCAACCAACTCTCTTCGAGCAGAACAGTCGTCGCAAATAAAGACACCTAACAAGTCATATGCAATGTCGCTTCTGGAGAATCATACGCAATGTCTGTTCGGGAGAACCCTAAGTCGCTGTCGTCAGAAAGTTTGCCCCCACGATCAACTTTCTGACAGGTAAAATCCTCTGTTGCTTTTGGGTGCCCGAAGGTGTTGGCACGTGAATTTGGATTTTTTGTTTCTCTATTAAATCTCGGCCCAATATTCGCATGTACCATATTGAGATGCTCAGACTACGACTTCATAAAGTTTGAAGCCAAAACTTCGTAATGGCAGGTCATTAGATTTTTTGTAGGGTTTTATAAATGTATATGTATAGGCGTTGACTACTGTCCTGCAGAATCAGCATCTGATACTGCTGAAACTGCGATGGCGGTTTATTGAATATGGAGGGCTGAGAATACTTCGCTTGAGGCGTTTCTTTCACTGCGTTGATTGGTTGATCAACGGGTCTTAACAAATGTGGTCGAGAAGAACTTCTTGCTGGGCTAGTTGGTGAACAGCTGCCATGATTTGAAGCGCAACACAAAAAAAGCACGGACGATGAAACAGTAGACGAGACATGCGCAAGTGTTGCTTCAAATTATGGCGAGGTCCTAAAAAGCAGTCGTTTCTCGGACGTTTTCTGTGTGTGCGGACGCTTTCTCTAAAGCAGTTAAACATGTTTTAACCCGTTGTTTTAGCTTGCTTTGATAGGAGAAAGGAAGACAAATTTCAAATTATGAAAATCGTTTCAAAACTACAAATGTTCGTGATGTTCTTGTATGCGAGCGTCCACAGTTTTTCAGTGAAGTTGTTAACGTAGCAAGAAAAGCTCCAGTTGGGCTCTTTTCTCCCAACCTAGTCTATAAAAGACCCAAACTACAAGTCCTCAGAGGCAACATACTTGAGAATAATTCGAATGGAATTCGATATGCGGGTATCCGATTACGGCTGTTGCGTTTACCTGTTTCGTGTTGCCGTGTTCCATGAATCTGTCACGGTGGTTGCGTTGTTTTAACTCATTTCAGATATTTTCCCCTCATGCTTACGAACAATGAAAGCACGCGTATCCGTGGGATGATACGTATATATTGATGTATATTACCACTCCTTAATTCAAGAGAGCTTAATTAGTTGGTGAACTAGACAGCGAAAAACCCTTTTTTATTTTCTTAATACATAACGTTTTCGGCACCTTTTTTCCACGAATTAGAAAGCGGATACACAGGTGAACCTGTTATGCGTTTGTATTTTTGTCGGAGCGCCACTTGCCTTGTCCGCAGTGGCGTCGTGAGTAGGTACTTATTGAAACACTACCACATGCTATTTTGTAGCGTGAGCTACACTGGCCGAGGTCGAGCAGTTTCACGTGGCTCCTTGAGAGCCGTGCTTCGCATGCGCAAGGAGCAGTGACGTCACACGGCGCCCAGCTGGCGCGCCGGAGACGCCGCTACTGCGTGCGCCTCGCCGGTCTGCGCATTAGAGAGCATGACGTCAAAGGCGCGGCAGACGAACTGGCGCCGGCGCGTGCACAGCTGTGCGCCTCCGTTGCGCAGTAGCCGCTTGATAGCGCCTCTCATTTCGTGCGCATGCGCAGAGGTATCAGTGGGGGTATACGTATAGCGGGGCGTTTCCTAGACAACCAGGAAAGCTAAGAAAAGCCAGCTGAACATTAGCTCACGCCATGTCAAGCCACTACAAATTATTTATTAGCGACTTCACGGTGCACACACGCGGAAAAATAACGCAGAAATTTAGAGCTATATGGCAGTAACACGAACAAAGAAAAGGCACACACCAACTTTTCATTTTTTCTGCTGCATTTTGAGCCGTATGTCATGAGATTCTAGTAGGAATTGTTGTACATTTTTATTTTGATGGGTTGGGAGCCGTGGCGCCACGTGTTCCCTCGACCCTGCCGTGCATGAGGCCTGGGAAGTGCGACAATCGAAGTAATATTCCGGGGTAGTATAGTAACGCCTGAAATCCGCTTTGACATAGTGGGCCTTTCGAAACAATACATTATAAAGGAACAGAAAAATAGTCCAGGGAAACACGAAAAGCGCAATGAGAGGACAAATGTGCACGAATATTGTTATTTTAAAAAGCAGTAGCGCTTCTCGGCCTTTGCTATAGCTTTTTGCTAGTTTATCGTTCATTAAGACAGGCTTCCCCAAGTCGTACGCGTCTGGGCGAGAACAGGAGCCAACGGGAACAAGGACAGTTGAGAAGTAAAGAATTTTACAGCGAATGTTTCTATGGCTAGGATGCAGAAGATCGCCTCTGGACGCCGATCGAGAGTAGACCAAGAAGTTGCTGATTGTGAGGTTTAACGCGCCGACGCTACACAGGCGATGAGGCGTGCTGTAGTGGAGGGCTCCGGATTAATTTTTACCACCTGGGGACCTTTAACGAGCGCAGAAATCTCAAGCATACGGGTGATGATGACGATGGTTTGAGTTTATTGGCGCAAGGCCAACAAGTCACAAAGTTCATATCCCGCACCAAAACACTGTCACCTACTCTCATTCGTTTTTGCCGAAAACGTGCCGTGAGTGGAACCACCTGCCTGTTTCATTAGCTTGCATTACTAACCCTAACCATTTCCGGGAAGCATTGTTAAGTTCAAATTTGCTGAGATTTTTTTCCCTAATACTTTCTAGTAAGGAATGTCTTTTTGTTTTTCGTTGTTTATTGTTCCTTTTTTTATTTTTCTTCTTAGTGTATTGTGTGCTTGTGTCGATCCGCCGTTACTGTGTTCTTTTACGGCGAATGATGTGCGCTTACAATTTGGTTTTATTTTTGCTCCAAGTGGATTTCGCTACCTGGCGGCGGTTTCGCATTGCTTCCAGTTATTTGAAACATGCAGTTTATGAGGACTTTGGGCGACATCCTTCAAACTACGTCGCGTGCTGTTGTGACGCTTATATCTTTAACGCTTAAACTACGTCGTAAGCCGCGTTGGCGCCTCAGGGCGTATGCGGTTGTAATGCGTGGGTAACATAAATAATACAAACCATAAAGGCAAGAGAGGCGGCAAAGCGTGGGTGCAGTGGACCGAGCAACTTAATACAACGTGCGTTCATTTAAAACATTCAAAGCGGGGAATTTTTGCTCCAAGTGTGTCTTCGTTGTATGGCGCCAGGATAATTATGCATTTTATGAAGTTCTGTAAAATTATTATTTTCGTATGTACAACCTTAAAACTAGTCGCTCTATTGAAGAATCATTGTGGTTAAGCCCCTCCCCTCAAATGTGTATGACGAGGTGTAAATGAATAAATAAAAGTAAATAAAGTCTGTAACAGTTCAGCGCAAAAGTTTGCGTCGTGTGGTGTCGAGCGCCTTGCATTGAATGAGTACGTGAACTACGGATAGGGCCTCTCCGCACCTGCTGCACTGGTGATGGGCAGAAATCCCTGAGCAAATACGAAAGTGCTGTAAAATGAGTGTGTGCCCTATCCGTAGCCTTGCCAAGGTGACTTCCCTGTGTCTTTTCTATGCGTTAACTGTGTACCGTCCCGAGTGTGGCTTATTACATGTAGTTTGTTGTGTAGCTCTGTTCACTCCAGTGTGTTTTCCGTGTTCTACGCAGTGTTGTCTTTGTGTGGCTTGAGGTCTGTATAGGGTACCGTTGTTATGTCTACAGTGTTCCTGAGTGCAGAGGTGCAGCAGAGGTGGAGCTCAGCAGGTCGTGCAGCTCGTGCTTTTGCGCATAGACAGACATAATGGTGTTGAAAACGAGATTAACAATGGGGTTCTTGGTGGGGCTTGTGCGATGATAGTGCACAAACAACACTCAAGGAATCTGTATAGATGACCGAATTGGGAGTTTGATTTTCAAGAATTTGTTGCACAATGAGTAAAATTTCATATCCTTCCGCCGAAAAATTGGTTGTGGGTACGCTCATGGTTCTGGCTGCATTGAAATTCCGAAACATGAGCAGCGCAAGACACCAAAGTGGAGGTTTTAGAAGCGTCACTGTAAAATTCTGCACATGGGTATTCAAACTGCAGAGACAAAGTGCTGCAGTATTGCACCTCGCGGTACCCGATTTTTGTCATGTTTCATGAAAGAAAGGTCACAAGACACAGAGCGAACTTGCCAAGGCTGTAAAATGTCAGAAAGGGATGATCTGTACACATCTAAAACGGAAGCGCCGAGATCCGAGGCTCGCTGTCTCCCTCTAAGTGAGAAGGCCAGAGAAACGGATGAGCGATTTACGAACAGCAGAGATGTGGGTATATTATTAAAAACAGTATAACAAGGATGGTTATTAAGCGATGAAATTTTAAAAGCATAAAGCAAGTCCATGTACTGCCGTTGGTTCTCAAGGCACCACTTGTTACACTCGACGTACAAACTTTCGACCGGGCTAGTGCGGAAAGCACCCGACGCTAGACGAAGCCCCAAGTGTAGCTCTGGGTCAAGCATCAGCAATGCTGTTTTAGTCACCGACCCATACACCACACTGCCATAGTTCAAACGACACCCAACCAAAGCAGTATACAAGCGCAACAGGAGTTCTTTGTCGGCACCATAGGATTGATGGGAGAGAACCTTAAGGAAATTCATTGTTTTCTTATGCTTAAGTTCCTTGATGTGCGAGTTTGTGGTCAAACACAACACCTAATAACTTGTGCTCCTTGTTCACAGGAATGGACACACAATTAAGAGTAATGCATGGGTCCACGTGGATCTCACGCTTCCTGGAGAACACAACGCAAGAGCTTTTTCCAGGGTTAAGTTTAAAACCATTCTTTTCTGCCCAGCCGGCATGTTTCTTGACGCCAAGCTGGACGTAACGTTCACAGATTGACATATTACAGGATTTAAAAGATATCTGGAGTTCGTATACATACATTTAATAAGAAATTGTAGGTGGCAATGCTTTTCCAAAAGAGTTCATCTTTGAGAGTGCACAACCAACTCTCACTCGAAAGGTTTTCTACGGAGAGTAACTAACAAGGGTGTTTACATGTCACCCGAAACACCGAATGACTTGAGGTCAATGAGGATCCCATAACGCCAAGCGGTGTCTAAGGCCTTTTCGAGGTCGAACAACACCGTTACACAATACTGTTTATACACGAAGGCATCCTTGATGTAGGAGTCAAGTGCGACGAGTTGATCGTTCGTCGATCGCCCCACCCTGAAGCTTGCCTGGCAGCTCTCGAGAACGCCATTGTACTCAAGGAACTACACTAGCCTGCGGTTTATCATCTTCTCGAAGAGCCTGCACAGGCTGCTCGTCAGGGCTATAGGACAGTAGCTTGAGGGGTACGACGGGTCCTTTCCCTCCTTCAAGAAAGCCACTACTATGGCTTCCCGCCATGAGTGTGGAACGTGCCCCGGAAGCCATATTTTACTGTATAGATGTAGGAGGGTTTCAAGTGTGTCTGCGTGTAGGTGTTGTATTATTGTATATGTGATGTTGTTTACACATGCTCAGGGTGATGTTGTTTAAACATGTGAGGGTTTACACATGCTCAGGACAGCCCTCAGCTCATGCAGTGAAAACTCTGAGTTATAAGAAGTTGTTGACCTGTTATCTAATAAAGGGTTCTTTTCGGCCGAATTTTTGTGTTTTATGAATGTGTTTGTGTAGCGTGCTGAACTGCACACGTGTTGGAAGTGCTTTGCTACTGCGTTAGCCTGGTCATCCTGTGTGTCCCCTGTTGTACTAACCAGGGGCAGGCTGTGTCTTTGTTGTCCCTTAAGTTTACGTATTCGTGTCCATACCTTGCGTATGTCTGTGTATCAGTTTACTGATGTTATGAATTAGCACCAACTATCTCGTTTTTCCGCACGGCGCACACGTTTTCCAAACGCCTTTGCCCTTTTGAACAACAGGAGGTTACCCGACGTGGGGTACCTACGGAGGATACCCCACACCTTGTTCTGGGCCTCTCGCGCACGCCTACAGTAATCATTCCACCACGGTCTCTTTTGGTTGCGCGGGGCACCAGAGGCGTGGGGAATGGACTTTCCCGCGGCGTCGGATGCGCGCCGGGAGTAGTTGGGCGGTTTAGTCTACGTGTAATTGCGCTATGGCTGTGTGTTGTAGTTTAGAGATATCTGAATTTACTCCAGTTTGCCTTTCATTCATTAAACCTGCTATGGGAAGATGGACTGCTTGGGCCTTTACCTATATATGTCAATGAAGTGGGGAAGTGGTCACTACCATATGGGTCGCGCCCACACCCCACTCAAGACAAGGAAAGAGAACTGCGGAACCAATAGCCAAGTCAAGACATGAGCATGTGTTGTGTCCTATGTTATGGTATGTAGGCTGTTTCTTGTTGAAAAGGCATGCTCCAGAGGATGTTAGAAGCTTCTCCATGAGGCGACCTCGGGCGTCCCTAAGAGTCCAAAAAGAACTGTGCGCATTGAAGTCGTCTGTGGGGATGTGTGGTTCGGGCAGCTGGTCAACTGCGCCTTGAAGTCAGATCTCGAAAGTAAAACATCAGGAGGAATGTAAATGGAGCATACCATTATCAACCTATTAAATATTATTGTGCCAATTGCTACTGCCTCAAGGACAGTGTTCAGAGTGATAGGGTGGCATGCTTAGGATTTCCGGGCTATTACTGCCACACCGCCCGGAGAGTGTGCGCAGCCATCCATATCCTTACTGGATACCATATAACTATTTGAGAAATTTGTGTGATTCTAATTTAAATTTGTTTCTTGGACACTCATTACACTTGCCTTTTTTAGCATGCAGGATCCCGTACCCATCATCAAGATTATTCAGAAGGCCTCTGCAGTTCCACTGAACAATATTTTCTCTTCCTATTATTAAGTGTTCAGAGCTACTGGAGCGTGACTATTTATGTGAGGTATTTCGGAGCTGACACTCTTGGAAGGGTTTTTACCTTCTCTACTGACCTCAACGACGCAGACCGCTCCCTTCACTGCTGCGCAGCCAGGAAAGGTGCGATGTCTATCTCATCATCACATTGGGGGGGGGGGGGGGGGTGCCCGGCGGGCCGGGGCCCTGGACTTGGCACACATTCCGGTGCCCTTCGTTCAAGCCGCAACTGCCGAGGGCTTCAGGAGCACCCCGGGTGGCACAGGCGGCGCGGCGGGGGTGGGAACTGCCGCGGGTGCCTCCGTCTCCATCTCCTCCGTGCCCTCGCGTGTGCCTCGGGCCGGTGGAGAGAAAACAGTGGATGCAGCGGCATCCCAAATAGACGTGGCTGCCACCACAGCCGCTGCTGGCTGAGCAGGCAGTGTGGTGACGCATTGGGCTGTCTGAGGCAGCCCGCGGAGGTTTGGGGCGACCAGGTCCGACTCGCGGTACTGGGTCCCCGCCGAAACCAGACGCCAGTCCACCCCGCGACGAGGCTCGTCGGCGTACTTCCAAAGAGGGAAAGAAGCGAACCTCATCTGCGCCTCTGGGAAGGTGGTGTTTTCCGTGACCAATTGATGTTGACGTTTTTTCTCGAGTTTGAACCGCTCGCAGATTCGTGAATATGCAGCGTGAGGTCCTTGGCAATTGGCACAGATGAATTAATCAGAAGTACAGTCATCAGTGAGATGGTGTTGGGCGCACTTGCGCAGGTTGGTTTGCCCCGACACGAGGTAGTGCCATGCCCGAACCGCTTGCACTTGTATCAGCGACGTGGATTCGGGATGTACGCTCGGACGGAGCACCGGATGAAGCTTGCTTTAATGAATTCCGGATGTGTCGGGTGGTTGGATGACAAGATTATATGCTTTGTGCGGATTTCCCGATTATCTTGCCTGATGGTGCTACGCCTCACTTCAGTTACGCCCTGATCTTTCAGGCCTTTCAGCCGATCGTCTTCCGTCTCATTCAATTAATCTTTCTCAGAAATCACACCCTGAGAGCTGCTGAGGCTAGGGTGGTGTGCGACTCTGATGTCCAGATCTGCCATGCGGGTTTGGGTCAGAAAGTTAGTGGCTTGATGCTAAGTGTTGACATTGACTAACACTTCACCGGTTCGGAGTTTCTTAGCATCGAACGATTTTCTGAACATATTTACACAAACCAGGAATTTAGTGATCAAAAATGCGGACTTAGAAGAAACAGGGTTTGTTTTGTCAACGGCTTCGATAACCAAGAATCGAGGATAGTTCTCAGGTTTCGGAATGTTGATGGTAGGAAGGGAAAGGGAAGGAAACTTCGGTGCGGCCCATTTTGGTGGGCCTATCACATTTTGAAGTGGGTTTTGAGTTATCCATATGGCATAGTAAAAAAACGGGACAGGGGTACTTCCTACTCAACCCTTATCCTGATAGCTTGAGAGATCCCGGAGCTCCCTGCCTGGTCAACAGACAGGGAGCCCATCCGCCGGAACTTCACCAGGACTCCGAAAGCCACCGTTCGTGGTTTCTCATCCTCCACCTATAGGCACCGGACAGTGAAGTTTGCGAGCGACTGCAGCGCCATCTCTCGCCGCCGCTTAGCAACTCTGGGTCGGTGGATATCCCGATCGGCGTTCAGCGTACGAAAAAAACACGCGCGCTCCGTGCGGTTCGACGTTGTGTGGCGGAGGTTTTTTAAATGCAGAGCATTTCAGTAACTCACTATGTCACCCGCGTTGGCGTCCGTAGTCCGCGTCCGCATCGCTCCCCCTACACTATATAAATACTTGCCGGCGCCAGGTTTCGATCCTACGACTCTGCGGGTGGCACGCAAGGTGCACGGTACTCTACCAACTGAGCCACAAAGCCGACACAGAACGGAAGGTTACGAACGTGCCTTATATCCTTGACTCATTCAACCGTCGGCCAGAGGTGCGCCCTCTCCCCCGCGTCCTCCTCGCCTTCTCTCCGCTCGCAACGCCCTCTCTCGCCGCGTTCGGTTCGGGCGCACAACAGGTGCGGACGTGCGCAACACCCTCTCTCGCCGCGTTAGGTTCGCGCGCAAGAACAGGTGGGGCGCTCGCATCGCGCTCTCTCGCCGCGGTCGGTACCCGCCGGGGTTTGGCTCAGTGGCTAAGGCGTTGCGCTGCTGAGCACGAGGTCGCGGGTTCGATTCCCGGCCGCGGCGGCCGCTTTTCTGATGGAGGGGGAAAAGCAAAAACGCCCGTGTGTACGAGATTTCGGCGCACGATAAAGATCCCCAGGTGGTCAAAATTAATCCGGAGCCCTCCACTACGGCGCGCCTCATCGCCTGCGTTGCGTCGGCGCGTTAAACCCCACAATCATCATCAATCTCGCCGCGGTCGGTTCGCGCTTAAACCACATATGTCGTTCGCGCGCGCTGCGGTCGCTAACATCTGTGGCGTGATCGTGACGTCAGCACCACGCGTTCGCGTGGTGGCGATTTCGGCGCTATAACACTCTCTCGCGAGGGGCATGTTGGATTGATTGGATTGGCTTGGATTTGGATTGGATTGGATTAAAGTGGATTGTGTTGGATTGTGTTGCGTCATAGCCGCCTTGGGGTTAGGCTCCCGTTGCGTCATAGCCGCGGCAGGGGGTTCACGGCACGTTTCACCATCGACTTCATCGACAGTGTCTACGCTGGAAGACAAGAATTACAACAACAACAACCAATACGTAATCCATACGACTTGCATGTGCGCCCCCCCGCAGAAATGCTCTGCATTTGATCGTGCCCCTCGCGAGGGGGATGTTTTAATTTTTTTAAGCATAGATAATTGCAAATTGCAAGGGAAAGATCAAAATGCTGCGGGAATTTGTGGCCACCCGCTACTGCTGCGTGAATCGCCACCGCGAAAGCAGCCTGCCATCGTTCTGTACGGTTCTCGGCAGCCGTGGAGAATAAGGGTCGCAAGAAATTTTTAGCAGTAAGAAAGCCATGACATTTTTTGTCAGTGGGAAAGGGTATTAGAGTACTGACTGTTTATGCGATCGCAGAACGAAGGGCCCCTAAAACTAAATGTTTGCTTTCAGTGTTCCATACACACCCCGCGCTGCGATGAATCGCATGCCGTCGTAGTATTTGCATAACACAACGTATTACGGCTTCCGACACTTTTTTTTATCAGCAGTAACCTTTTTTAGCGATATTCACGCACCGAATGGATGCCAAAAGGCGGCAAGAATATGTTCACAGCATTCGCGGGTGATGCCAAAAGCAATGTCAAGACGGTCAATACGCTCCCGCTTACTGCCCTACTGTGTTTCCCGAAGTGTACAGAGTTCCACCACGCATTCCTAGGAGAGCGTGGCGAGCTATCAAAGGCAAGGTTGCATTCATTCGCGCTGACTTCTTTAATGCGTTTTGAGTACGTACTCTGAAAGTTGAGGTTGCTATTGTTTAAGCAGAAGATGGGGAGGAGGAGAGAAATACTTTTTTGGAGAATTCTGAACGGCCTGAACAAAGCTGTATCACAATTAGCCGCTTAGACGACTCTAACATTACGCACAAGGAATCTTCGTAAAGACAACCGCAGCTCCGCAGCAGTTTTCCCAAAACTGTGTTTCCAACAGATTTCCAACTGCGTTTACTTTGTCATCAGGTAATAACGTTTGGAATCCGTTGTTAATTAGTGACCACACCAACGGAGATGAAGAAGGGCAACCGGAAAAGCAACTGCAGTGTGGTTCCGCAACCAGAGGAAACAACACAAACAGGCTTCTGTCGTTGAGCGCCGTGGTATACGCTGGGGTCACTTTATTAGACTGTAAAACGAGAAACAAAAACTGACCCTAATTGGCGCTGTAAATAAGCTTCCCTTGCTGAGAATGGGACTTCGCAACGATGTCTGTCCCATCAATTTCTTTCACGGCGAAACACGCGCGCGGGAACGTACAATCTCTAACTTCTCGCGCACGCGAAGCCGACAGTAGTAGCTCAGCCCCGTAATTGTCCGGAAATCAAGACATGAAGAAACTATTTGCCAGAACAGTTTTCAAGCACGAGACACCTTTTAAAAACAATCGCAGAATCGCACAAACAAACAACCGGGAGGTGCCGAATCTATGAACGCGCGCCGGCCGTCTGGCTCTCACCGACCCAAAAGTTAGCTCAAGCTTCCGTGGGGCGGCGCTGGGTGTACTTTATTCGTCGCGCCCTCTGAGCAGTGACCGGTGCCTATATACGCATCACCGTGGTTGACTACGCCTTCGGGGCACGGGGTCCGCGGTGCCACCGATACCGTCACCAAGATTACTCAAGGTGCCCCGTGCGGGGTCAAACACACGGGTGTTTTCGCTTTTCGCCTTCATCAGAAAATCAGCGGCTGAGGTTGAACCGGGGTCCTTCGGCTTAGCAGCCCAACGCTATAGCCACAGTGCCACCACGGCAGGTCAGTTTGCAGGTTTCCGCACATCGCGACACCTTTATGATAGGAGGCGATTCCTAGGTACTTGTAAATACAAAATACACATTTTGTATTTCCCTTTAGTTGGAACAGCCTTCAACTAAGCGACAGGCGCTACTTTGGGCCCAAACAGATTAACCACAAATGAAAGAACCAGAGAAGCGAACTCTTCTCTAAATAGCGACAACGTTCTAGACCTTTGCCCTGCACAGGCGTTTTGAATTTCCAAACAATATTTTGGTCGCTTCACAATACCTTATATCACAAAGTCCCGCCACGTGACACCGGACAGGAGCCAAGACTATGCCCCTTGTGAATAAGACTTAGGCAGTTGTCTTTAATTTCACGAAACAAGGCACATTTCCGGGCTCGCGTAGCTTCGTCGAACCCAACTGCAGCGATATCAGTCGCTGGTGATGGCTGCAAGCAGAAAGGTACAAAAAAAATGGCTGCGGCTTAGCTCAGCTAATCTTGGATATCCAAAGCAAAAGCTTGACTCAGTCTGGTTGAATTTCGGTTTCTCTTGGTTAAACTGTGATTTGGCTGCATTGTCAACCACGTCTCACAGCTGTTCGGTTCCGTGCAACCCCCACAGACGAAGGCGGGCGAGCGCACCGTTTCTCTTCGCTGGGCACGAGACGAGCCACGTTGCCCGTAACGACCCAGCGCCGCATACATGGGAGGCCGCGGGGGTGGTCTGCTGCTTTGGCCGCAGCGGCGGCGGCGGCTCCCGCTGTCGGCGGCCGCAGCGCGGCGATTCACGTAATGCGCTTCGAGGGGTGTGTCGCCGGGAGGTGTGTCTCCTGTCAAAAGGTCCCCTTGCGCATCCGCCACGAAAGCGCTGGACACAACTGGTAAAGCTTTGCTTTAAATGCGCCATTGAATAGCCAAGCGCTTCCCTTTGGAGACGTTTGCGAAGTGTTGTATGCCAGCAGAGCGACAATGTAACGTATCAGGGGCGGTATTCTCGTAACTGTCCCTTTTGAAAACGTCCCTTTTGAGTCCCTTTCATCGTGGCGTACTTCCGGTTAAGCAGTGGGCGTTAGCAGCAGGCTTGTTACGCTTGCGTTACGTCACTTGCGGTTGTTTGCTTTTAGCCCATCAGGGCTCGCCAAAAGGGACACTTTTGAAAGGGATGCAAAAGGGACAAAACTCGAGAATACCGCCCCAGATGGGGCGGCAGGGGCAGTGCTCGCGTTCATTCCGGTGAGGCTTCCGCAGCGACGCGGAGTTGCGCGTCTTATTCCACGAGCCGCCGTGTCGCTCGTGACAGGAAAGCATCCCTGGAGTGCTGCGCACTGACTCCTTTCCCAGTTGTGCGCAGGTCAGCGGCATGGCGCCGGCAGCACGCAAAGGCGCCTTCTTACACCGATGCTGCAACCGTGTGGCGGCTCCCACTTGTTTGATGGATGGCTTTAACGCAGGTCTTTGAAGGTTAGGATCGCAGGTTGACGCGCAACTCAGCTATCTTTGGGGCGCTATAGGGCTAGTGCGCTGCTACTTAAGCGGCACAGGCAACGCCTCTTGGCAGCCCCGGCGGCATATTTTGCTTGTTCCTGGCCGGTGAGGTCAGCCGCCGCCAGCACCCGTGGTATCACAGAACGGCGCGTTTACGGGCGAAAAATAAGCAATCCTGCCTACTATTATGTTTGCGGATGGCTCAACAGTTTCAAAAACAAGGCTAGAACATCGCCGAAGAATAAAATATATTCGGTTTTATGCGAATGTTATTATGGAGGGCGCTAGCTGCACTCCGAGAAGCCATCGGATCACTTCAATGTTTGGTTGAAGCATTTCTTCTTA
This sequence comes from Haemaphysalis longicornis, assembly GCA_013339765.2. Taxonomy (NCBI): domain Eukaryota; kingdom Metazoa; phylum Arthropoda; class Arachnida; order Ixodida; family Ixodidae; genus Haemaphysalis; species Haemaphysalis longicornis. The sequence continues at coordinate 99,096,134 of CM023457.1, read as the reverse complement.
AACAGCGTCTGTCGGAGCTTATGTTGGCTCTACATTTTGGTGGCTGCCCTCGCACGCAGGAACGTCAGCATAACCGCAATTCACATCGCGAATTTGTGCTGGTAACTTTTTCTGGCGGCGTGTACACTCATTTCGATGTTCGACAATTTCAATAGCGCTCGTCGCGCTAACATTTAAATTAGTGTTTTATCTACTGCTACGTGTCCGGCGTTGGACGCACAGATAGCTTATCCCGCGCACGCGGCAACTCCGTCGATAATTTCTGCTCGGTTGTCGTGGCTACTCGTGTAAACAGCCACCGTCACCGTCTACTAGCCCAGCCGCGGCAGACAGTCTTCCAGCCATGTCCACGAAAAAAAAAGCGCTTCGGGTTTGCCGACAAACACAGAAACAAAACAAGGGATTATGTATGTGAAACATCGACAAAATACGAGAAATTTAGAGAGCTGTACGTCTCTTGTGCATGAATTCCGACGCCGATTGTTCATCTTGAGGCGTTTAATTGCCGCCAGATTGGTTCTTTTCGAATTTATTTCGTGTTTTTGTTTGCTTTTTCTGTTTGCTTTTTTGTTATTTTGGAATCAATAAAAAGGGGATTGCGGCGAATTGGTTTTTGTTTTTGTTTCATTGGTTCATTTCTAGCTCTATTGATATTTTAATTTTTTCCTATACAAATAACACACATTTACGCTCAATACAGAAAATGTGTGAACTTCGCTAATATATATGCCTTTTGTGCAAATGCAAGGCGTTTGGCGTTTGGTGCGTGTTAACAATTTGTTTTCTTGTTCGGGTTGTATTTCCGGGTTTTTTGTAACTTAATTTTGTTTTATTAATCGTGTGATTGTTGTGAATAAGGCAGACTTTTCGATATAGCAAGTTCAATTTTATTCTTTTTTACTTTATGTCTTCTTAATTTCACTCGACAAATGGTCTACAGTTACTCTATTACGACGCGTTAACTTCAATTTGTCGTTGGGCGTTTTCGTGCACACGCCAGGCATTACACAGATTGTTCTCCAAGGTATTAGCAAAAAATGCTGACGGATTAAAATTTATATTTCATATCTGCTTACTGCCAGCCGCACTGGCATTTGAATCACACCACGTTCCAGGGCTATATACACCGTCCTATTTTGGTCTCAATTTCTGCGTTGATCCCGAATGACGTGCTTGCTGGGGTCTTTTTTTTCGCAGGTGAAGTAGTCTTTATTTTTTAATATTTCTCAGAGCTTCCTATGTATTGGGAGCCGCCGAACAGTTCACGCACGGCCCGCTTGGCGCCGCCACACAGGCCCTGCTCACGGGATAACGGACCGGCGAAGCGCGGTACAAGCAGAGGATGCGGCGCGGATCGACAGGGTGCGCCACTGGTTCGATTTCAGTGGCGCCACTATACCAGCGCGCGAGGCCTATATACCGGAACTCTAATTCAGGCCCCGCTGCCGTTTTGGGTTTACCTCTAATTGGAACTAAACATAGCTTGAGGCACCAGCGTTTAATAAGTAATAATCCCGGTTATGTCGGTTTTACACATAGTAAATGCAAAGGAAGGACCATTTAAAAGCACCGTCGAATACCGACAACAAAACCGCAAACACTCCCAACAGAGACAGGTGGGCGCTACGAACAGAAAAAAAAATTGAACTCAGCGAACCTTGAGTGCAGACGAGATGAGAAAATGGAAAAGGCCGTGAAAGAGAGAGAAGGGTAGGCGGACAAGTGAGCAGAGTGAGTTAGGTGACAAGGCCTTTGCAGTTATCTCCCTTCGACGACCTTTGTCAGGCAGCAAACAGAAACGCGGCCACATTTAGTGCAGTCACACAGTGGAAGTGCCTTGCCAACCGGGTCAGAACGATAACCTGTCCGTCAGCTTATTTGAGCCCCGGCAGGAAGTACCTTGCAATGTAACAGAACGCGGCGTTTTCTTTTTTTTTGTGTGTGGGCTGAATAACCTTTCCTATGGCACCCGCTCAACCGCATATTTACAGAAATATGGGTACAGGGAGGACTAAAGGAATACGAACAACGGAGCACACAGCCTGCAACGCATGCCGCACCGTCTGGCTGCACTGTCAATAAACTGCGAGCATGCGTAGTTCGTGTGGCGCATAGGCACGATGCACCGGACACAGGCCTCTGTGAGCACAGCACTGTTCCTACTAAAGTTGTCTGTAGCGCACGCTAGGCCATCGGTAAAGGGGTAGGAATATCTCGACCTGTTAGCTCCCACTGCCTGCAGCGTGCCGTGCAAATGATCCATAGGTTAATACTGAGACACGGTGTAAAGAAAGTCGTCCGTGATGCAAAAATCAGTTCCTCCCTGCAATTAGTGTTATCTGCGATCTGACTGGTCGGCTACAGTACTGTAACTAACAAGTGAACAATTCCCGATGTCCCACCATCGACGACGACGAGGGAGTGGCTGACGGGCAGCCGGTGCGAGCTCGATGATAGCCGGCATGTAAATAGTGTAACATACATCGTCCAATTCTCATGGTTCATGTCCTGCGCCACGTAACATGTTTGGTGAAGTTTGCAGGTTTTGCCCCGTCCTGGCCCCAGCATCGCTACGTCTTGGCTGCATTTCGTGTTATACGTAAATCTGATGGTGTTATATAGGACTTGTTCATGCCATATAAAGAAGCATCTAGCGCTATATATGGTGGGACAAGGCGGCATATATGGGTTGGCCGAACAATATAGGGGTTGGCCGGGCCATATACGGGTGTACTTGGTGCCATATATCGGTTCGCTGGGCCATATATGGCTGTATTGGGAGCCACATATGGTTTGGACGCACCATATATGGCTCTACGTTGGGCCATCTATAGTCATATTTGACGCCTAATATGGACTGACCACGCAATATATGGCTCTATTTGCCACCACATACGGGAAGTGATAGCCATATATTAACAGATATATAACTATATATGGCCACATATAATTTATATATGGGCCATATGTGGAATTTTCGTAAGGGGACATTTCAAACACGGCTGTCCGCATAGTATTTGAGCCAGCGTATCCTACACACTTGAGCATTCTTGGCAAAAGTTGCGCTCTACGTGTGTTCCCGAGGGGAAATCTCTCGCCGCGGTGAATACCTCACGAACCTCGATCAGATGCACTTGCGGTGTTGCTGCAGTTTCGCCCGTATTGCATCCATTATCGCGGACGTTGTCCCTGCGTACAGCACGGGAAGATCACTGTAAAATTGTCGCGACCGCGACCAGCGAGACCAGCGATACCACCCCAACGGCCCCAACGCAAAGGACACCTCGCCGGTGGAGCTCGCAGCCAAGTAAAAAAAAGTTCACTCCGCTTGCACGTCGACAACACGACGCCTGCGCGCGGGGGACACGATACGTCCGATGTCATACCGACGGCGGCCAATAGGAGCGACATCTTTTTTTGTTTATTTGTTTTGTTTTCTTCGCTCCTCGTATCAGTCTACCTCTTCCATAAAGTTCTGCCGCGGACAGAGTTGAAAAAGTTTCGCACAAACCGCTACCATCTTGTGTGCATCCCTACAAGAGCCACCATGCGCAAAAGGGAGTCGTGATTGCTGGGGCTCTTTTCTGACCCCCATTTTTCTTAGAGTGCTATAGCCGCGGCTGCTAACACTTTTCTTGGCCGAAGTTCGGCAGTGCAAAGCCTCATATCTTTACCACTGGGAGACACACACCAGCTTCACTACAACACGGGGCTGAGGTTGCCAAATTAGACCCGTATCCATTTATTACACACGACGACACCTGTATATTTCGCCCAGTGGAACGTACCCGCGCTGTCTGCTCCAGCGGAGGTAGCCGCATTTCCAATCATCGGTGCAGTTTGCTACGAAAACAATTGACTGGCACCGCAGATGGCGATGGTGGCTATAAGAACTTATTGCGCAAGGTGGCCGGTGTTATGGCCGCTCGCTGCTTTGGGGCTCCGTAGTTTAGGAATCCTCGCACTCCAGAACGTTTCCTGTAAAGAGTGCTCCACGTTTGCCTGAGCTGAGCTGAGCTCTGCGGAGCTCAGCTGGGCAGAGCCGAGCTCAGCTGGGCAGAGTTGAGCTGAGCGGGGCTGGGCAGAGTCAGTCAGTCAGTCAGTCAGACATACAGACAGACAGACAGACAGACAGATAGACAGACAGATAGATAGGATTTTTCCTGGATTTTTTTTGTTTAGCCGCGCCTACCCCAAAAGCCGATGTTTTCCCCGAAGGCGAACTCTGAGCCTAGATGCATATCCACTTCGCCAAGCAGTCCTGTGGCACGTCATGTGACGGTAGAGACATCAGCTGAGGGACAGTGTACTAGAAGATAGAGGTGTGTCGTGCGGGGAAAGACCGAATAGAGAGCAGCGACGGGAAAGATCGGCTCATACACTGCTTCAAGGAGGACCCCTTACTAGGCCTGAGTGTGACGGCAAAGCAGACCAGCATTACGCAGTTCTTTGCTGCCAAGTAAAATTCCAGTGCCACAAAACCAAGCTGGTGAACTTCTCTTGTATGTTTTTTCCTCTTTCAAACCTTTATGAAAAGCAAGATTGGAAGCTGCTGTTGAAGAGCTGGTAGCGCCTTCTTGCAAAGAACTCGGTATTTTCATTGCAATTCGCGCCACTTTGCTTATCTCGAAAACCCGCTTATCTCGAAATATTTCCCGGTTTTTACTACTTCGAGTTAAAAAGGTAATACTGTACTTCATGTTGTCAATGTGCCTCCTCCATTTCCGATAGTCTGGCGGGTGAGGGGGTCGTACGGTACCACGCATTCCCGCTAGCCTTTCCATCAGGCGTTTTGCAGTTTGGTGATTCCGTCACCAGTTGAACGGACTGGCTGTGTAATATCCAGATCGCACCTAGCGCGCTCATAACGGCAACTTCTCCCAGTTCTCAGTCCAGGCGTAAGTTGCGACGAATGATGTCAGGAGTACACTTGCACATGTGATCACCATTGATGCACTTTATTTTGTAAAGCTTTTTTTGGGAGTCGTTGTCAGTTGATCATAACATAATCAGGTTGGTTCCACAAGGTCCTGTACCACCGGGGGTATTTCATGCCCACATTTCTATTGCGCGGAATGTTTATTCTGAAGCAATGCAAATCACGCTGGATGGAGTGCAACCTTTACGATACACTTAACACTCAGCTTATGTTTCACTCGGGGGGTATATAGTTTACATCACAGATTTATCCACACACTTGCCCTTAAAACAATACCTGATCTGTAGTTCATAAACGGACATATGCATTATGGGAGTTTTCCGCAAAACCTGGCAGCGCTATGAAGACCCTTGGTGTTGTGCCACAACAACATAGGCGAGCTTTCTTTGAAATGGGGGCAACAAATTGAGGCAACTGCATTTCATTTCTGAACGGCCGCCTGTACCTGTAGAAAGCTATCGCCGCTGAACTGCACGCCTTTAAAAATCACGCTGTGCTGAACGTTTCTTATCGGTCCAGCTCGATATGGACGAACACACAGATGTAATTTGCACAGCATGGGCCGTGAAGTTATGATTTCAGTTCAAGCCTTAAATGAACTTTGTCCTCGTTTATGCAGCCCGCTTCTTCTATTGCACTGACCGTAAACCATGAATGAGACACTTCAAGGCTGTTCTTCGGTGTTGTGGGCCTTTCGTATGCCTGACTTGTGAATATTGCTGTATCCAGCTCGATAATGTCTTTAAAGCACTGGCCAGTAGACTTAACGACCTTCAAGCAAAAACACTGACTGATTGGCCAATGTAACAGGTGATCGTATTCCCCCTTGCATACCCGGATCGTCATTCTAAGCCACTGGCGTCCTCCAAAGCTGCTAATTATTTCCACCCCCGGGAGTATGCAGTAACCACGAAAGTAGCTAGATTTTTCTGCTTCCAAATACACCCGTCGTTTATCCCTAGCTTCCTGCTTCAGTTTCGACCAGTCTGGAATAATCCAGTCGAATGGTTCGGATTCTCGGCGCAAGTCTGGAAAGATGGCTTTCGACGCAGCCTCCAGGTTAATCAGCTTCTCTTTGAAATCTACCTTCATGTCTTGCAGGGCCTGTCCGCTCGCTGTTCCTACTGTTTTGCATTCACCAATCAACGCCTCTAGCTTCTCCAGGCTCTTCCCTACGTTGACATTGCCTGTTGCCTGTTCGCCTGCAACGGCATCGATTTTGGCTTTTATGCTAACTAAAGCCGCCGACATTTCGGTTCTTTCCTCACAAATAAGGGCCTTTGTTCCCTGTAGCTCTCGTAGAAGAAGTTTTAACTCCTCTTGTAACTGTTTGATGGCACTAGCATTCGACTGCTCAGACACTCGTACTTCGCTCATTTTTGCCAAGACTGCCGTGCTCATTTCTGAATTTTCCCTTAGCGTGTTCTCAAAGGTCTGTATATATTCTGCGGGTACTACGATGGCATTGCCGTGGCCATCTTGAGCTTTTCTGCTCTCTTCAGTCGCGGTATGGCACAATCCGGAATCCAGATGGGAGAGGATGTCCTTGTGGGCGACGTCCTGGCCACAGCTAGGACAAGAAACCACGTGGTACTGGCAGTGGTGGTTGAAATGCTCCAGGATCTCGGGTGCTGCTCCCACAGCGTCACAGCCGTGGTCCGCGTTCCAGCAATGAATCTGTAAAAGCAGATTTGAAAGAGGCTTCAGCTATGAATCCCAAAAAATCGACTGTCTGCTAGTCCCGGGGTGACATAGGAAAACGTGTGAACTGCTGCAGTACGTACGATGCGCCAGTGGGGCAGCAGGAAATATTTTTCTCTGGCGTTATACGCCACCGGTAAAAAAAAGGGCATCGTGCGCCCTACAATATGCTAGTCTTTTTGCGGCTTAAATAAACGAACACCCTTACTTTTTAAGGTATAGTATATCAATTTGGCGTGCAAATAGCATAGTCGACAAACAGATCGAAAGGAAGGGTTAGGGAGGGTACGAGATAGTTGGTACTCCACTATAACTCCGTTAGGCGCAGCAAATGAAATACAGGACGTGTGTGTCAGAAGGGGTTGATCTACTTTTGCATTGGGGGAGGTGTTCTGGGGTGTTCTAACACCGAAACACCACTGGCTACACTCCTGCGATGCGTTATGTAGACAGCCAAGATGTATTGCGGCTGGGAGTCTCCGTTAATGATGCCTGTCACGACAGGCGAAGGTACACCGCTGGGCCCATAGGTGGCGCCACCGCCTCGACGGCCGTCCAATGCGAGATCTCGGCTCCTGGTGCGGGCCCTCCGGGGCACGTTCACGCCCTCTACATGCACGGATAAACTACCAGACCTCCGTGGCTGAGTTTTGAGTACGTATATACCGCGGCTAGCCACGTTGTAAGCCACCCCTGCTCCTGTGGGCGCTAGCCGCCGCTGTCGAAGTCGCCGATACCACTGCCGTAGGCAAACGAAAGGTTGCCGTGCATGAACGTGAGGTGCCGTACTCTTTCAGCCCTATGCGCCCACCGCCGAGCCACCGCTTTCGGAGGCATATCGAGGGTCCTAAAGTGCTCTCGAGACGATGTGACGACCGCCCAGTGCCCCGTTTCGCACATGCGCCGTAGCACGAGCGCACTACGCACCGATGAAACACGGGACCTCCCTGCGTCAGCGGTGGGTAGGTGGCTACCGCGGCGAGTGGCGGTGTGAGCGACCGCCGCCTCTGATGGAGGTGGCCGCACGAGTGCCGAAGTCAGCTGCGCAGTTTCATTCCAAACGCGCAGAACGGGATTTGAATTTTTTGTACGTAAAACGCGCAACACTGAGAACCAAAAATACGTTAAACAGTACACGTTATAACATGAAGCCAGTTAAAACTAACAGTTAGCATGCTAATGGTAGATGTATTACAACGCCGGTGACCCAATGGCCATGACAATTTTTACGGTGTGTCATGTATTGTGAAAATCTTTTTTACCCGCATATATATTCTATTTTACAAGCCGAATCGCCAAACAATAGAACAAAGTAGGAAACTAGATGCCTACCTCGATGCTGCCAGTGGTCGCGGAAGCATTTCGAGTTTAAACGAAACACTAAAATCCACAGAACATATTCTTCACAACGTATAGCCACGTATAGCCACGTGTTCCGGGCAAGAAGGCTCGGCCTTACTGACGCAGAAGTGTGGAGGCCTGGAAAACAAACTTTTGGTCTCGAACTTCATAATTTAAAAGAAAGCTGTGCTGCGTGGGGCCAATTTTTTATCTCTAATATAAATTTATATACCGTCGCTTCCGCAGAAATTTCCTCGAAGCGTATTGTTAAGCGTAAGCTTGCACTGATTGCTTAACAATACGCTCCGAGGAAATTCCGGCGAAAGCTTAGGTATACAAATTTATATTCGGTATTTGCGACATCAATGAAATACCGTGCTAAATTTTTTTATGCGTAAACAAACTCCAGAAGCTTTCTCTGTAACCGTTGCTCAATTGGTGAGACAGACTTTGTGTAAGGAAAATAGAAAGCGAGCGTCCAGGCGTTATTTTGTTTCTCAGAGGCTGCCTTAATCAAGTCCGCCAATGAGCATCTTCGGTGGGCTGCGGAGTTATAACAAAGCGAAAGAGAAGCCTAAAAGCTCCATTAAAAGCGTTTTAGACGTACTTTTAAAGAAAAATTTTAACGCTTGGGTATATTTCCAGGGCCACACTGTGATATTTGTTTTCGATTTGGTAGAAACGATAAGTATTTTTGTACACCTAACACTGCAATGTTCCGGTTTTTTATCTGCTTGGATACCGATGATTGCAGCAATACTTTCGGTTTATTATGATGATTAACGCGCCGATGCTACACAGGTGATGAGGCGCGCGTAGGTTAGAGCTCCGGAATAATTTTGACCACCTGGAGACCTTTAACGCGCGCCAAAATTACGAAGACAAGGGCGTTTTCGCTTTTCGCCTTCACCAGAAAAGCGGTCACCGCGGCCTGGAATTGCGCTCGCGTCCTTGGGCACAGCAGTACAACGCCTTAACCACTGAGCCACCGCGCTGGATGCAAACAATACTTATACTCGTGCATGTATCGAAAATTTTACTCGTTACGTTAAAGCGCAATGAAAAATTTGTAGCTTTCTGCGCTCCGCTTTCTGTACCCTCAGTCTTGAGTTTCGACAGGCTCGTTTCTGAACAGACATTGTAGTTCTGAGCAGCGATTACTGGATGCGGAAACTTGCTTTGTCGGAGTCCGAAGTGGCGGTCTTTAAAGGTGGCGTGTTGACCAGTACATTGACAGTACCGCATAAAATTATTTAACATGGTTAAATATACATTTTGTATGGGTAATTTTTATTCACTAATCAACTAAAGGGGTTTGCTGCAAGGTGTCTGCAAATATCGGACCTCCACAAGCTGAACCTGGATTTAAAAAAAGCGAGGTCGAAAAAGTGACGCCCGAAATATGATTTTAACTCGACGGCGTTTTTAGGCTCAATTTTCAATTTTGCCCTGTCTGCTATCCGTCCGCTATCAGCCGTGCTTATCAAGCAGCGGTCTACGGAACAAAGTTCCTGAAACCAGCTTAAATTGGGCGGAACAGAAGAACGCAACCGTTCTGTCAAGGGTCGGTGGAACTTGAACGGTCACTCGTTAGGTTTTCGGAGGAACGCCAGAGGGAACGGCGTTCCTTCTGTAAACGCTGAATCGCTAGGATTTGGCTGTTTTTGATTCCATAGCTTTCGGGTGCTGAACCTAGTACGTAAAGCCACCGGCCAGTACTGCGTTCCTGTGCCTATAAGCTGCCCAATTTGCGTGCCATTCGGCGGAACGTGCTTCACCGAAGGTCAAAGGCAGAAGAATAACCACGCAGCCGGCCGCATCCTGTCGGCAGGCTGCACACGGGGTGCGCACGCGCTTGCCTCTACGGCGGCTTCAGACGCCAATGAGACAGGTCCTTGGGCGCTTCTTTGATTTCTCTTCCGCCGTGGCCTCTTGTTTTGTACAACTATAACAGAAAAGAAATGGCTGCGGCTTAGCTTAGCTAACCTCGGATATGCAAAGCAAAAGCTCGGCCTAGTCGGATTGAGTCCTGGTTTTGTTTGGTTAACCTTTTATATAGCTGTATAACCAACCATGGCTCAAAACCGTTTGGTCCCGTTCAACGCTCACAGAAGAGGCCGGCCTCGCTTTCATTCACGGCGAACGCGGCGTTCCTCCTTCACGGCGAACGCGGTGCAAGAGGAGTCACTAAACCCGAGACGACCAGCGTCTTGTGCGTGGGACACTGCGGCGGTGGCCGGCGGCCGATCAGCTGATCGCCCGCAACCGCCGCCGCAGAACGACTGAAACAGGCCTTGTGCGCAGCGCCGACCACGGGCCCGGCGAATCACGCGATGCGCTTCGAGGGTTGTATGCAGGGGGTGTCTCCGGTCAAAAGGTTAACTGCGCATCCGCGGCGAAACCGCTGGACGAAAGTAGGAAAGCTTTGCTTTAAAAATTGGAGGGCGCTTAACCTTCGCCTTTACGAGTGGAACGCGAAACCCGAGCAGGAGCAGACGTGAACGCGCCATCCGCACTCGTACAAGACGCAGCTCGGAAGAGCGCCTCGCATAGATGAACTGCACCGCATTCATCACACACGTGTTCTCTACAGGCAGTCGAGCCAGCCGGAGGTGCCGTACGAGACTGCTCTGCTGTCCGTCAATCAACACCTGGGTCGACAGCGTTGCGCTCATCACGTGTAAAAACAAGGCGTCATGTTCCCAGCCTCACATTCTTGAAATAAGGCAGCTGCCGCACAAGCGAGGCGAGACCTACTATCACATGCGCAACAGAAACCATCCCTGGGAGCTGCAAGACGAATCTGACAATCTGTCGTTCAGCGCCCCCCCCCCCCCCTCTGGCACGGATATGGTGCTCGAATGCGTCTCCGTAAACGCCCAGAGCGAATGCAGCGTTCATCTACTCTGGGCGCGAGACGAGTCACGGTGCCCGAATGACCCAGCACCGCATGCATGGGAGGCTGCGGGGGTGGTCTGCTGCTGTGGCCGCAGCGGCGGCGGCGGCCGATGTCGGCGCCAGCAGCGCGGTGATTCACGCGATGCGCTTTGAGGGGTGTGTCACCGGGGGGGTGTCCCCTGTCAAACGGTACCCTTGCGCATCCGCCACTAAAGCGCTGGACGAAACTTGCAAAAGGTTGCTTTAAATGCGTCATTCAATAGCTAAGCGCTTCCGTTTGGAGACGTTTACTCGAAGTGTTGTATGCCAGCAGAGCGACAATCTAACGTATCAGATGGGGTGGCAGGGGCACTGCTCGCGTTCATTCCCGTGATGCCTCCGCAGGACTGGAAGTTGCGCGTCTTATTCCACGAGCCGCCACGTCGCTCGTGACAGGAAAGCATCCCAGGGACCACATTCTCTAAAAGGACGGGCGTCGCTTTGAAACGACGCGGTAGCGCCATGCAAAACGCATGTGTTCTGGGGCTGGGGGCGTCGCTTTGGGTGCAGATCAGGCACTAGATCATCCAAGAAAAGCACTGTGGCAAGGGCACAAAGCGACGAACACTGTCTCCCGTCATTTTGCTTGTCGCTTTGTGCCCTTGCCACAGTGCTTTTCTTGGATGATCTAGTGCCTGATCTGCACCCAAAGCGACGGCCCCAACCCCAGAACACATGCATTTGCAAAGACGCCCGTTTTTAGAGAATTCGGCCCCTGGAGTGCTGCGCACTGACTTTTTTCCCAGTTGAGCGCAGGTCAGCGGCATGGCGCCGGCGGCACGCAACGCCGTCTTGTGCACCGACGCTGCAACCACGCGGCGCTCCCACTTGCATGACGGATGGCTTTACTGCAGGACTTTGAAACTTAGGATCGCAAGTTGAAGCGCAACTCTGATATCTTTGGGGCGCTATATACCGAAACTCTAGTTCAGGCCCCGCTGCCATTCTGGGTTTACCTCTGATTGAACTCAACCATTTATCGTTGCGACCGTACTGAACGTCGAGGCGGAGGCGTTCTTTTAGTGATATCAAAAGATATTCCATCCAAGTGCGTACATATTGCAGTCATTTAGAAATAATTTGGGCCTCATGACGCTTCACCATCAAAATAGTCATCGGTGTTTGCTATCGACCTCCATCTTCTTGAATTACGTTTATGAATAAGCTACATGACGCAATCAGCGCGATTTGTACACGCTATCCTTCCTCGTCCCTTTTAAAGACGATAGTGTTTCAAGGCTACTTAAACCCAGGAATTTTGGTCTGTCTGTATACTGTCTGTCTGTAACTCGATTCAGCCCCCGGCCAAAGTAAACCTGCTTACTACTGCGCAATAGTCTTATAATACTAACAGCCAAATGTGAACGTCAAAGCCTGTTTTATTGGTTCATACTTGTCAACTTTTTTGTACAAGAACAAGACAATACGCAAATATAAGACAGGAAATTTATACAAGAGATATTTACAGTGTTCCTTTATTAAACGAATCATGATGCTTGGTTTTTCGATAAAAGTGATATTCTAAATCTACTGAAGAAAACCGCCGCCGCTCCTGGGGGCGTATGAAAAATCACGCGGCAACAGCAACGAAAGGTTCCACTGCTAGGTTCCACGTTCTGATTGGAACGCAGGTGGAGCACTGCGACGCGGTTCTATAAACCTTGTAGTCGGCGCCTCCATTCACGCGCGTATCCGTCGTACTGCAGCGCTGGTATCGAGGAACCCGGCCTGTAGCATTGGAACGCGGTAAACTCAAATCGCCTTGCGCAAACCTTTAGTGTGTTTACCTTGGGATGAGCGCGACGACGTAGAGGAACAGCATGAACGGTGAGCGCGAAAGCAAACGGGGGCATTTCCTTGGCAAATGTCTACAAAGACTATCGGCTTTTGACGGCATTTCCAACGAAAGGAGCAATACGCGGCTAATTTTTTCCTTCTGGGTGACTTTACTTTTCCTAACATTTGTTGGAGTGCGCAAACCGCACAACGTATCGCCATTTTAGACTGAAGGAAGTATTTTTTTAGATTTGTGCTCGGTATTTTCTTTAAGCCAATTGATAACACAACCAACTAGAACATTAAACAACACGCAAATACTTTAGACCTTATCTTAACGAACAGACCTGATGTTGCTTCACCTGTCACTTATTCCCCTGGATTGAGTGATCTTTTGTTGTTGACGTTTCACATTGACGCAATCCCCCCAAGAAACACAAGAGAAAAATAATATTCGTGCTCATGACTACAAGATCGCAGACATCACATCTAACTTTTTCTGGCCCTTCACATCGAATACTTATTAACAATGCTAACCGTATGCTGGGATATATAAGGCGAAATTTTTTAACGCCCCGTCTGATCCTGTTGCTTTTTACAACTCTAGTACGTTCAAAATTAGAGTACGCCGAGCCGATATGGGATACCACTCACGAAATGCTACCAACTGCACTTGAACTTGTAGAAAGCAATGCAATTCGCTTCATTATCTCCAATTATAACCGAGGTGCAAGAATAACAGCATTGAGAAATACACTTGGCGTACCTACGTTGTCTTCTCGTCGAAAGCTTTTTCGTCTAACCCTGTTCCATAAATTGTATCACCACCCGGAACTCTGTAAATTAATTCCACCACCTCAATACACTTCCCATCGCATTGATCACTCTCACAAAGTTGGTCTTGAATCGTGCAACACAAAAACCTTTTGTCATTCATTTCTCCTCAGTACATCGCACGAATGGAACCACCTTCCCCGTTACATTGTTAATATTAAGGATAACCTGAATTTTCGTGAGAATTTAGCTAATATAGTATATTCAGGAACAATCTAATGTTTTGTTGTTATGATACTCACTGCACTGTATTTATTTTTTTGCATTTGTAACCCACTCCCCCTCTGTAATGCCTTTGGCCCTGAGGGGTACACTAAATAAAACAAATAATATAATAGTATAAATCCTAAACAAACAAACAACCGAGAGCACCAGCGTTTAATTAGTAACAATCCCGGTTATGTCGGTTTTACAAATAGTAAAAGCAAAGGAAGGAGCTTTTAAAATCACCGTCAAATACCCGCGACAAAACTGCAAACACTGCCAACATATGACAGGCGTGCGCCACGAACAGAAAAAAAAGGAATTCAGCGAACCTTGAGGGCAGTCGTGATAAGAAAAGAGAAAACGCCTTGAAACAGAGAGAAGTGTGGGCGGGCAAGTGAGCAGAATAAGTTAAGTGACAAGGCCTTTGCAATTATCTTCCTTTGACGACCTTTGTCTCGAAGCAAACAGATGCGCGCCAAATTTAGTTCAGCCACACAGTGCAAGTGCCTTGTCAACAAGGTCACAGCGATAACGTGTCCGTCAAGTTATTTGAGGCCCGGAAGGAAGTACTTTTCATTGTAACAGAACGTGGCGTTCTCTTCTTATTTTGTGCGGGCTGACTAACCTTTTCTATAGCACCCAATCAACCGCATATTTACAGAAATATGGCTACAGGGAGGACTAAGTTAATACGAACAACGGAGCACACAGCCTGCAACGCATGCCGCACCGTCTGGCTGCCCTGTCAGTAAACTGCGAGCAAGTAGTTCGTGTGGCGCATAGGCACGTTGCACCGGACAGAGGCCTCTGTGAGCGCAGCACTTTTCCTACTAAAGTTGTCCATAGCGCACGCTAGGCCATCGGTAAAGGGGTAGCGATTCCTCGACCTGTTATCACCCACTGCCTGCACCATTATTTGATTGATTGTAGGGTTTAACGCGCCGACGCAACAGGCGATGAGGGCGCCGTAGTGGAGGGCTCCGGATTAATTTTGATCACCTGGGGATTCTTTAACATGCGGCGAAAAATCTCGTACACACGGGCGTTTTTGCTTTTCCGCCTCCATGAGAAAAGCTGCCGCCGCGGCCGGGAATCGAACCCGCGACCACGTGAAGCGCGACCTCATCTGCCTGCACCATGCCGTGCCAATGATCCATGCGTTAATACTGAGACACGGTGTAAAGAAACACAGCCGCGATGAATGCAGTTCCTCCCTGCCATTTGTTTATCAGCGATCTGACTTGTCGGCTACAATACTATAACGAACAAGTGGACAATTCCCGATGTCCCACCATCGACGACGACGAGAGAGTGGCTGACGGGCAGCCGGTGCACCGAGTTTGACGATTTGACGATAGCCGCCATCTAAATAGTGTAAAATACATCGTCCACATCTCATGGCTCATGTCCTGCGCCACGTAACAGCGCCAACAGCTAACGTATTTTCGTCTGCGCCAATAGTTCTTCTCGGCCTTGTTATCATGACGTTTCTTCCAGATGCCCTCTTTGAGTGGGCGCCCGTGAGTGACTCGTGATAATCCCGGCGGTTGCTGTATGGGACAGGGCGCCGACACTTACGTAATATGATTGCTACGAGCCGAGCCCGTGATATGCGTGGCATCTTTCCTACAAGAAGGGACACGTATACACCGTTTCATACATCAAATGCAACGCTGTCAATGCTAGCGCTCTTGTTTGCGCGGTGTGCTTCCGCGACCAAACGTAGTGGGTTATAGAAGCACCAGGACTTGAAATCTTCGCTCCTGCTTGCGAGGTGTTAGGGGAAATGCTTCATAAAGAAGCGCCGCCGTTCATTTATTTTGAGGCGTATCTCTATGCTCTGTCGCAACTGAGAAACCTGTTATCTAGTACATTCGGGAACCAAGCGCGCAGCAGACTGATTGCAGCTGGCATGACACCCTTAAGCGATCATTTTAGATGCGACTTCATCTCATTCACTCGCCTTGCCCCTCCATACGGCGTTGTTTATTGCCCGTCCACCCCTCCCCATTATCCTCGCCGCGCGAGCTGCGCTCTATCCGCCACTCACCTCCCTCCTCACCGATAGCGAACACTCTCTCGCGAGGGGCATTGGATTGGATTCGATTGGCTTGGATTGGATTAAAGTGGATTGTGTTGGACTGTGTTGCGTCATAACCGCGCCACGTTGCGTCATAGCCACGGCAGGGGTTCACGGCACGTTTCGCGTGTTGGGAGAATCAACCTAACGGAAACAACGGAACCCCCTATGCGTCGCATCTACACAGGGGTTCCCGCCAGGGTAGGTGGGAGTAATTTTTGGTCAGGGGCTACGCAGCGTGAAAAGGCACCTTAAAATAAATGACCGGCGTCACTTCTTGATCAAGCATTTCCTATCAATGTAGGCCGCACCCTCAAACACTCTTGAAGTAGCGCGCAACCGCGCAGTGTACCGACTTTGCGGCCGGATGGTTCGGTATCCGTCGGTAGCTGCGTGCTCCGTTGTTCGTATTTCTTTTAACCCCCCCTGTAGTAGCACTTTTTGCATGGCACAGGATTACCCATGGTTCATTGGAGGGAAGGGATGATTAATCACGGGAATGATTATCTATGCAGACAAAAATTCGTGGACACCGCGAATTTGTGTTTTTTTTTATTATTTAGAGTTCGCTCATTCAATTAGTTTGATTCTTCTGGGCGTGTGGTGGACACGTTAACCGCAGGCAAACAATAGTAAAAGAGATAACCCCTTGCCTACCTTGCGGTTCAGAAGAGCGTCTTTTTCGAAAGTTGACCAGATGACGTCTTCACTTTTGAATCTCTGCTTTTCGACGGGACACTGGCCACTGCACTCGGCGTCGACGCAGCGTTCGAAGCACGAAGGGCACAGCCCATGGCGGCATGGCAGCATGGCTGCCGTCTGTGGCACCAGTCCACACGCGCTGCAGACTCGAGTTGCTGGGATGGTGCTTGCGAATGCCGTTCGCCTCCAGTCGAGGAAACTTCCGAAGCCGAACACTGTGTAGGTTGAAACAGGCGGCATCTCAAATTCTCCGAATGTTCGTGCGAAGACGACTGCACCGAATGGCGGCTGTGGCTGTTCTGTGCTGCGGGGGAGTGGAACGGCGATAAAGGTGCGACAGAGCTACACCTATGGCTTTATCGTGTGGCCGACGAGACGGGAAGAAAAAACAGCGGCGGGAGTGATAACGCTTACCGATAAAGTAAGATAGCATTGGCGTCGGCAATTGAAGCACCCGTCATGGGAGCGTTGAAGGGTACTGGCATTGCGATGACGACTAGATAAAAACTTTCAAAAGGGACCCCAAAGAAGTACCTTCACGCAAATTTTGTGTTCCATTTCTATTGCTTCATCGATGGTCTGGTACTGCTTAATAGTTTCACGAACCCGAAACAGCAATTTTGAAATGCTTCAGCACGCGATAATTGATCATATTGAACAGCCTGAAAATCGTTTGTTTCAAAATCCCGCGCTTTCGTCCCGTAAGGCGCATATGACAGAATCCTGCCTTGACCCCACCGCCTTGTGTGGACGTCAAAACACTGCGGAGGCCGGTTGGGGCGTTGTTTCGACCGCGCCGCCTCCATTGCTGACTCAAGGTGCTAGGCCTACCATTGCGGCCGTAACTCGAGGACCGCTTTCAATAAAAGTTCTCAAGGTGACTTCTATTGCGATTCTGGGTTATATCATTGCTTCATTTCCCGTGTGTGGAACTTCATTTTTGCCGACAGTGCCATTCTGGGCAGCGGTTATGCCTGTAGCTCTGTCTATACGTGCACCCGTTTGTGAATGCGCCGGCGCCCGCTCGCCGCTCGCGGGGCCGCGCGCGTGAAGTTATGTCACGAGTTTTTGACGAGCGCTGGCTCGTCACTTCTTTTGGCTATCACGGGATGATGCCACGCTGATGTCTATTTGCTGAGTGCCGCTCCGCGCGCTGTTCCGTCGGCGCGATAATTGAGATCCAATTGAAGTATGGCTGTTCGCGCCGCAGGCCGCTCATATTTCAGCCAGGGTATTCTGTTGAGCGAAGGAAGCGAACTGTGCAATAATATTAACGCCGAAAATTTGTGTCAGTACTCTTTTAGCGTAGAGCTTAAAGGAGTACTGCCCAGAGAGAAAAATGCAATGAAAAGGATGCGCTTTGAAGCATAGGTGAATGACATACCTCCCAGTATAGAGCTTACAGCAACTCGGGTGCTGTTTGTGATTTGAGAAATTCGCTCATTGTAAGTTATGTCAAAATATAAGTGAATAAGCCATGTTTGTTAAGTTGTCACGTCGTCAGCGAGCGCGGATATTCGCACGTAGACCTACAACGAAACGGCGTCCAATTTGATGCGTATTGTGCAAAGCGTAGCCCGAAGGTGTGTACAGCTGATCCTTAGAAATAAAAAGTTCTTTAATTAGAAAAAAAGCAAACACTCGAATAAGGAATACGTTTTTCCAGCGATGTTCAATCACGCGAACGTGTACCTGTGTGAAAGCACTGTAAAGGTCTGAAAGCACTTTAAACCGCACATTGTCAAGGTTTCTCGTAGAAAAAATCAGGACATGGAAATTCAATGTGAAAGCATAATCGGCATATCAAGGTTAATGTGTCGTTTCAGACTTGTAGGATAATTAATCACCATGGGAGGAATTACGAAATGCGCGTTATTGTCTTCTGCTGGGGAACTAAAGGAGTCACAAATAGAAAAAATGCAAGTCTGGTTCACTCGAAAAACTCCTGTGCCCCGATAATTATGATACCAATTGCATGGCAAAACATCCAACAATTTATGGAGATATGTTTACGGAGAAGCAGTGGCGATCCCTAAGTCACTTCAGTGGTTTCCTCTATGACGTTTGCGTCGGCACGATTAAACCCTACAATCAATCAATCAATCAAAGTTTAACGTCCGACGCAACGCAGGCGATGAGGCGCGCCGTAGTGGAGGGCTCCGCATTAATTTTGACCACCTGGGTATCTTTAACGTGCGCCCAAATCTCGTACACACGGCGCTTTGCTTTTTCGCCTCCATCAGAAAAGCGGACGCCCTGCCGGGAATCGAACCCACGTCCTCGTGGTCGGTGTGGGACGCGGGTCACCGCGTACTCGGTGACCCGCGTCCTCGTGCATGTGCACGTGTTGGTGGAACTCCGACATTTATACGCACCCAGTTCACGATTAGGAGGCTCGCTGAGAAAACTATACTCGGTTGGAACTCAAGAACGGCACCACCTCATGTAGTGTATCACTCCGCCAAAGCGCCGGACCCGTGACGTCAGTGCGCGCGCGTTTTGAAAGGGTTTTGCTATTAATGCTTGATATCGTCTGCCTTGTCTCACGCAGTTTGTTTGTCGTCACTGCCGTCGTTTATAAGCATATTAAGTCCAAAAATCACGGGAACGGCTCACGCCATGTTCAAAATATTCCCAGTAACGCCCTACTTGCGCCGCGCGGAGGAACATCCGGCTACGGTGATAAGGCACAGCCGCACTTCCGGTGCTTTCTTAAGTTGTCACCGAGTTTAGTACTCCACAACGAGCATGCGGTTATGATGATGACGGTTGGATGTTAATGGCGCGATGCCAACTGGGGCAAAGAGCGCCAAAACAGTGGTTATATATCAGAGATCAAGACGTAAATACTAAAACCGGTCAGCAAGAACAAAGGTAACATGAATCAAAGAAAATGAAGATGGCTGGTGTAGAAGGCCAGGTTGTGATTAGGCGTGGTATGAAATTAGGTCTAAAAATTTCACTTCTGTTAAATAGTTAAAAACGCATTTGACAGAAAATATGAGATCGTCAGGCAGGAAAAACGCTGGGTGTGGTGCAATGTCTTGTCTGTAGAGTTGGGTGCAGTAATTATGTCGTGTTGTGACGAGTGGTTTCAATTAAAGCAGTACGTGGATTACGTATAGGCCGTGTCCACACCTGCAACGCAGCGGTCTTGAAGTTCCTGTGAGCAGGTGGGAGGGTGCTGCATGCGTGTGGCCTATCCATAACCTAGCCAAGGTAACTTGAGTGTGTCTGTTGCCCGTGTCGGTGGTGCATGGTCCCAGGAGGGGCTTTATTACCTGTACCATGCTGTCTTTTTGTTCATTCGAGTGTTATTGTTATGTTTTGGGAAGGTGTTTTCGGGTGTGCGACTTGAGGTCGGTGTAGGGTACTGTTGTTATGCCAACTGCAGTGTATTTTTAAGTGCAGCGGCAGCGGTAATTTTATCTGCGGTCTCATTACCGTCGATTTCGCAGTAACCTGGCAGCCGTCACACAGTTACTTCGAGGTTGAACGCATATAAAGACATTGTGTTATAATTAGAAGATTTACTAAATGGTTATGAGAAGATTTGTAAGATGGCAGTACCCGAACAACACTTAAGGAATCACTATAGATTGTAGATTGCGGAATTCGAGTTATAAGAATGTGATTTGCAACAAAGAGTATTGCGTAAGCCTCTGCAGTGAAGATACTAGCATTTCCATTCACCCTTTTGCAGACATTAATGTCTCTTAAAATTAGTGCAAAACTCTACAGACTTGTATCTGTGCTGCCGAGACCAGAAATATTGCAGGATTGCTCTTTGGACCCTCATTTTTTCAAACACTGGCGAAAATTACATGACATGATATCGAGCGAAGCTGCCAATCTACTATAAAATCCGTGACGGATGTTGTGATTGTGTCGTAAAACGAGAGAGTGAGTTCCCACAAGAGAACCATGGAGGAAAAAAACTGTTTACCGTTAAGTGAACGACAAAGAGCGAGCCGGAAACAGTGGTTCTATAAATGTTGCTTCTATCCATGCGCGTCTGCGGCGTACAGGTTGGCGACACGTATACGTTGGCGCCGCCATTTTGGGTCACTCGTTCGCCCCCGAAGCAATACCAGGCGTAATAATTTCGCTGTTATCGCTTCCTGGTGTTCGTCGTTTACCGCCACGGCAGATATCGGGTGCCAACTGCGTCGCCCAAGCTAGATTATAAGTGATGTTCGCAAGAGTAGGTTATCGGCCAGCTCAATAAAGGAGCATTAGTTCGTCCTCTACAGCGGGGCTTGACGACTGGTTTTTTCGTCACGAACATGCTTCGCGCTTGCATGCCTTGTCCCGGCAGTTTCCGTCTTCCCTTTCTTTAACGTTGCTGGGTCTTGTGGGAAACGAAGGAAACTCAGCTTTTTTGTTGTCGGGCCGCTGCGCGGCGGAATACAACGAGCGGTGTTCTGGCTACCAAGTCGTGAGCTGGCTCATGAAAACCTGCTCACTGGCAATGTACACCTTGAACGTACAGTCAGACCCGAGACCGTCCTGGTTGAGCGTAGAATTACCTCCATGTGTTGAGAACGTTGACCCAAGATAGAACCATTGGCGGTACGGAACTGTTAAAGGGTGCGTCCACCGTGTACAGGGGCACTGGCATCGACGCACGCGCGGCGAGACCGAAATAAACAAATGGAGATGTTTAGCTGACCGTTTTTGAGGGTCTGCTCCGCTCCAACGGCAAAAGGGGACCGCAATTTCGCATGCATGGCGTACTCCCGCATAAGCGGCGTTATCGGAGCGGGGCCCCTCTCCGCTCTCCGGGCTCGCTGAGCAGACCGTGACGGCAGCTTACGACCCCACAGGGAATTTCAAGATGCAACAACCAGCGAGGCGAGCTCGCTATTGCGGACTCCGTTTCTTCAGTTGAAACACGAGTGACTAAACTGCGAAACCGCTTCCGAGTAGTCAAAGATGTCACCCATCCCAAACGAGGTTTTGAAGGGAAGCGAAAAACGTCCACTGAAGCGTGAGTCTACTTTTATGCAGCTCCCATAAAGAAAGCATTGTGTATGCTATTTCAAAGTTTATCGGTTTCATTTAAACTATTTACGACCGTAATATCGTGTCAGCACCAAACCTTCGTCAAAAAGGCGAAATAAGGCAATAAACACGGCATTTCGATTTATTTGAGTGCCCGAAATTTCAATTCTTATATTTTCTTTTGAATGAAGTTTTGGTTCGCAAGCGCACAGGGCAGCTCCAGTGAAGCGAATGATTCCCCGCGAGAGAGATACTGCAATCGGTTAGTTTAAGCCCTTCTGCTGCTCACAATACGGTTGTTCTGAGCGGACGGTTGGGAGCGGAGTGGACCATCAAATGCTATTGGCCGCGAGGCCCACCACTGGAGAGGCCGGCGCTGCGATCGTTTTGACGTCCCTTGTAGGATCACTGTTCCTATATTGCTGCGTAGTTGTCTTGCAGCGCGTGACACTTAGCTTTGAAAGCGCGTTCTAAAAGTATTTTCATGTTAATTTTCTTCGTTTGAAGTTAATTCTCAGTGCGTCAAGCGCAGTTCGGCCTCATGGGGACTTTATAACCGTATCAACTGTGGTAGATTATCCGCAAACACCATGAGCGTGGTGGTGTATTACGTATGCGACCGAAGCGTAAGCAGCGGCTTGTTTCCCCGATCAACAATGTGGACTTCGACGATCGCCGAGTGAAGTTCCTAGATTTCCCTTGTTTGCAAGAAACGTATAAAGCAGGAAATCGTGAAGCGTTAACTGCTCGCAGAAGCACACGCACCCACCGTGCCTGCCCGCACGGCCGACGGTGCGGCTCGAACCGACGCCGGTCGCGGCAGAAACAACTTGTCGCCGCTTTTTAAAATCACACAAGTCGTGGAAAATAAGTTCCAGATTGGTGAAAGTGGATGTTAGTGTGATGAAAAATTCTGATAGGTAGTGTCATCAGCTGTGGTTTTCAAAGCGATGCTCAAATATCTGCCGTGATTTACGCCGACCGGCCGCGTAGGTCGGTCCCAGCAGCGCCGGCCACGGAGCTTGCTCCGTGGCGCCGGTCCGTTCACGCACGGTGCGGCGAGCGGTCGAAGGATGGCTATGCTTGCGCGCAAGAATCGGCCGAGGCCGTGCAGGTATCTTGATCGTCGATCGCTTCAACGGAAATCACCGCGCTTACAGAGTTTCCAGCGCGGTGAAATGTTCTGTTAGGGTCTGTCACTCGCAACTCTAACGGCGATGAAATATCTGCTGCGACGCCAAGCCTAAAGTTCGATTACGTGCATCCGAAGCCGCGGCCGCGAGCTGTTGGAGAAGGCCCTCCCGTCGCGCACGCGCGTGTTGCATTCGCGTTCCGCTAGCTCCTTGGGGGCCCCCAACGCTCGGTTCTCCTGTTCTAAATCTCCCATTACCCGAAATCATTAACAACGTGTTTCGGCTCGTACGCAGCCTCGCCTTCTGTGAGCAGTCGTGAGTTTAGAATTTCATGCTTGAGAAAGGCCGGCTCACTGTAAACATACAAAACAGGCTACAATTATAAATGACCACTCCGAGCACCTAATAAAAACTTAATAAAGCCTTGTAAAAACCCGCTCGAAGGCGTTAAAAACTCGCGTTCATACCGTTCATACCGTTCATACATAGCGGACAAGTTGTCGCCAAAAGTAAACATCATCCGTGCAGGGTACAGGCTACGGCAGTAATCGTTAATCAAATCCGGGCATGACTATAAAAACATCGTAGGGGAAATAGGCACTGATTAAGCCAAACTGCAGACCATAACAATACTTTTAAGCATGTGCGGCGAAGTAATCTGATCACCGTTCTCGCGTAGTTATTCATTTACCAGGCAATACGAGCAGTTGGTGCGGTGATATCATAAGTGAGCGACGCGTTTCCGTCTCTATTACAAGGTGTTTCCTTGCACACACATATCCCGTCACAAGTATTTCATAACGAATTTACAGCGCACTTTTCTCGGCATCAGCTGCATCGTCCTTGGCGTTAGCTGGCTGCGTATGTAAGAGCAGTGGGTCGCGATGGTAGCAACTACCTAAACGCGGCGGTATCGCCAGGAACAAGCGAGTCGCTGATTGCTGGCCTGCATTATTTGGTTTACAGACAAATTTTTTGGTAATTTGCATCAAATCAACACGGAGGGGGCGAGACGGTGGCCACCACAAGAAAACACGCTTCCGCATACGCACGGGAAATGTGTTGTAGCAGACGACAACACGATTTGGCGTCCTACAAGTGACGTCACTCGTACGTGGCGCCACGGTATGTCCTCGAGGCCAATAGTAATGGCTTTATTTGAAGCCCGCGTAAAGAAAAAATGAAATTCTTTGTTGGATACTTCAGCCTATAGGCCTGAAAATAAACATCTCCCCGAAAACTTTTTGTTTCCGCTTTTTTATCACCTCTTCTTGCAGCCGCACATGCCGGAGAGTAGGGTTATGTTTCTTCAGAAATCACAATACAACTGGCATATATTATGATCATTTAACAGTTCAGAAGCAGCTTTGAAACCTGGCAAAATATAAAAATAGTACTGTGCAATTCATTGTCTGTGCAAACATAACCTATTTACCCGCAATTTAAATCGCAGAGTTTATCATCAAAGTTCGCAAGTCCTTTTTTTAATAGTTGTGCTGACTATGCCAAATTTAGAGTTTGAGAAGCACAGATTCATCTTTCCAGACATGTTTTGTATGCACTTCGGGTGACCAGAACCATCTTTTCACAATCGGCGCTTTTTTTTTACTGAAAAGAAAAACGTGACTTTCCTTCATTTTTATGCAGAAAATGAACTTTCAAGTAGCTCGTGTCCTTTATTGGTGGGTTGGTTCATTTTGCGCACCGTACGTTTTGTGGTGACTGCCAAGCTAACAGATTTCTTTTACCACTTAGTGAAGAAGTTTCACCCGACAATTAGGAGGACCGTGCCGTTCGTCACTGAAGAGTACAGGCGGCCGCGTCTTGAAAACAAGCGAAAAAGCCATGTGATGCTGCACAGTCTGTCAATTATTGCGACGGACTATCAGAATTAAACTGGCACCACCGCTCCAACCTCTAACATTCCTTACAGGTGATATTCCCACACCATTTAATAGAGTGCAGGGTAGGTTGCAGAATGGAAGTGGGGGTTCAAATGCCAAGTTCCAGACGTCGTTAAAGCGATGAATAATAAAAAAGAAGTTTTTATGGAACTATTCACATTACATTATGGACTATATTACAGCGAACCATGGATTCGCTTTGTTTATTTGTCTTTTGCTTTTACGTCCCGGCTGCGCTGGCAGTGTTATCTGTGTCAATGAATGAAGCGCACGTTGCATTATTTCTATCTTATTCCGCATGGATTATCTCATTCGATAGGGAGAATGTTTCGCCCTAACGCCACTGGCCCAGAAAAATCTTCTTTTAGCACAGTGTTGTCGATGTAATTCGACGGTTTGAGGAAAACCCGCACCGAAAGATAAACTCCTGCAAAGCAGACACCGCGGCATTCTTTTCGCCGACACTCGCGTGCGAACGTTACCTTGTTCACTAATGTTTCGCCGTCTGCGTATTTTTTTAGTTGTTAGGGCAGCAGAAATTCACACCAATATTCTTGTTTCAACGCGTTAACGTTATTAGGGTCATTTTTTCCATTTCGCCGTGGTTCCTAGACTTCCGCTATCAGCCGTGCTCATCAGGCCTCCAAAGAAATACCTCACCGGTGCCGCCCTGAAGCTACGACTTAGGAGGAAAGATTCTAGGGCTCCGCTTAACATGTAATGTCGGGCACCGGCAACTAAGCTGTGGAAGGGAGGACAACGATACCACGGTGAAGGTAAATATAACTGGTAGCGAAGCTTCCATAGAAGCCCATAGTTCAGAAAATGGCGGCTCTTAAGCTGCTCATGAGGCTTAGCGCCATCTGTGTGAGGAGGGAACACTTCTGGCGGAAACAAAAAATAAACAGGATGTGACGCAACATCCGGTCAGAAAGTGACGTCATTTTGGTGGCATTAGCGGGAAACTTTGAATTCAAAATAGCCTTAGCAGGCCTCTGATCGCTGAGGGCTCATGTAATTGCCATCTGACGCAAGTTGGCGAGCCCTTGGTGTGTGTGCTTCAAGTCAACGCCAGCCTATACTCGTGACTAGAGAAACGTACTTTAGCATACTGTTGTATGATTCGCCTCGGTGTTTATAGAAACATCTTGCATCTTTTCTGAACCTTTATTCTGTATTCATGACTTCCGCGGTTGTATAAAAGAGCAATCAGTTGTTTATTTTGATTGATTGCAGTGGGTGGAAAACTCCACCCCCCCTTCCCCCCCGACCGGAATTTTTTTCTGCCTTGGGATACAGAGAACAAAATGACACTTGACCACTCTTTCAAAATGACACTTGACAACTTTTCATACAAAAAACGTGGCCACTCCTTACCCCGATACCAATTTCTACCAACGCCACTGCTGGGTTTAATTGCGTCGCACATACGCAAGTTGCGTGCGTGCCTTAAGTATAGATCAAGGTTATATAATGCTTGTTCAGTTGTGTACTTCTGTTCTGAGAGAAGAAATAACGCATAGTCATGCTATAATCAAGACATTTGAATTTTATTCCAGGATAAACATAAAACAAATTTACCACACTGCACAAAATCAGCACATATGCAATAAGTACAAAATGTTCGTGGGCACTACATGCATTATGATTTTCCTTACGCGCCGAAAAATTGACTTTACCCGTAACACATAGCATCATGAGCAATGGAAGCGTCAACAGCAGAACTACTTCGAAACAAAAGAAAAGAACTAGGCACAGCATCTTGACGCAGACAACTGGGCCGCAGGAATGCCGATTCACGAAAGTGCAGCGAGCACACCGCAGCTGTCCCGGCGTCTTATCAAGTAGACATGGGTTTCTACAGAAGTTCACTCAGCATTCACGCCTGCAATTTCCTGGTTGCATTATTAGGCAAGTGTCGCAACAGATAAGTAAAAAGAGGAAAAATGGATCAATGCAAACGAAAGCGACGGCAGTATGTAAAAGCACATAGCAGGAAAGATATGGCAGCAGCGCAGCACGGAGCAGCACAACACAGTACTGCGATGGAAACAATGCTTGCGCATACAAGTGCGGGAAGCAACGAGCACTACAAGCGTTGTAATGCAATAGAGAAGACACTGAGCTAGACAATTAAAGTGAATCGTTTAAATTCGAGTGGTACTACGCTGAGAAGTCCTAGAGTAAACGACACCACTTGCTCCGATTTAGTCTGAGGTGGAATCAAGAAATAACTGTGACATAAAGCTATAGACCCATTTTTTTTTTCGAAGCACCACGTCCCCTTACACAACCCCCGTGCACGTATTAACAGTACTATAGTTTCGCGTTACCTGTGGAAATGAGAAGAAAATGCTGCAGTAAAATGCCAGGCGTACGGGAGTTGCTGTTGCAACCTTGTACAGCACATCGTTTCCGTAGGTACCAAGGAAAGCGCTCCGCTCCAACCGTTGGCAGCATCGTCCCGTAGTTCACCGTGCCCGCCGGGCACGGTACTAAACGTGTTCACCGACGATACAACGCACCTCGCAACTCCACGCACAGCAAAAATTAAGTGCACACCAAATTAACAAGCAAAAACGAATGCAAATGCGCACCACCAAAACACGCGAGGGGCGTTTCCTAGCAGACTAGCAGACGACCTTTAGGAGCGCCTTTCCGAACACTACAAGGACTGCATCACAGAGCAATGACATGTGTCATTCTTCAGAGGGCGCTACAAAAAAGTTTTTTGAGAATGAACAGCATTTTCATAAATTATTTACACGCTATGCCTAAATAAATGTGATTCAGAAATAAATTACGTTCGTAAAATATAAATGTTGTTTTATTGTTGAACAAAACTTGTTTTTTTGTTACTAGTGTTTGTTCCCTCCTCACCTAGTCGCGCTTCAAAGGCCACTCCCATAAGCCCCCATGCTGATGTTGCTGGCAATAGGTTCTGAACCGCTTTTCAGCCCAAGCTTCGCTACCATTTATATTTACCTTGCCACGGTGGTGACGAAAGAAAGGGCACGAGTTTTCAGCAGGTGCCGCGCCTGCGCAGTGATGTTTGTTCTACGCCCACTCGGTGGTTGCATGCCGGGCAGGCACGGTCGCCATCCGTGTCCACAACTTACGCCATCACACCAAAGCGTGTTTCACGAGAAGATAAAATAAAAATTTCTTCTAATTCATGTTCCAAAGCTACTCGCGGACTACCACGCAAGCCGTAGCAGAAGTCTCTTGAAAAATTTTGACCGCTTTAGGATCTTTAACTTGCGGCGAAATCTCGACACCCTGGCGTTTTTTATTTCTGATTACATCAGGGAAACGGCGGCGCGGTGGGGAGTTCAACCCGCGTAGTTGGGATCAGTAGCTCAACGACTTACCCACTGAGCCAACTCGGCATGTTTTCCAGCGGGACTCACTCCGGCCCCGTCATTGCGTGGCCTAACTAAAGGAGGGGGCAAAGGATTAACGCCGGTCTCTCAGAAATCAAGGATGGTATACATTATATTCATTTACAACTGAAATAGAGCCCAATGTACAGCGTCTAATCACCGAGGTTTCCAAAATACTTTTCACTGTTTCCATGGCTCCGTCTCTGCTTCAAGTTCAGTTTGGCGAAAGACAGATGGCGCACGTGGCCAAGCTAAAAATCACCCTAAAAATACGTACGAACCTCCTCCAAGAGAATACTCGTGTACGAAGGCTCGGCGTTGCACTAGACACAAGCGGTAGTGCCAAACTCACAGTCGCCCAAACAAAACTTTAATCAATTCCCCACAAACAAACCGCCCAACTGAGGGAAGATAAAGAAAGAGAGAAAAACAAATGATAAGACTCATGAAAATACTCATAACGACCCGAATGTTGCCGCGCCTACAAGGCCACAATTTTACCCGCCCAGAAGAAAGTGACAGGAACACTATCCTCAGCACAGCATGTGAGGCTGTTCTCAACCTCGCAATTTTTACCGTGAGGCGAACTAACAAAGGGTGCACCACTACGGTAACAGAATGAATATGCATATATGGGTGAGAAATAAGGTGAAGGTCATTCTCTCAATGCAGAGGTAAAATAAGAATACTTGGAGCAAAAAAAAAATCTCCCGCATTTCCCCGAGGGGAAGAATGTGAAAGTGCGAATGCACGAGTTGAATTTGCGCAGTTCGGTAATGTTCGCGAAAGAGAGATCACACACACACACCAACTACAAAGAAAGAAAGATGCATTTATTCACAGACACCTATTTGTGTTGTCGTTGTACTTGATTGCTAGAGCGGATCTCAGCTTTGAAATTTCGTGTCAGTACTCCTTTAAGCGGGTGCATTGCCCTTCTCACGCCCGATTCCTGGCCAATCCCCCACGTGGGTATATGCCATGCACAGACACCTATTTGTGTTGTCGTTGTACTTGATTGCTAGAGCGGATCTCAGCTTTGAAATTTCGTGTCAGTACTCCTTTAAGCGGGTGCATTAGCCCTTCTCACGCCCGATTCCTGGCCAACCCCCCACGTGGGTATGTGCCATTTCAGCGGCCAGGCAGCGCGCGCCCATCTCCCCCCGTTGCCAAGGAAGACGAGGAGATTCCTGGTCAATCCCCCACGTGGGTATGTCCATGTCAGCGGCCAGGCAGCGCGCGCCCATCTCCCCCGTGGCCAAGGAAGACGTGGAGCGCGCGCACCCGCTGCTGTTGCTATGCGGACGGCGGCGGAATGCGGACGGCGGCGGACGCTTCAGGCTCGCTTAAGAAGTACATTCGCACTTAAAAATAGTCTCGGCAAGCGCAGGACAAGAGCGGGTGAAGGTCAAGAGAGAGTCCTTCAG
Organism: Haemaphysalis longicornis; assembly: GCA_013339765.2. Taxonomy (NCBI): domain Eukaryota; kingdom Metazoa; phylum Arthropoda; class Arachnida; order Ixodida; family Ixodidae; genus Haemaphysalis; species Haemaphysalis longicornis. The sequence goes on along the minus strand of CM023457.1, from coordinate 99,066,766 downwards.
ACTGCAGTCGTCCTAAATAGGATGTTGGTTATAAATGACGATGGATAGGTCCTTAACTTGTGTCTCTCCAACGCATTTCAAGAAACCGAATGAAAAAAACAAAATTGGAAGGGGCCGTCGTACCCCAACCCCCTTTGAAGAGGATCTACTGCACACCATGATAGACATGGCACCAATAAAGCGACCTGGCATAAAAACTGTCCTCTCCCAATAACATGGATCCAATCCTACAAAAGGAAAGGCGAAATGGCAGGAGAAAGTACATTCGGGGAAACTGTCAATTAAATGAAACTACAGTATACATCAACTACAGGGTATACAAAAGAATGAGGCCCATTGTGATAGTTGAGTGATTGAATGTAGGGTTTAACGCGCTGACGCAACGCAGGCGATGAGGCGCGCGGTAGTGGAGGGCTGTGGATTACTTTTGACCGCCTGGGGATCTTTAACGCGTGCCGAGATCTCGTACACACGGGCATTTTTGCTTTTAGCCTCACCGGAAAAGCGGCCACCGTGGCCGGGAATCGATCTCACGTCCATGTGCTCATCAGCACAAAGCCATAGCAACTGAGCCACCGCGGCGGGTTCCTACAGGCCGGCGCCGCGGCATTCTTTTCGCCGACACTCGCCTGCGAACGTCCATTTATTCACTGCCGCTTCGCCACCTGTGTATTTGCAGAGTTGTTAGGGGAGCAGAAGTTCGCTAAAATAAACTTGTTTTTCTTTCCAGCCAGCTGCGTCATCTGTGGCTTCGTGACAATATGTCTACTAAAGAAAAAGCTCCGAACTACCTACTCGCTCAACGTGCGCAAAAATCAATTAAGCGCTTTCAACCGCCAAGGCGAACTCTTCTGTTTTAAGGTTCTCTTAGATCACCCTAAAAATATCTGCTGGACTCTCTTTCTCCCGAAGCATCCGTATATGTGCCCTGTGTCCAAAGCGACGGTAACTTGGCATGCTAACCCTGAAAATACACTAGCTACCAGTGCACCTTGCGGCACTGGTAGCAGAGAAATACTGTCTCATACAATTTTTCATCCGCTGAAAAATAAGTTTCTGCTCAGAGCCGTGAGGCGTTGAAGGTACGATGTACCCCCATTCTCAGGTGTGAACGCTTCTCTTCGCGGAAGTGCGGCGTTACATAGCCTCCGATATCTGTCTCTACGGGATAAGCCCACCACCTTTCTTACCTACACTTGGCTGGGGCAGCAGTCAGTTGGTAACGTATCCATCAATTAGACTCCGTAGCGGGCAAGACAAATGTTTGAATGCCTCGCCCAGCAGCGAGAACGCTCGCCGACTCGGCGGGGGGCTGCTTGTGGTCCGGAGAAGGGTGCCGCCCTTCTCACAATGGGTGCGATAGCTACGAAAATGACCGACACACACTCCCAGCCAGGCTAGCTCGGGATGGATGATTCCGTAGTTTCCCTCGATCGCTTCTCGTTCTTTCTCGAACCCCGAGCCTCGTTCCTCTTCTTTCTCGCCTGCCTTGCCTCAAGACCCCTTCGGATCTTCGCTTCTTCTTCCTCTTCACTCAGCAACTCGCGCGCTTGCTTCATAATTTCCCCACGATTTCTTCTTCTTTTTACCGCTCTCGGGGCACTTCATGACACCTTCCCAGATGTAGAGCAAGGTTAGCACTTGGAACACCGACATGAGCCAATATGTTTTGTTCAGCTTGGAGGGCTTTCGTAGAGACGTTTTTACTTGTAAACGCGCGCACATGAACAGTTGCCGGTTTTTGCAACCACCGTTTGGAGTAGAGAGACGGATGATATGAACGTGCAGCAATATGTTTCATTTTCTTACTGATGACATGTCCGTGGTGCTGAAGGGAGGTTTAAGCGTGGACGGCACGCAGCCTAGCGAGACCTGTCCGGCGTTCTCAGTGGCCCGCCAGATTAGGTTAGTGTGTCATACAAAAACCGAGATGCGTACGCCGTGGACGAGAAACAGGCAGCTCCAGTTTGTCCTTTGAGAACGCTCGAGTAGTGCCAAGTTTTCTTCAGCTTATTTCAAACAAACGTGCTTTGTTTGATACACTCCGTAAACTGCGCCCTCTTTCGCCGGTCGTACTTATTCACAGGGTGGAAGGGCACTACATTTTTTTTGTGCTGCGTTACTTTCTCGTCACAAGCAAAATCCTCGCATAGGGTTCTGAGATGGTCATGTGCTGCAGTGCATTAACCCCAAAAAAGAAAATTAGTACATCAGAAATACGACAAATATTTATTTAAAGTATTCCATTCCACATTGCTGTTTAAAGCGTGGCTTCGTTGTAAGGGAACATATCTCTGGAGGTTTCTTAGACTTTCGCTTGTGGAGCCAACGAGATACATTTCACATCTGCCACGATACTGGCCAGGTTTAGAGAATGCTCGCACCTAATTGGCTCTTTGCTTTTTTTCTTATTATTGATAGGCTGAGAGTACGTTCTGACTAACCGTGGCCCAAGCGCAGCCGAATATGAATGAGAGCCCCTTTCACCCGTTAGCTGCACTGGCGCTGCTGCTTAAGGTAATGCTCGGGTGATGACAATTCGTTTATAAAACAATTCATAGGCGTGGAATCAGAACTACGGTAATACGATTCGGACGTTTGTCGTTTAGAGGCGTCGTTGGTGTTCGGATGATGCTTTCAGGGAATCCGGGTTTCACCTTAAGCAAGCAGTTACGCTCGTTGCAGAGGTCTGGTGGCGATCTGGTTTCAGATGATTTTTATGCGGCTGAGCAGGGCAATAATAAAGTTCTTGGAGGTGGTGGTCAAATGACGATCTCCAGCGGTGGTTGACGTGAATTGTACAGTAGTTGTGTTTATGCAATTATTTATGGAACATGATTTATTTATGACTAGTAAACGGAAATTTCAAAGCTACCAACTAGCCGCAAGTTGGCACGAATCATTCGAGGTCCGTGAACTCCAAGTCGTACTCGTCGGCTACGGGCTACTTCATCATAGAAATATCGGCCAAGACTGTATTCTGGCCCATCAGTCCGTATGCTTTCCCGGGGCGCAACGGGCGCCATCAGATTCGGCTGAAAACCATAATAATCCCGCGGCTACAAGTGCACCATAGTCAGTTCCACCTCATCAGCTGGGAACTCATTTCCCAATCGGAGCCGTCCGGCCGTGGATGGCCTATGTACCCACACACTCTAAGAAAAGAATGGAATGCATACTCACTCCGATTAGAGAGTCGTTCCCATGCTACAGAATTGAACCCCTTTGGAAACTTCTGTAGTGGGGTCCCAAGACTCTTTCAAAGAGAGTACCGGAACTGTTAGGCCAAGAGTCATGATTGAGACTTGTTATAAAGTATATGTAGTGACCATGACTCCAGATATGTGATCAAAGAGAGCCCAGTTGTATACTTTGTGACCCCATTATTAAGAGTCCCCCTTAAAGACAGTGTCGAGACTCCTTCAGACCAACAGTCCACAGAGAGTATGCATGACTGTCTTGCGTAGTCATTGCGACTCCAAATCAACGAACAAAAAGGGTCTTGTTGAATATTTTGTGACCCCTGTAATGGGGTCGATAGACTCGTTTTGAAAGAGAGTTGAATTACGTGAACACTTTTATTAAACCAAGATAGTCAAAAAGGCGTATGGGGGACTGCATTAGACATGGTACCTGCGTTCTTGTGGAGTAAGCTGCGCAGACATACAAGAAACATCAATGTCAGGAACTAAATCTTTTATTAAAGACCAATCTAAACCAAGGCAAATTTAAATATACTCCTCAATGAAAGTTGACTCCATGGCTAGAAAAAATGTCACGTTAGGTACAAAATCAGCAGAGGTAATCTTTAAAGCTATTTATATTATTTTTTGTGAAACAAATTTTTACAGCACTGCTGAAAAGTTTACACGATCACAACTCCTAGCAACAAACATTGTCCACTATTGGCCTTTCTTAAAAAACACATGTCAACATTTCGTACATTTGAAATACTAGTGGAGTGAAATTCAAACGTGAAGTACAATAGTAGCTCAGTGAGCGGCCTCCAGTTGAGGTAACATTTGCGTGGGAATATGTCGTTCTTGGAACCTGCAAAAACATGGCACATAAGCGGAAGCATTCACTGCAAAACTTGTTGCAAGAACACACCTTATCAACGTGTGCCGTAAACAGCAAATGCAGTGTTTATATATGCGGCATGTGTTTGTACACTAAAAGTATCTATTTTAGTAAAATAAACACATACAAATTATAGGACGTAGCACGCCGATGTGTGCCACAGAGAAGCGGTCCGAATCAATTTCAACCTCCCGAGGTAAAAATGCAGACGGCAGACATGCTGCACATGCGCGAGGAGCATTGGATTGGATTAGATTGGATAGAAATGGATTGGATTGCATTGCATTGCATAAATTGAATAGAATTGTATTGGATTGGAAATCGTTTTAGCAGGAGTAACCACTCTCACGGGTGATTTACGGTAAGAACGACCCCAGTGCTTCGCCCACTCGTCATGATTCCCTTCGTGGAGATGCGTGAATTTTTTTTATTTTGTAATAGGAGTCAGTTAAAGTCGGTCACGCAGGAAAAAGTTGAGCGAAACGAATGAAAAATATCGAGAGTTGTTATTAGGTTTAGGGTGATCCAGAAGTTTTCAATAATACTGCGTAAATGTAAAATTCAAGAGTTTTGATAGACGTAGTATGCGGATAAAACCGATGCATGAAGAGCTGAAAAATAGAAACCACATTTCATTATGCCTTGTCGTACCATTTAACTAGAGAAAAGAACTAAACCAAATTTCTCAAGGTACCGGGCGTTGTTATTGGTGCATGGCCACTGCGAAGAAAGAGTTAATACATTTCCAATCGTTGCTCATTTACGTTTCAAAACACAATAGTAACAATCAGGGCTGCCGGTTCGGTAACAAATGTTGAATATGAACAATCAACGATTCTTTGTAACACTGCTTGCTTCATAGTTGTTGTGGGGAGGATGCCATGTCCGTCGACTGCTATGAAGACCCGCTGAATATCACCCATCTTAGAGCCTGCATGTTGACAAAATTACTGTACTTTCGTACCATTGGAAGAAGCGATGCAACGATTTCGAGTTTCGACTTTACGCACTTCACACAAGCGCGGCGACACGCAAGAAAAAAGTCTCCAAAAGTATACATGCATGTTAAAGCTGTTGTCCGACAGATGTGCGCGCCTTCTGCCATATGAGGAGCCGATGAAAGAGTGCACAACCCCCCTCCCCCTGCGTTCGTCTGGAAACAGAGTAGCGGCGTGCACAGGCGACAAGTCATTTCTTTCTGCTAAATTTTGGCGGTTGCGTGGGCACGATCAAATGAACTGTGACACGTATAATTATATTCTACGCGTCGCGCATTTGTACGAAACGCGCGTTGCGTGGGCGCCGATATCAGCCGCTGTAGAACACCTACCCGTTGATTTTCATGTTTACATTTTGTCCCACTGTCAGCTTGAGGCAAAATCATCAAACCGCATAAAGAATTTCTTTTTCGGGGAGAATAAAAAGCTGTAGAGAAGGTAAAGCAAACTTACCCGGCGTGTTGGACGTGCAGCGGCCAGCGCGTTCAAGGTCGCCGCTATAACTTCGGTTATCCTTCGGTGGATGGTCCCGCCAATACACTTGCTGCTCCCTTCGCGTACTCAGGCTGCCAAAACCTGCTACACAAGCAGAAAGGCGGTTGGACGTTTCTAATAAGACTGTCCGCATAATGTTTGAGCCAGCATATCCTACACACTTGAGCGTTCTTGGAACAGGTTGCGCACGACATGTGTTCACGAGGGGAAATCTCTCGCCGCGGTGAATACTTCACTTACCTCGATCAGATGCACTTGCGGTGTCGCTGCAGCTCCGCCCGTATTGTTTCCATTATCGCGCTCGCTGTCCTTACGTACAGCACAACAAAATCACTGTAAAATTGTCGCGACACCGACCAGCGAGACCACCTAATTACGAAACACCACCCTTACCACCCCAAATCAAAGGACGCCACGCCGGCGGAGCTCGAAGCCAAGTAACAAAATTCCACTCCGCTTGCACGTCGACTACACGACGCCTACGCGCGGGGGACACGAAACGTCCGACGTCACACCGACGACGGCCCATAAGAGCGACATCATTTTTTTCGTCACTCGTCATATAAGTCCACCTCTTCCACAAAATTCGGCCGCGGACAGAGTCGAATAAGAGTCGCACAAACCGCGACTATCTCGTGCGACTCCCTACAAAAGTGACCATGCGTAAAAGGGAGTCGTGGTGGCAGCGACTCTTTTCTGACGCCCTTTTTTAGAGTGCTATAGCCGCGGTTGCTAACGCTTTTCCCTGCCGATGTTCGGCAGTACAAAGCCAGATATCTTTCTCACTCGGAGACACACACCAGCTTCATTACCAACTCGGGGCTCTGGTAGGCAAATTAGACCCGTATCCATTAATTGCACACGGCGGCGCCTGTATATTTCGCCCCGCGGAGCGTACGCGCGCTGTCTCTGCTCCGGCACAGGTAGCCGCTTTTCGAACCATCGGTGCAGTTTACTACGAAAACAATTGACTGGCACCGCAGATGGCGATGATGGCAATAAGAACTCATTGTGCAAGGTGGCCGGTGTTATGGCCGCTCGCCGCTTCGGGGACTCCGTAGTTTAGGACTCCTCGCACACTAGAATGTTGATTGACTGATTGACTGTGGCGTTTAACGCGCCGAGGCAACGCAGGCGATGAGGCGCGCCGTAGTGGAGGGCTCCGGATTAATTTTGACCACCTGGGGATCTTTATCGTGCGCCAAAATCTCGTACACACGGGCGTTTTTGCTTCACACTAGAATGTTTCCTGTATAGAGCGCTTCACGTTTGCGGAGAGAGAGAGAGAGAGAAAGAGAGCTAGAGAGAGAGTGAGAGAGAAAGAGATTAAGAGAGAAAGAGAGCTAGAGAGAGAGTGGGAAAGAAAGAAATTAGAGAGAAAGAGAGATATAGAGAGAGAAAGAGAGCTAGAGAGAGAGAAAGAGAGCTAGATAGATAGATAGATAGATAGATAGATAGATAGATAGATAGATAGATAGATAGATAGATAGATAGATTGATAGATAGATAGATAAAATAAACCTTTTATTGCGAGTTCATTGGTGCATGATGGTGCGAGCCCCATCGTGAACCATCATATTGCCGCGAACCATACATTGGGTTTGTTTATTTGTGTTTTGCTTTTACCGCCCGGCTGCGCCGGTCTGTGTTATCTCTGCGCCAAGGGAAGCGCGTGTTCCATTCTTTCTTTCTGTGCCGCATGTGTTATCTGTTGTGATAGGGAGAGCATTCCGATCTAACGTGAACAGCCCAGAATAATCTTCTTGGATCTACTATGTTCTCGATGCGAATCGACGTTTCGAGAACCACGCGCGCCCAAAGATAAAAAGCCTGCAGTGCGGACGCCGGGGCATTCGATTCTGCGACGCTCGCCGACGCACGTACGTCACTTTGTTGACCACTGCTTCGCCGCCTCTGTATTCTTTTCAGTTGTTAGGGGAGCACAAGTTCGCTCCAATAAACTCGTGTTCTTTCCAAGACAACTGCTTCGTCCTTGGCTACGTGACATCTGGTGGAGGTGCTGGGTACGCACCCTTCATGCCCACTACAACCTCTGGAAGCCGCCAAGCGAGTCCAACAAGAGCCAGCCTCCGCGTGCAAGATTACCACCCGAGTTCGGTCTACCTACCGGAGAAGACGAAGAAGAAAACGTCGCAACCAGCACCATGCTCAACCAAGCCAATCCTCCTGTCGTTCTGCAGCAGCCACGAGAACCGCCATCATTCCGAGGAGCCCCCGCAGAAGACCCAGAAGAATGGTTGGAGAAACTGGAGCGCGTCCGGAAATTCAACAGGTGGGACGACGCAGAAAAAACGTTCCGGCACGTTTCTTTTACTTGGAAGATTCGGCTCGCACTTGGTTCGAGAACCACGAGAGCTCTTTGACAAACTGGGCTCAGTTTAAAAGCGAGTTCACTAAGACCTTCACTACCGTCGTGCGGAAAGAAAGAGCCGCCCTTTTGTTGGAAACGCGCACGCAACACCCCAACGAAGGTGTCGTGATCTTCGTTGAGGAGATGAAGCAGCTATTTCGCCGCGCGGACCCCGAAATGACGGAAAGAAAAGAAGTTGCGCTTCTTAATGCGCGGAGTGAAGGAGGAACTGTTTGCTGGACTTGGCCGAAATCCGCCCAAAACCGTCGCCGAATTCGTGACCGAAGCCAGCACCATTGAGAAAGCCCTCGAAATGCGTGCTAAGCAGTATGACCGCAACTTTGTTGGCGCGGCCAATGCGAACGACTTTGGCAGCACGCGGATCCCGGCCGACAGCCTACGCGAGACTATCCGCGCAATAGTGAGGGAGGAGCTGCGGAAACTTCTCCCAACGCCGCCGCGGGCCCAAGTCGCTTCCCTCACCGACGTGATTAGAGAAGAAGTGCAACAAGCGTTGGGAACTTCTACGCCATCCGAGGTACCCCGAGAGCCACAAGCTATGACATACTCCGCGGCTGTTCGTCGACCCCGCCCTGCTCCAACACGCCGTCAAGAGGCCCCGCCGTACCGCCGCCCACTGTCACCCGCCCGACCCCCGGACCCCGAAACCAGACGCCGGGGGAAGACGGACGTATGGCGAACCCCCGGATAATCGTCCTCTGTGCTACCACTGCGGAGAGGCCGACCACATTTACCGTCGCTGCCCATACAAGAGACTCGGACTGCGTGGTTTCTCCGTCGACGCACCTCGCCCCCCCTGGCCAACGACCACTGAGATCGACGGTATCTATCTGAAACCAGCCGGGCCCAGCGCGTTTCAACCGTTCGCCGTCGCCCTACCCCTACCAATCGCCGAACCGCCGTAGCAACGCTGACTTCCCCCGGGGAAAGGGCCCCCCCAGCCCACGGGGGGGAAAAAATAAAGCGGCAACTTCTGGAGGTGAAGTTGCTCTACGGGCAAAAAAACTAGAAACCCTCCAACGACGCAAGGACGCCTGAAGACAGTGATTCACGACATGCCCTCACCCCGGCGACCCGCCCAAACCCTGACGAGACTCCCAAACCACGACGACAGCTACACGGCGCGACGCGTACCAGACCTGACCGAGACGTCCGTTGAGAAGACGACGACAACGACGATGCACAGGGCCCGACCATCAACACGTACAAGCAGAGATACGACGCCCCGACGAACCCGGAACTCGAGGAAGACGGGCACCCGACGTCAAGGTGTCCATCGACGGCTTTGAGTAGTCGCCCTCTAGACCCCGGGAGCTGACTATTCGGTAATGAGCGGACCATTTGCGTTAAACTGAAAAAAGGGTTATGACCAGATGGGACGGTCCGCACATACGCACAGCAGGAGGCCACCTCGTGACGCCAAGGGGAACGTGCACATCGCGCGTCACCATAGACGGCACAACGTCCCCTGCGGCGTTCGTCGTTTGCCTAACTGCTCCCGCGACGTGATTCTCGGAATGGACTTTTTGACGGACAAGGGCGCAAAAATTTGATCTGCAGACCAAGTCGATAAATTTTTCCCCCAAATCACTCCACGACGCCGCAGCCGAACCCCGATCACCGTGCTGCTGTCAGGATCGCCGACGATCACATCACCCTGCCACCCCGCGCAAGCTTGATGATCGCCGTCTACTGTGAGGATGCTGCTTCTGACATCGACGCTATCGTAGAGAGTGATCGAAGGTTGCTTCTCGACCGCGGTGTCTCCGTCGCAAGAGGCATTGCGCACTTTAAGCAACCCCCAATCTCAGTTTTGGTCACTAATTTCACCAAAGGAGACCAGCATTTAAACAAGGGAGCTGCAATTGCGTTCCTCGAAAAACGCAAGAAGCAAGTGATGTGATCGCAGTCGCCGACTTTGAACGCCACCCTAGAAACATTCAAGCTCCCGCAGCCATTCGACGTGAATCCGGGCTACCGCAAGAACAAGGGAAAAAAATTTATTGGCTTTGCTGCGTCGCTATAGCGAATTTTTTTCTTTGAGCGCAAAACTACGTCAGACCCCTCTAGCGAAGCACCGAATAATAACCGAAGATGGAGCCCGACCTACCCGACAGTCACCGTACCGCGTCTCTTCACCGAACGGGAAGCCATCCGGACTCAAGTCGACGACATGCTGAGCGAGACATTATACAGCCATCGAAAAGCCCCTGGGCTGCGCCCGTCGTACTCGTAAAGAAAAAAGACGGCACATTAAGGTTTTGCGTTGACTACCGGCGCCCTGAACAAAATCACAAAAAAGGGACGTGTACCCCCTCCCCCGAATCGACGACGCCCTCGCCCCCCTCTGCCACGCGAAGTACTTCTCATCGATGGACCTGAAGACCGGCTACTGGCAAATTGAAGTGGACGAGAGAGACCGAGAGAAGACTGCATTTATAACCCCAGACGGCCTATACGAGTTCAAGGTGATGCCGTTTGGGCTGTGCACAGCCCAGCGACGTTTCAAAGAGTCATGGACACTGTGCTAGCTGGCCTGAAGTGGCACACCTTTCCTCGTATACCTCGACGACGTTGTGGTATTCGCCCGGACTTTCGACGAACACCTTGCAAGGTTGGAGCTGTACTCGAGGCCATTCGTACGTCGGGGTTGACGCTGAAGCCTGAAAAGTGCCGTTTCGCATACGGGGAACTCAAGTTCTTGGGCCACGTCGTCAAAAGCCCCGGGGGGCCCCACCTGACCCGGCAAAAACTTCAGCCATTGCGAACTTCCCAAGGCCGAAAGACAAGAAGGGCGTGCGAAGATTTCTCGGGCTGTGCGCATACTACCGGCGCTTCGTCGCAAACTTCGCACGCATTGCCGAGCCACTCACGCGCTTGACGAAAGATAGCACCCCTTTTAGCTGGGAAAACGACCAAGGGAAAAAACATTCGGCGAGCTGCAAAAACGCCTGCAAAGCCCCCCCGTGCTCGCTCATTTCGACGAAAAAGCCGAAACGGAAATGCATACGGACGCCAGTGATATAGGTTGGGTGCCGTCCTTGTCCAAAAACAAAGCGGCTGCGAAAGGGTAATCGCCTATGCCAGCCGTGGTCTGTCGAAAGGAGGAGAAAAAAATATTTTGCCCTCTGAGAAAGAGTGCCTGGCTATTATATGGGCGATTTCAAAATTTCGCCCATACGTGTATGGAAAGGGCCCTTCAAGGTTGTAACAGACCACCATGCGCTGTGTTGGCTCGCCAATTTGAAGGACCCCCCTGGGCCCTTTGGGCGGTGGAGCTTGCGCCTGCAGGAGTTCGACGTTACAGTCGTTTATAAATCCGGCAGGAAACACTCCGACGCCGACTGCCTGTCCCGCGCCCCCGTCGACCCACCACCACAAGACTCTGATGAAGACAGCGCGTTCTTCGGGATCGTGACGGAGAGCGACCCAGCCGCCCAGCAGCGTGCCGACCCCGACTTACGCGTCATAATCGAGTACCTCGAGGGATGCAACGTTGCCGTTCCTAGGACCTTCAAACGCAGCTTACCAGCATTCAGCCTGAAAACTCCGTCCTTGTGAAGAAGAATTTCAGCCCCGGAACAAGAGCGAATTACCTTCTTGTCATCCCCGCGGACCTTCGTGACGAAATTTTGGGAAACGTGCCACGACGACCCGTCTTCCGGACATCTGGGCACAGCCCCCACTATTGGAAAAAATCAAGGCGAGGTACTACTGGCCCGGCCTTACCTCTGACGTCACCCACTACGTCCGGAGCTGCCGTGACTGCCAGCGACGAAAAACGCCGCCGACAAGACCCGCCGGACTTCTGCAACCGATCGCCGTCCCATCGAGACCATTTCAACAGATTGGAATGGACTTTTTAGGCCCGTTCCCTACGTCACGATCACAGAACAAGTGGATTGTCGTAGCGACAGACTACATGACGCGCTACGCAGAGGCCGCCGCTCTTCCGAGGGGGACTGCACAAGAAGTGGCGAAGTTCTTTATAAGCCAAGTTTTGCTGCGACATGGAGCCCCCAAAAATCCTAATCACAGACCGCGGAACGGCATTTACTGCGGAGCTGATGCAAGGGATATTACGCTACAGCAACACGGATCACCGAAGAACGACGGCGTACCACCCCCCCAAAAGAACGGACTAACAGAACGTCTGAACAAGACAATCGGAGATATGCTGTCAATGTACGTTTACGTTGAACATAAGACTTGGGACGAAGTGCTCCCGTATGTCACGTTTGCGTACAACACGGCTATCCAGGAGACGACACAGCTGACGCCGTTCGAGCTTGTCTACGGTAGAAGGCCGACTACGATGCTCGACGCCATGCTTCCGCACGTAGAAGACGACGACCTCAACGCCGACGTCCACGGATATCTTCAACGTGCGGAGGAGGCCGCCAGCTCGCTCGAGTTCGTATAACGGACCAGCAGCTGGTGGATGCGGGCGCTACAACCTCCGACGCCGAGACGCCGAGTACCAACCAGGGGATCGTGTGTGGGTTTGGACTCCCATCCGACGACGCGGACTCAGTGAGAAGCTCCTGCGACGGTATTTCGGACCCTACCAGATTCTACGACGTGTTGGCCAACTTACCTACGAAGTGATCCCCGATGGTGACTCCGGCACATCACGACGACGCACGCGGCCTGAAGTCGTCCACGTGGTTCGTTTTAAAACCTTTCTACGGACGATGAAGAACTTTTATTTTCATTTGTTCGGACTGTCACTTATGTTAGCATCGGGTCGATGCACTTTTAGGGGGGGGGGGTAATGCCGCGAACCATACATTGGGTTTGTTATTTGTGTTTTGCTTTTACCGCCCGGCTGCGCCGGTCTGTGTTATCTCTGCGCCAAGGGAAGCGCGTGTTCCATTCTTTCTTTCTGTGCCGCATGTGTTATCGGTTGTGATAGGGAGAGCATTCCGATCTAACGTGAACAGCCCAGAATAATCTTCTTGGATCTACTATGTTCTCGATGCGAATCGACGTTTCGAGAACCACGCGCGCCAAAAGATAAAAAGCGTGCAGTGCGGACGCCGGGGCATTCGATTCTGCGACGCTCGCCGACGCACGTACGTCACTTTGTTGACCACTGCTTCGCCGCCTCTGTATTCTTTTTAGTTGTTAGGGGAGCACAAGTTCGCTCCAATAAACTCGTTTCTTTTCCAAACAACTGCTTCGTCCTTGGCTACGTGACAATATGCAGAAAACTAAAGTACGCAGAAAACTGAAGTAATGCTACGGAGAACCTACGGAGAGCACAACGTTTCGAGATCGATGGCGAGGCAGCGCAAGTGTTAAGCGAGTATATCTACTTAGGCAATGTAGTCCCTAAGAATCCCAACCACGAGGCAGAGATAATTACAAGGATTTCGAATGGGGTGGAGTGCATTCGGCAGGCCAACTGAGATAATGAATGGCAGCCTACCATTCTCCCTGACGAAGAAAGTGTATGACAGCTGCATCTTACCCGCACTCACCTACGGGGCATAAATTTGGAGGCTCACTAAAAGGGTGCAACCTAAATTGAGGGTGAGTGGATGACTCAGTGAGCAATGAAACGGAAGTTGATAGGTGTAAAATTAGGCAGTTTTAGTACAACGTTTGTTGCCTTTGCACACGCTTAACGCGCAATTTTTGCGTGACGGTACGTAAAACACGCGCGAAGAGAGTTTTAGTAGAGCATCTCATGAGTTATGCATAGTGACACGGTAATGCTTGCGGCGCCACCTGTCAAATGTTGTGCGAAATGATCTGCCGGTTGATCTGCGAGCGGAGCGCCGGAGTGCCTGGACATTTTAGGACTATACAAACAAGTGCAAACAAACGATGTCCATTAGTTTTGAATGCAGCACGTCTTCAACATGATATGAATATTCTCTCACCTGAGTACGTTCCATAAAGAAAACGTCGAAGCCCCGTGCCTCCTCTTTCGCGCAATCGCAGAGAACGCCCTAAACCGAATGCCCTGGCAATTAACGCATACATGTTATTCAACTTCAAAACAATCCAGAGATGCGTTTCGAACGAAGACAACGTCACGACATGCGTTGCAAGTCTGAACCCCGGTTGACCGGCGATCGGTTGCCTCCTCCTGGCCGTTGTAAATTCGGCACACACCGCGGGCGCGGTTTGCGGGGTCAAACAGCAAGTCACTTAACTCTGGCGCGCAATCCGAGTAGGCTTTTAGCCACGCACAATGTACATACCCGATGCGAGGTTGAGTCGTACGTCACTCGAGAAAGATAATTCAGAGAATGGGAAGCACTGTCCACCCGCAGCACAACCTCGCATTTCATCGCGAACGCGCCCACAACACACACACGCACACCGCTTCGGTCGCTGGCCTGGCTACAAAGCTTCGTTCGGACAGTCAGCGATGTCACGACTACACAGAGCTGCGCGAGGGCGATGTGCTAAGCACTCGACGTATTTAAAAACAAAGGAGCAAATAACTCCGTCCATCGGACGCAAAATACTGTCCACAGAAGAGCAGAACAGTGGATGGTTTAGGCGCTACTTGCCGGCATGTTGGAAACGCAGGTGGCCTCACGTACGCACGCTATATTGCTGAAGTAGTGTCCGGCCGTCTTTCGTCCGCTAAACGCTGAACCGGCTTATCGTACGGCGCATGCGCAGTCCGAAAGACGCAAAGAAATAGCGTTGGCTAACTATTTGCGCACGGCTTCGTACGTTATTAAAAAACTCTCGTTTAAGGGACAAGTAGAGAACGGAGTGGGTCAGGGAAGAAATGTGTGTTAAGGACATACTAGGCAACATTAAGAAGAAGAAATGGGCGTGGGCACGGTGTGTAATGCGAAGGCAAAGTAACCATTGGTCATTAAAAGTAACAGAGTGGATCCCTAGAGAAGGCGAGCGTGGCATGGTTGCGGCAGAATGTTAGATGGGAAGAAGAGATCCAGATGTTTGCGGGGATAAATTGGTCGCACTTTTCAAAGGACCACACTAATTGGAGATCCGTGAGAGAGGCTTTTGCCTTGCAGTGGGCGTAGGTAGGCTAGTGATGATGATGACGGTGATAATGATGATGATGATTAGAACATCGAAACTTTGGGGGGCATCCGCTAATACGGCATGCCCTGTTTTTAGCTGGCTACTCTTGCCCTCTCTATCAGCATAAGCTGGATGGAGAGGTCTGGGCTAGACAGCCGGACAACCCACTGCTCGCACGTGGGACTGGGATTGGGTGCCGCTGAGCGATGCGCCCACAAGCAAGCTTACGACATACAGTAATACTTCGTTAACTCAAACTCTCGAAAAGTCGAAATTTTCAGCGGCACCGGACCAGTTCCTATATGTCCCATGTATAGGTTGTCCTTTATATCGACGTATTCTTGGCCAAATTGTAGATATCTCGTAATCTTGACTGAGAGCGGAACGAAAATTTTGCGCCGCGTACCATTTCACAAAATTCGCGCGATGCTGCCGCGCCTAAGTCCCTGGATTTTTTTCTTGTTTAGCCGCGCCTACAACAAAGCCCATGTTTTCCCCGAACGTGAAGTCTGAGCGTATATGCATATCAAGTTCGCCAAGCAGTCCTGTGGCACGTCATGTGACGGTAGAGACATGCGCAGAGGTATAGTGCACATGTAGTGGAAGATAGGGGTGTGTCGTGCGGGGAAAGACCGAAGGAGTGCAGCGCCGGGGAGGATTGGCTCATACACTGCGTCAAGCAGCTAGAGGTCTCCTTACTAGGCCTGAGTGCGACCGCAAAGGAGACCAGAATTACGCAGTTGTTCTCTGCTAAGTAAAATTGCAGGTCTAAAATTGCAGGTCTCTTGTACGTTTTTTCCTCTTTCAAACCTTTATGAAAAGCAAGATTGGAAGCTGCTGTTGAAGAGCTGGTAAGTAGTAGCGCCTTGCAATGAACTCGATATATCATGGGAATTCGCGCCACTTTGCTTATCTCTGAAACCCGCTTATCTCAAAATATTTCACGGTTTTTACTACTTCGAGTTAACGCGGTATTACTGTACTTCACTTTGTAAATGTGCCTCCTCTATTTACAAAATTTAGGCGAGAGAGGGGGTCGGACGGTACCACGCATCCCCGCCAAGCTTTCCACCAGGCGTTTTCCCGCTCGGTGATTCCGTCACCAGTTGAACGGGCTGGCTGTGTGATGTCCAGATCGCACCTATCGCGGTCATAACGGCAACTTCTCCCAGTTCTCAGTCCAGGCGTGAGTTGCGAGGGAGTGATGTCAGGAATAGACTTGCATATGTGATCACAAGTAATGCACTTTATTGCGTAAAGCTTTTTTCCGGAGTCGTTGTCAGTTGATCATAACATAATGAGGTTGGTTCCCCAATGTCCTATACCACCGGGGGAATTTCATGTCCACATTTCTATTGCGCGGAATGTTTATTCTCAAGCATTGCAAATCACGCTGGAAGGAATGCAACCTTTACGCTACACATAACACTCAGCTTATGTTTCAGACGGAGGGTATATAGTTTACATCACATATTTATCCACACACTTGCCCGTAAAACAATACGTGATCTGTAGTTCCTAAACGGACACATGCATTGAATGGTCGTTTTCCGCAAAACCTGGCAGCGCTATGAAGCCCCTTGGTGTTGTGCCACAACAACATAGGCGAGCTTTCTTTGAAATGGGGGCCACAAATTGAGGGAGCTGCATTTCATTTCTGAACGGCCGCCTGTACCTGTAAAAGGCTATCGCCGCTTATCTGCACGACTTTAAAAATCACGCGGAGCTGAACGTTTCTTATCGGCCCAGCTCGATATGGACGAACACACATATGCAATTTGCACTGCATGGGCCGTGAAGTTAGGATTTCAGTTCAAACCTTACATGAAGTTTGTCCTCGTTTATGCAGCCCGCCTCTTCTATTGCTATGACGTTAATACATCCAGTAGTCCAACCATAGTCGTTCTTCGGTGTTGTGGGCCTTTGGAATGCCCAAAGTGGGCGTTTTGCTGTATCCAGCTCGACATGGTCTTTAAAGCACTGGCCATTAGACTGAACGACCTTCAAGCAAAAACACTGACTGATTGGCCAAGGTAACAGGTGATCGTATTTTCCCTTGCATACCCGGATCTTCATGCTAAGCCACTGGTGTCCTGGAATGGTGACAATGAGCACCCCCGGGAGTATGCAGTAACCACGAAAGTAGCTGGGTTTTTCTGCTTCCAAATACACCTCTACTTTATCCCTAGCTTCCTCCTTCAGTTTCGACCAGTCTGGAATAATCCACTCGAATGGTTCGGATTCTCGGCGCAAGTCTGGAAAGATCGCTTTCGACGCCGCCTCCAGGTTATTTGGCTTCTCTTTGAAATCTACCTTCATGTCTTGAAGGGCCTGTCCGCTCGTTGTTCCTACCGTTTTGCATTCACCAATCAACGCCTCTAGCTTCTGCAGCCTGTGGCCTATGTTGCCATTGCCTGCTGCCTGTCCGTCTGCAACGGCATCGATCTTGGCTTTTATGCTAACTAAAGCCGCCGACATTTCGGTTCTTTCCTCACAAATAAGGGCGTTTGTTCCCTGTAGCTCTCGTAGAAGAAGTTTTAACTGCTCTTGTAACTGTTTGATGGCACTAGCATTCGACTGCTCAGACACTCGAACTTCGCTCATTTTTGCCAACACTGCCGTGCTCATTTCTGAATTTTCCCTCAGCGTGTTCTCAAAGGTCTGTATATATTCTGAGGGTACTACGATGGCATTGCCGTGGCCATCTTGAGCTTTTCTGCTCTCTTCAGTCGCGGCATGGCACAATCCGGAATCGAGATGGGAGAGGATGTCCTTGTGGGCGACGTCCTGGCCACAGCTAGGACAAGAAACCACGTGGTACTGGCAGTGGTGGTTGAAATGCTCCAGTATCTCGGGTGCTGCTCCCACAGCGTCACAGCCGTGGTCCGCGTTCCAGCAACGAATCTGTAAAAGCAGGTTTGAAATAGGCTTTAGCTATGAATCCCAAAAAATCGACTGTCTGCTAGTCCCGGGAGTGACATAGGAAAACGTGTGAACTGCTGAAGTACGTACGATGCGCCAGTGGGGCAGCAGGAAATATTTTTCTCGGGCGTTATACGCCACCGGTAAAAAAAAAGGACATCGTGCGCCCTACAATATGCTAGTCTTTTTTTGGACTAAATAAACGAACACCCTTACTTTTTAAGGTATACGCCTCGAGCGCGGCCTGTAGGGGCGCCACTGAAATCCCCCTAGCGGCCCGTTTCGAAAGCAGCCGCGGGAGTCGGCGGCCCGCTCCCCACTGTCACCGTTGCTTTCGGGGCCCGTTCACGACAGTGATTTACCGTTTGTAGGCGTTGGAAATACATATTTATGTGGAGCAGTCACTCTGTTCGCAAATGTGGTGTGTTTACGAGAGTGTAAATGTGTGTGACGTGATCTTAGTCTGGTACATTCGGTCTGTACAAGCGCCAGGTGTGCGTCACAGATCGGCATCGCGAAACAGGGATATGCATATGGAGATGATTGTGATCCCACTGCCCTAAAATTTACTAACAGTGTCTCCGTAAGCATAAGTTCCCCAGGTGGTCATGCCATGGCTATACATTACGATGTAAATCAGTTTTGTGCGCTTATATAACCTAGTGGAGCGCTCATACCTGACAGCACTCCAGTTATGCTTGCCAATATCATACCTCAGATATTGATCACTACCCTGGACATAAATTTCACGAACATTCTACGAATTAAGTACGATGGATAATCCAAAATTATACCCGGAATCAGCGCACGACAAAAAAATAATGCTTGGGCGTCTTGTCGTGGGATGAGCGCCCGCAAACATTCATATATGTTACATATATCCTCCGCGAGCAGGCCGTAGAAGGGCTTCTACAGTAATGCCCATTCGCGAATACTACTAAACGTTTTTTCGAAGCTAAGTCATATGACGCAGGGAGCCTGCAGAATCTAGCACAAACGGAAATCAGAAGGCCTTATCAGATATCCCACTCTTCTAACGACACCTTTTATCATTTTTGAACTTGTATACCTCAAAAAATGCGTTCGCCGAGGGATCAGTTGTTAGTTGTCTAAAAACTAGAGTGACGTGAACGAGTAGCTTGTGTGTGTGATTGCTAAACCGTTCTTTCCTTGATATCGCTCCGCAATCGTACACAACAATATGTAAGCGTCCCCCTCGCCTCCTCATGTCTCGCGAAATAGCAGTGCATTTCGCACACTAGTTGGTCTCGTAGGTCCTACCCGGCTTAAGTTTATACGAACGTCTTTAGCATTTCAAAAGCCGCACTGAGTTTTTTTTTCATTTCTCTACGAGCTATCTTGTTTCTTTCGGACTTGCATATCATTATTTTTTCAGTGGTTTAATTCAATTTTCTTGGTTCTTGCTATAAGGCATGAGTGCAGATCTTTCCCGACGCAGAGCCTTGGAATATACTTAACATTTTCACGTGGCTTATATTCTTATAAAAGGCACAAGTTATTATTATCAGGTATTGGGTAATCGCATCCCCGAAATATATTTTTCTACGACGCATATATTCGTAATGAGGCCGCATTCGTTGTCCGCGCTACAAAACAAACACACCTCTCACTGTGCCAGTATCAGGTTTAAACAAGGCGACAATAATATTCACTTGTGCCGGACGTATTCGGAGGTGACAGCGGTGGTATGCTGCTGCCGTCGCCGACGCCCGTAACAGCGGCCGAGAAGGACGCAGAGCCGCGTTCCCTGATAGCTAATGTTGGCTAAACGTACTGTTTACTTACAGGCGTCACCATAACAAGTTTTTTAGCACTTGGAAGGTCAAAAAGAAGCGAAAGAGAACCAAAACACTGCATAAGCCCCTATGGGCCGCGCAGCGCTAATCCCGTCCAGTCCGCGGAGAAGCGGCGGCAGGCGGCGCAGCGATCGTAAAGCTCGAGGCGTATAGTATATCAATTTGGCGTGCAAAGAGCATAGTCGACAAATAGATCGAAAAGAAAGGTTAGGAAGGGTACGAGATAGTTGGTACTCCACTATAACTCCGTTAGGCCCAGCAAATTAAAACCCACAGGACGTGTGTGTCAGAAGGGGTTTATCTACTTTTGCATTGGGGGGGAGGGTGTTCTGGGGTGTTCTAACACCGAAACACCACTGGCTACACTCCCGCGATGCGTTATGTAGACAGCGAAGGTGTATTGCGGCTGGGAGTGTCCGTTAATGATGCCTGTCACGACAGGCGAAGGTACCCCGCTGGGCCCATAGGTGGCGCCACCACCTCGACGGCTGTCCAAAGCGAGATCTCGGCTCGTGGTCAGGGCCCCCCGGGGCACATCCACGCCCTATACATGCACCGATAAACTACCAGACCTCCATGGCTGAGTTTTGAGTACGTATATAACGCGGCTAGTCACGTTGTAAGCCACCCCTGCTCCTGTGGGCACTAGCCACCGCTGTCGAAGTCACTGATATCATGGTGAAACGAAAGGTCGCCGCGCATGAACGTCAGGTGCCGTACTATTTCGGCCCTATGCGCCCACCACCGAGCCACCGCTTTCGGAGGCATATCGAGGGTCCAAAAGTGCTCTCGAAACGATGTGACGGCCGCCCAGTGCCCCGTTTCGCGAATGCGCCGTACAACGAGGCGCACTACGTACTGATGAAACACGGGACCTCCCTGCGTCAGCATTGTGTAGGTGGCTCGCCAAACAATCGAACAAAGTAGGAAACTAGATGCCTACCTCGATGCTGCCAGTGGTTGCGGAAGTATTTCGAGTTTAAACGAAAAACTAAAATCCACAGAACC
The DNA here is from genome assembly GCA_013339765.2 of Haemaphysalis longicornis. NCBI lineage: Eukaryota > Metazoa > Arthropoda > Arachnida > Ixodida > Ixodidae > Haemaphysalis > Haemaphysalis longicornis. The sequence goes on along the minus strand of CM023457.1, from coordinate 99,046,037 downwards.
TATTCTTCACAACGATTGGTATAGCCACGTGTTCCGGGCAAGAAGAATCGGCCTCACTGACGCAGAAGTGTGGAGACCTGTAAAACAAGCTTTTGGTCTCGAACTTCAGAATTTGAAGAGAACGCTGTGCTGAGTGGGGCAAACTTTTTGTCTTTAATATAAATTTATATACCTTACCTTTCGCAGAAATTTCCTCGAAGCGTATTGTTAAGCATAAGCTTGCACTGATTGCTTAACAATACGCTTCGAGGAAATTCCGGGGAATGCTAGGTATACAAATTTATATTCGGTATTTGCGACATAAATGAAATACAGTGATAAATTTCTTTATGCGTAAACAAACTCTAGAAGTTTTCTCTGTAACCGTTGCTCAATGAATGCGAGCATACTGTATCCTTAAAATTGGTGAGACAGTGCTTTGTGTAAGGAAAATACAAAGCGAGCGTCCAGGCGTTATTTTGTTTCTCAGAGGCTGCCTTAATCACGTCCGCCAATGAGCATCTTCGGTGGGTTCCGGAATAATAACGAAGCGAAAGAGAAGCCTCAAAACTCAATAAAAAGCGTTTTGGACGTAGTTTTAAAGAAAAATTTTAGCGCTTGGGTATATTTCCAGGGCCACACTGTGATATTATTTGTTTTCGATTTGTATAGAACGATAAGTATTTTTTGTACACCTAACAGCTCGGCCTAGTCGGGTTGAGTCTTGGTTTTTCTTGCTTACCCTTTCATTCAGCTGTATTATCGACCATGGCTCAAAACCGTTCGGTCCCGTTCAACACTCACAAAAGGGAGCCCGGCCTCGCTTTCATTCACGGCGAACGCGGTGTTCCTCCTCCACAAAGAACGCAGTGCAAGAAGACACACTAAGCCCGAGACGACCCAGCGTCGCATGCGTGGGACGCTGTGGCGGTGGTCGGCTGCCGATCAGCTGACCGGCCGCAACCGCCGCGGCCGCCGCCGCAGAACGACTGAAAAGAGGGCCTTCTGCGCAGCGCCATGAGGGGGCCCGGCGAATCACGTGATGCGCCTTGAGGGGTGTGTCGCAGAGGGTGTATCTCCGGTCTAAAGGGGAACTGGCGTATCCGCGACGAAACCGCTGAACGAAAGTAGTTATGCTTCGCGTTAAAAATTGCAGGGCGCTTAACCATCGCTTTTAAGAGTGAAACAAAAAGCCAAGAAGGAGCAGACGTGAATGCGCCATCCGCACTCGTCGAAGACGCCGCTCGGAAGAGCGCCTCGCGTAGATGAACTGCACCGCATTCATCGGACACGTGTTCTCTACAGGCAGTCGAGTCAGCTGCAGGTGCTGTACGAGACTTCTCTGCTGTCTGTCACCGAACACCTGGGCCGACAGCGTTGCGCTAATCACGTGTAAAAACAAGGCGTCACGTTTCCAGCATCTGATTCTTGAAATATTGCAGTTGCCGCCTAAAGCGACGCGAGAGCTACATCTCACACGTAACAGCCACCATCCCTGAGAGCTGCAATCCGAAGCTGACAATCTGTCGTTCCAGCACCCCCCCTGCACGGATAGCGTGCTCGAACGCGCCGCCGTTAACTTTCTCACGCACCCAGCGGACCTACGGTTTTGTGGTTGTCACAAACTCGAGTGAACAGCATCGACTATTACTGTAGAAATTCTTTGTATTATCATACAGTATTTAAAAACTATGGTGTAGCTTTTTTTTCATACGTGGTTCAGACGCTCTGGTCATGACATTTTTCTCTTCTATACCCGCCGAGAGCCTCCCAGAAATCTCTCGAACCAAGCGTGCACGTGTCGCGATGCAGAGGTCTGGTAATGTTTTCTGGTTGTTTGGAGTTCTGTGCCCGCAGCCAGGGCTCTTCCTCCCAAGTGTTTTGTATGAAAGTGCTTCGGACGCGACTAGGCCCTGCCACCCTTTTTTTCTGAGAAACGGCTCGGGCGCGTGTGTTTGCGCTCGGACCGACCGGAGTACGCGACTGTTGAGGGGAGCGAGCCATCGGCCCGTCTCAGGTTACCGCGCTGCAGTGGCGTCTCCGACCCCCCGTTGCGTCTACGCGGGCCGCTCTGTGCTCCGAACCCTCGGTCTGGTTCAAACGACCGCTTGTCTTTTCCCCTTTCGAGTTTGTATGCACTACTTTATACTCACCAGTAATTATTTTGCCGGAAACGGGGGCATTCGAGTTTGAACTTGGTGTCTTCTGTGTTTGATTTTTCCTTTTCACTTTGGCGGGAACTTAGCTGATTGGAGCTAAAAAGCGTCTCACCGATTGGCTGCAGAAAGCCTTGTTCCATTAGGTCCGCACGTTCCAGAAGGCACTTTTTCCTCCCATACACCCCCAACCGGACCGCTTGAAGCGAATATAACTCGGCTCCTCCGGCTATTGTGGGTGCCGGGCGGCAGCTGCACCAGGGGAGCCACTCGCTGCCGGTCATCGGGGCCAGATGCCGGGAGCCCTTCGCCCGCCAACTATGTTTTGTTAAGTACTCTTGATTGCCTGTCTCCTCCTTGTTTTATGTATCAGTTGTAACGTTTTGCCTCTGTGTTCTAAATCGAAGTGTCCATAATTAAACCAGTTAACCTTTGAACCTCTAAAATCTTCAAGTGCTTCTTCGCCGGATTCATCCTTAAATAGTAGCGGTGCTGGATCAAACTACGCCATTACAGACGACTCATCGGTCGGCTGCTTGCGTGAAGCGGAGACGTATCGAATTCACGCTGCGCAGCGCGCAAAATACATAATAAAAAATTAACAATCACCGCTTCGTTACCATGAGAAGAATTAAGATAGGCCCCGAAGACGTGTAGTGTTAACAGCATCAAACTGCTCCTAACCTTGGGGTAGGGGAATATCCTAACCCACAGCGCATGGCGTTTTGCGTGTTCTTTTTTCTCAGCACTAGCCCGGGTATTAAAGCAGCGCCCGCGCACAAACAAACCAGTGCAGTTGGAATGCCGTGGTGTAGCGACGACTTCTGTCCAGGTGTGCATCATTATCGGCGACCAGCGCCTCGGAAGACTCTTTACGTGCTCCCGGGTCTTGAATCACTGTTATCGCCATCAAACTGCCTAGCGTACACCAAAGCAGCACTTCATAGGTAGCCATCATACCCCCCGAGACAGCGGTGCATCATCCGGCCAGGCCGGTGAATATCGGGGCAATTTTATGTGTTACATATGCATCGACCGGTTCATGTTTTTAAAAAAAGTGCTCAGCCCTTCAGGGGCTCGCTTTGTCGTCGTAGCTCGCTCTCTGGACCCACGTACAGCCCCACAGCGTACCGTCGTAGCAGAGTCCCGTCGTAGTAGCGTCCCACACGGGCTTCGAAAACCAAGCGTTTTATATAGTCGTAGCCGTTCGAAACTCGTGAATCGCTGGCGCTTGTCATACATCTCTCCGTTGTGTCGCGCAAAAAAACTGCAGGTTCATTTGAGGCAAAATACACGTAAATAACCGGCAGAGCCCACGTTCATTAAGTTAGGAACGGCCGTTGGATTAGTTCTTACGATAGTAAGAAAAAAAATCACGCCATATCCACGGAATGAATGATGATAAGTGGGGCGAAGCTCGAGAGGGGAGATCATCGGTAACCGTAACTCTCCCGTGAAAGTTCGCCCATTACATCAATAAGAAAGACGTAAGACTGTGTGCGTACATTGCACAAATCAACTTTCATTTTCGGAGTCAATGTTCCCAGGCCCAGACCTGGTGAAAGACCCCGCTCCATCGAGGACTACCCCGCACCTCCACCACAATTTGTCACGTAGGATGGGACACAACGGAAAAGAAAGAACTTTTATTTAGGGCGAACTTGTGCCCGAACAAGACGAGAGGAAACGAGCAAAGGTCCTTGCGTCTTGTTCGATCTCCGAGAACGACTGCCTGCGTTCGTGGCGTGATCTCTTGCGTGATCTCCCCCTCGCAGTGCACGTGCGCCCGCGCCTCCGTTGGCGAACACAGACAAGCTCGCGCTCCCGGTGCCGAGTTTGCGGTTCCGAGCCGGTTGCAGCCGGTTCTTGCGCGTGCAACGCGGCCCACTTTGTGACATCTCCGACAGCATGCGGCGGTCACGTACCACGAGACACAAGGGATGGACAGACCCATGACTTAAGGAGCTTCGCTCCTAAAAAGTGGCAGTGCAAAAAGAAAAAAAAACATGGCGCGTTGCAAACTGCACTGTAAGGCGTCGGCGGCGCCATTACGTGCAGGTGCAAAAAGAGAACAAAAAGAACAAAAGCACAAAAAGAACAGAACTCCCGCTGGCACAGATTCAGGCAGCGGGCGCGCGAGCACTTCGAAATCGGGAAATTTGAAATGCATTGGACAAACCCTCGTTCCATTCTTCAAGACAGGAGTGAGGCAGGGCGGCGAAGAGCGTGATGGGTGGTAGCAGTTAGGGGATAGCGGCGGTACAGCCCATTATAGCGAATCGCTGCTCTGCTCTTCCAACAGCTTTCACATGGAGTTGTACGGCTGTAATTGTATGTTTAGTTAACTCTCATTTGTAACATTTGTTGTACACGCTCCTTGGTTGCATCTTCTGTAATCTTTTACTCTCTCATCTCTACTGTCTTTAGTTACCTGTTGTTGATGTTTCAAACTGTCGTGCGGGGACAGTTACTGCCTTTTAAAACATCAGCATCTCTTTGTGTTTGCTCCACTCAAGCCTCTGTCTCCCTTTTTCCGCTCCTATCGCTAAAGCGGTGCATCAGACGGCCAGCCCCTCGTAACCGGTGATCAGATAGGTGCGGTGGGGTTGTTTCCTCGCCCGAGTTAACTTCCCAAGTCTTCACATTTCCGTCTGTCTGGTTCGCCTGTGCGATTCCCATATCGGGATGCCAGTCTTGCTGCGTTCGAACAAGCGACTCTGCTTAATAGCGAATTGTGGACATTGTTTTTCATTCAAGCTGTACTAGTGAATCAACATTTATTAAACGCCTATGTATTGTTCCTTACAACGCGGTTAATTGTGGAAGAAATTTAATTTTATTCGTGAATATAAGCAACATTCTCTTTTGCCCATCTGAAGCAGAGTAACCTCAGTACTGTGCATTTGAAGACCGAAGTGGACAGGGCCATATATGTGGCACTCATAATAGATGACCACCAAAGTCGCAGTAAGACATGTCTGGAGTATATCCGGTGCTCCCTAAAAAAAGTCGTCTAGACGCGTTTGTTTGGATTCTTTTTATCTCCAGCGAATCTGTGGCCGCGGGTGTTCATATTCGTATGACATAGTTATTTCGAAGAATGATTTAAATTGCTCGGATTATCTCGCCTCGAAATTAATCGATGCTTTCTTTTATTAAAGAAAGCAAATGAAACGTTGATTGGTCGACACGTTCCTATCTTCGAATTTTAACTCGAAAGCGTTCCTTTCGCATAAAGAAACTTGTAACTAGAAATGGTTCCAAAATTGGGAAGTAATGAGGAACGAGCTTTCGTTCCTGCTTTAGAGGGTAGTGCGCAAAACTGTTACAAAGCTACAGAGGAAATACACGTCAATGCTGCCACCCGGAAGATTTGAATGAGTCAGCCAGGAAAATGTCGTCGAGAAATAAGCGAATGCAGAGTAGCCACAGCTGTGGTAAGGAAAGGACGACAATGATACGGTGGAAACGAAAGCAAGGATACTCATTTTCAGACGGTGATGCACCATTAGAAAGAATATTCTGCGACATGGGGGGGTACAATGCTACACTGTCGCCAACCGTTCCCGCAACTAAAGCCATCGCACCAAAGAACCTCACCACTAGCAAATAAAAAATAAAAATTTAGGTTATTGACTTGCCCAAGCCTTGCCTGGGCTATGAAGTTACAGATTAATTTCGACTAGATCACCTTCCAGTTCCCAACCGAACCACCCGCTTCATCTTAAGAAGTGTGTGGTTTTTTTCCCCCTGCTTAGAGAATACAAGCGCCACGGCTGGTTAGCGAATCGACGACTTTGGGCGGCAATTCCGTGAGCTTTTTAGGTGCATCTGTACCCGCACAATATCATAGCACATTCGAATACAACACCCGCAGGCGTGGAGCTGTAGGTGCAGCTTTAACATAAAGCGGACCCTCTTCTTGATAACCTAGTGTCAAGCGCTTTCATCATCTGTCGATATTTAAAATTCAAGGCGCCAACAACGAAATATTACTCGGACAAATTTCTAACAGTAGCAGGTGGGGAGTAGGTAGCTTATGTAACCAGACTGTCAAGGCATGACGCGTTAGGCTCTCGCGCACACTGACAAAAGGGCCAATTTGTTGCCTACCTTGCGGCTTAAAAGACTGTCCTGTGCGAATGTTGACCACGCGACGTCTTCGCTTTGGAATCGTTGCTTGTCGAGTGGACACTGGCCACACTCGCTGTCGGTGGAGTGCTCGAAGCAGGACGGGCAGAGTCCATGGCGGCATGGCAACAGGGCTGCCGTCGAAGGCACCAGTCCACACGCACTACACACTCGAATCGCTGGGATGGCGTTCACGAACACTGTGGACCTCCAATCCAGGCAGCTCCCGAAGCCAAACACAGTGCAGGGGTGACCGGGCGCCATTGGGAATGCTCGGTCAGAAAGAGTGCGCTAGCCGGGAGCTGCGAACTGTTGTGTGCGGAGGTAGTGGCGAATCGCGATAAACGCGAGAAAAAATACGCCCCCCGTAACTTATCTTTTGTCGCCGTCGCCACGGCTCGAAAAAATGTCCACCGTGACTTACAATAGATACCGGAAAGAGATAGCATTCGCGCCCGTTCGCCGAGTCCTTAAACCGCTATGGTTGAGACATGGGGAATCAGAGGCTCGTTGTATGTTCCATTTTCTTAACGTTAACTTTGCGCGTCGTTCGGCGCAAGAGAAGAAAGCAAAGTACTTTCGTTGATGAGCCTACAACGGGCATGGATAGCCCCATACGACGGTATTTTCACAAGCTTATTGGACTCAAAATTGTCTTCTCTAATTTTTGGTGTTTCTAAACAGTTTTTTATCTAGGCGAAATGACGGCAATTGGTGATATACACAGGCGAGTTCAGTGAAAACAGCATGCCATTTGTCGCGTACGGTACAGAAATCACCGCAAAGATTTGCAGTAATAGAAATGAAAGGCATAAATCGACTTTTAATAGCGGTAAACTAGAAGAGAGAATGTAACGGTAACTGCGTATCCTCAAATGTTGATCAAATATATTTTTATAGCGGAGTTTCAAGTGCCAGTAAAAGCGTTCGAAAGCGTTATAAGCATGATTTCCGCTTTTCTCTATGGAATGAAGTGGTGCACCATTTATGTTTGGATGGAATACAAGGCATGAATAGGGGGGATATTCATTTTTATATTATTTTTCCGGCCCCTTTGGGGCATTACAAACTTGGAGAATCACTCGGTCCGTGTGAAAAGAGGGGGCTAGACTAGTTGCAACTAATCAAGTTTACCTCTGCGCAATTCAACTTTGTAAGCCAAACACAAATTATACGGTAGTACAAATAACCAATAAGAGAAGAAATGATAATGCAATATGGTACCTTAAAGTGACGAGAAACCTAAGCAATCTGCGGTATATATATGAAGGCAGGATAGCTCTATTGCAGAAGGCACACGTGTCCTCTTAATTAAATCCCTAGATTTTACGTTTTGTGCGGTTTTTTCTACCGGTAGGGCTCCCGGTTTTCGAAGTTTTTTGTTTGTGTAAAATTCGGAGGTCGTTTCTCGCAGTTTATGTTTTAGCAAATTTCGGTGCTTTTCGGAGTTTACACTTCGTAAATATCCAATTCTCCGAAATTCGGATTTAATTCCGCTCTATTTTAAACACTCTAAATCATAGGTGAACTGATATCTGAGCACAACCACCGTAGAGCGCTTGGAGCAAATGTTTATTCTCTCTAAAGGTTTGAACGACCCACACACACATACACATGTATACAAGCATGAGCTGTTCAATACAAAACGTGTACACTTCTCCTATTACAACATTAAAGATGGTTGTGATACACGCTAGCATCCTTTGCGACATATTTCTCGCTAATGAAAGCGCGCTGCCTTCGATTTATGATTAGCAGCATATGAAATGCCCCTTCAACGTCTGCGCTAGAAATAGGTGGAGAAGGAGCCTCAGCGTGCACTGAGAAAGCATTGCCCACTGCTCAGCGTGAACTCTCTGCCAAAGGGGTTCAACACTGTTGCTTATTCCATATTTCCCGATGCATGCACAAGCGAAAAAGAGGGTTTATCACGGGAGACGATGTGGCGAAGCTTTTTGTGTGAAACCAAGAAACAGTAGATAACCCTTGTATTGTCAATTGTATTGGCCTTGATAGGGGGTAAAGGAATCCCCTTGTGGGACGACGGACCATATCAGTTATCGTTGGAACGTCCGAACAACCGGTGGTACTGATGACTTATCAGATATCCTGAAGTCCAAACTTCGATCGTCATTTTTTTGAAAGCCGCGTGCTTTAAAATCAGCGTTCGTCGGATAAATCCGAATTGTACAAAGTTTCACCGGGGAGCGCTTTTTGGAATTTTTTTGGATTATTCTGAAAACCCGGAGCCCTATCTATCGAGAACCACATACTCAGCAGACACCCGCATTCACATCGCCAAGCAGAGACGGCATTCTGCGAAGACATACTTCGCTACTCGCCCAATGCAATTGTTCGATTACACTGCTGGTGTGATGTTACTCCAGGTCGCACACCGCGCCCTATGTGTTTCATTCGGAGCCCAGCACCGGCCTTTCAATGTCGCTAGCTCACGGAGCCTGTGTGAGTGTGTATGCCCGCCATCCCCTCCTGTACACGTATGTAAAGCGGCAACCACCGGTGACGATCGCGTGCCTAGACGGGGCTTGCCTGGAGGGGAAAGACACCAGCCCTGTAATTTTGCAATCAGTCTCAAAGGCCTGCGGTATGGCTGTGATGACTCCGAGAAGGAAGAAGCTGATGAGGACTGAGACTCCAGCATAGCTGTGCCGATGAACTTCCCTGACCTTGCCTGCCACCGCCTCAATATAAAGACAGTTACCCCCCCCTCCTGCCCTTCCCGATTTTAAAAATGAACTAGTTTACAGTTTCTACTTGACTTCAGTAAAACCCAACGTAAGTCGTTTCGCACCGTACGTGGGGTTCTCGTTAAAAAGTGTGTTCGTTTCCTTGTTTAGGCAGTCAATTCAATTGGGTAATCCTACGTCGTGAGACGCATGACAATCTACCAAACCTGGAAATCACGGTATAGCCAGTGTAATGAGCATTATTCCGATGAAGCTTTCGATTATTTGAAGTTTACAGTTATAAGGCACTTTGATAACGATTACCTAAACCTAATGTTATGCGCTGTCCGTGGGGCGTAAAATGTGTGTGCAAAACCATTTTAGCAGCGTGAGTGTTACCACCGTGAAACATTCAATATAAAAATTTCAGACGAAAAAAACTGCAAAAAAACATATCCCCTTAGTTTTAGAAATAAGAAAACTAGAGTATCCTCACAGCCGTTTCTACTTTTTGTACAGCTGCAAAAACCCAAACGGACACTACAATCGACTTTGCAGAAATGAGTTACGTTGAATTGTAGGCTAAAGTAGCGTCATTATTGACGACTAGACGTGCGATGATGACCATAGTCGTGCTAATTGGTTAGCCTTGAAATTGTTCATTAGGTTAAAGGGACACTGAAGTGAATTTCAAAGCCGCGTTTTTGTTGCCACGGTTACTTCTTGCGCGTGACTGGCTCAAATTAGGCACACTTTCATTTTATCCGGTTGACGAATCGGTATTATTTTTGCGCGCCGCACCGCTATTCTGCGCGGTTTCGGCTGCCACACGACTGCACGTTGGGAGGGGGCACGATTGGTACGATTCCCCAGGCTAGCAATCCACCAGTTTTGGTTTCGGTTTTGGTTCTGTGAGACACAACCAATGGCGTTGTGGCATGCTCTATGCTCTCGTTAACCGTACACCATGCATGGCCTACTTGTCCCATCTGCTATGACCTCCTATGGCACTCCTCGCTTTCCTCCGTGCCCACTACAGCCGCTCGCTATCCCCGCATGCGCTTTTCCCATGCGCTTTCGTCCCTTGCTCTTGGAGCTTGCTCTCTTGCCTGTATCGTAAAAAGCGTGTTCGCACCAGCCAAGGGATCTGTTGATTCTGCTGTGCCCACTGCCCGCAAGCAGTAGCGCTTATGCGCAACGCAACACGCCGCCGACGCGAACTCCTATCGCCAGTGCCAGCTTCTTGTCTGAACTATTTCGTGGAGCAATGAACTTGTCTGGCGGCCTGCAAGTGAACTCAATAGAAAACATCGGCGGGAAACGAAAAAGTTCACGTATAAAAAAAAGCACGTACCCCGGGGATTGGAACTTGTGACTTGCAAAACACTTGCGATGACATACCTAGCGCTCCAAACCACTCGGCCACGGGCGAGCGCTGCCGACCTGGAATATAAGGTATATAATGTATAACCAGTTACAATTCTATATAGTTTTAGCATTCCAAGCAGCTTAGGTGACTATTTGTTTTGCGCTCTGCAGAAGCATCCCCCAAGTTTCCACAATATCTCACGTCTAGCAATTGCATTTCTTAGACGGAAAAGCGTTCGCAGATGCGTAGTCGTGCTGCTGCCGCTGTGCTTGTTCGCCCAGCGCAAAAAAGTGCTTCCCGCCCCCTAGTTTTACGCTGTACGGTAAAAATATCAGTTTTTTATTTCCTTAGTACCTATATTGACTTCGCTGACTCTTCTCCCACCTTCAAGAGGCCTTATATTTTTCTACTGGCGTACCAGTCAGCGAAGCGTGGCATGTGCGCTTGTGCAGCGCTTGTGTGAAGCGACCTTGACTTGGAGCTAGATACAGTGTACAAACTAACCAAGTAAAGAAAGGCACATTCTTCCATTCACAAACGTGTCCTGGCTTTGTTTCAAGTGAGCGAACGAATTGCGACGACCCGTCGCCGGCAGGCGGACGAAACGCTGGGCCGACTGACTCTGTCTGAAGGCTGGGGAGCCGTGCAGTAGCGCAGCCAATTGCGAGCTCGGCTCCTCCCGACGTCACACGAAACCGCCGCAGAATATGGGCGAGTGTAAAGAGAGGAGGACAGCATTTTCGAATTAATTTTTCTACTAAATAAAATCGCTTAAACACGCCCAGAGAGGTCTAAACATGGCCTGGGGACTCCGGACTACAATTTGCGCTAGTAATCCCACAATGTTTACATATCACTTTAGTGTCCCTTTAAGGGTTGAACAAAGTGAGCAAGAAATGCTTAACCTGTACGCTGATTGGCCACATTCCATATCCAAAAAAAATTAACCCTTTAAACAATTAACCGGCCGGCCTTTCATTTCTTAGTACTGGGAAGTGGAATGACTGCACTCATTTTGTTAACTACAGTAAATCAATATGCGTACTGGTATATTCAAAATTACTTTGTTCCCTCGCAGTACAGGTTGTATACGGTCAATATAAACGTAAGGTGGGAGGCTAGAGTTTCGAATCTGGGAAGAAAGTGCTTTTATTCGGCGTATTTATTATAAAATGTATTATTATGAAATGTCTCATTTTTTAAAAAATGAAATGTTTTATTATGAAATGTTTCATTTAAAAAATGAGATGTTTATTGAACGTCAAGCTTAAAATAAACCTTTCCGCTGTAAGCTCAACCATTTGATTCCTTTTTATCGCCCCCCCCCCCCTTTTTCAGCCACGCTTACCTGGAGAGAAGGTCTTTATTGGTGAGTAACTACAGCACACCTGGCCTTATTTAGTTAATTAATATATTCCAAAAAACCCCTTTTGAAGTAGAAAAATACCAAAAATAGTGCTGATATTAGGATGCGCAATCAGTTTCATCTGGACGTGCTAGAAATTGCTTGCGTACAGTGAAAATCGCACAATTGAATCGCAAATATGACCGACCCTTCAACTGTATTCGAAGGGATCATTACAAGTGTTTCTTCAGTAAGGACCACACATTCATTTGATTAGACAACCGTTTTGTGCACTTTCGGGGGGAGAATTGTCATCTTGTCACCGTCGGCGTTATTTTTTGTAAAACACCATGGCTTTTCTGTATTGTTGTGGGCAGTCTGAACTTCGTACTAGGATAATGCATTTTAGTAGTCCGTGGAGTTGGTTTTGAGCGTAGAACGTGTTTTTACGCCTACAAAGCTAACGGATACCACATACCGGTTAGACCCCAAGTGCCGCCTGGGAATTGTAGCGATCAAAGAAGCACGTCAGGCAAAAGTACTGGTGGCTGTGCTCTAAAAAAGCAAGTGAGACCGCCATCAGAAGCTGCACAGCGGCCTAGCCTCGGAATATACAGTTGCCGACCGCTTTTTGGGACTCCAAAAATTCGGACTACCGGGATATTCCGTACTTTCCCGAGGAACCGCTACTTATCCTATAGGAGTATTGCATATGAACAACAGATATTTCAGACAAAATAAAGCCTGAAGTTCTATTTTCGGGACAAAAAGTTCCGCGTCAGAGGCAGCGTGCGACTCCAAAACGACACCATTTTGAATCCTAACTAGCTTTAGATTGAAATGAATGGGGATTCGCTTGACTCCCGCCGGGGTAACCAACTTTGATCTTTCGCGAAATTTCGAGTTTGCTGCAGGGGACAGCCACAGTGTTGTGCACAGAGTAAACGGACGACGAGATCGTCCGCAAAGTGGCCGTGCTGCCGCAAAGCGACTCTGACTCCGACGAAGACACTCCCGACCGCCCGAAACCGTCGGGTACCATCCTCTAACGCTACGGCGGCGGGTAGCGGGGCCCGACTTCGCCGGTGCACTTTCGTTCCGGTAGGGTGGATTAGTTCCGCAGGCCAGCCTTCACCATGGCCGCGCATTTGCTCCGGTGAGGGGCAACGTCCTCGCCCTCCCCGCGCGCGCCTGCGCAGTCGGTCCCGCTAACCCTCCACCATAGTGTGGGCCTCCGGTAGCCGCTATGCTAAAACTCTCTATCGCCGCCACGCTACGGCGTTTTTGTCCAAATTTAATGAAGACGACCTGCCACCTACAAACATGCAAGCACACGTTCTCGCACAAAGGAATAATTTAAGGGGAGGAACCATTTGCGACTTCTTCAGCCCTGTTTAAATGAAATAAATTTCCTTTTTGCGACTCGCTAATTTTTCGTACTTCTCTTTCGTTCGGACTATTTTTCGTTTCCCTCCACGTCCGAAAAATCGGTCCGATACTGTGTTGACAGAACCTGGCAGGCAGCACTCAAGCCTCTACCGTTTCTAACAGTCCCTGGTACAGAGCGGCCGGCAACCGTCAATAATAATGACAGGCCCATTTGAGCGTACACCAGCTGACGGTACAATTGTCGTTTGGAGGTGGACTACTCCAGATGGGCGGGAGTGCGATCGCTAGCATGGGTTGCCACTCGGTGATAAACTTCCTACTGGCCTTTTTTGGCGGACAGGGTTACCCTACAGAAACATTCTCGCATCCCGACCGACCATTTACTTCTAGTGAATGGAGGACTACCTGCCATACAGGGGAATTATGCATTTCTTCTCGGCAATTTACCGCCGTCAAGCCGATTTACTGACAGGAAAAATTCTACAAGGTCCTGGTAGAGTAGATACGACTATCACGCTAAATAAAAACGACCCAGTTGCGCCAGCATACTGAGGGGATTCTATAGCCTCCCCTCAGCAGTTTTGTTATATAGCAGCTACATGCTGGCACCGCGTTTCTCAGTCTGTTTTTGCTGTCGGGTGTACATTAGTACTAGCAGCCGATGCGCAAAAGGCATCCGGGCGCGGCTCTTCGACGATGACGACGACGGTGTTCGTTTGGCCCCCTTAGTTGGCACCATGGGAGAACAAGCTCTTATGGCTCAACCACTCTGCGCGCGCGTGAACGGAGAAGATGGGCTCTAGAGCTTGGCGTGGCCGGCTGCGGCCACCGGAGACTGTATTCGTAACGTCGGAGGTTGCGCAGCGGAGGGACCCGACCATCGTCCACCTGCAGAGTCTTGCCTGCTTGCCACATCTGCGCTGTCAACACGGCAGTCGTGTGTGCAGGATTGGGCGAAGATACTTACACCCCTAACATCGATCAGTTGATTGATTTATTAATAACTGATTGATTGAAACTTTAATAAACACTGAATGGTGGGTGTGAATCAGCCGCTTCGGTCCAGACAGTTGCCGAGGGGCGCGATGATGCCGGTCGTCAGTTCCCGTTGTTGTCAGATTTCTTGCTGCACCAGGCAGCCACTCACTTTTGCCATTATAAGGTTGCTTGGTTTTGCGTTGGCAGTCGTTCAGAAGCCTGAACTGGGTAGGTAGGGCAAGTCAGTGGGGACGAAGTCGGACAAGGTTGTCTGGTGCACATTGAAATGAAAGGTGCCGATTGGGTGCGTAAGCGTGTCAGTTGGCGCATGCCGAATAACACGGGCTGGCGCAGGGTAAGACCAGAGTGGAGAGGGGGGACATATGACCGGTACTTAGAAGACCTGCTATTGGCGGTGAGATGTTTCGGCTTAGGGATTCACGCTGCTGTAGTCTCCTACACTCCGCTTGTGAGGCAACAGTGCCTGTGCTAGAAATGCCCCTCTTTGATGCTTTAGTGCATTAAAATCGTATTTCCAGTAACGCAGTCGTTTTGCCAGCTTCTGACACTGAATAATTTCAAGCTGTATCCCGCAGAAGTTTGTAACACACGATGAGAGAGAGAACAACTTCAGAGCATCGGTGAGATGATCGTATTCAACTCACCCTTTCTAGCTTATCTGCGAGGTTCAGTACTAAGAGCTTCTCGATAAGTATCGAAATGCGTAAACTTCCCTAAAGTATTTTTGAAATGCTCTTGTGATGATTCAAAAGCCTAATGCTGCACCAAGCAGCTGGCCCTTACACACGCATTGCACAGCCGGAAATAAAACGGCTGTCTTCTATTTTTTGTTGTCGTTGACTTGTATGAGATGAATGTTTTTTTTTGTGCCCAACACATTCATTTTTCTGCACCGTTACAAACGTCTTCTGAGGAATTCTGGGGGTGTTTGGGAGGCTGACAACGTTCGTATGGATGTTTTTTTCTTCAGGCTGTAAGGCATACAGTGCCTTCTTCACAAATTGGCTTTCGTTATGGCTGCGTGCAAGGTGCATATCCGCAGCGTGCGTTGTTTATTACACGCAAATGCAATGAAGAGGTTTCAGCTATGCCACTGAGAAACGGCGAAGACAACGTTGTCCAGGGTTCTCGAAGGCGGCTTTTGCGCCCCGAATTTCTATCGTAACCATTGTTATCACAACGAACTGACTCTCAACCCGCACAGTTATGACATGCTTACAGTGTTGAAGGCTTAATATACTCGCCAACGAACGCAATAAATAGTATATGTGCCGGTTTCCAGTACAACAAGAATCGAAACCGATGAATATGTATATTTATGGTTTTCCAAGCCTTTCAGGCATAAAGAACACATCCTGGCCCACTCTGGATGGGGTTCCTTAAATTGAAGGAAATTACTCTTACTCTCTTGTCTTGAACTGAGAACCCCGCCCACTAACCAGCTCGATGTCACTGTTAAAGAAAGCGTTCTCCTCCTACTACTACTCCGCTTATGTGCAGTTTTACTGTAACGCATATCTGAATATTGTGAAGACATGCCTGGGGGAAATGTACCGAAATATGCTCCAGGTCTGAACAAACGTGCAATGTTACGTTAATTTTAGCGTGCAAGTGACTTGTTGTTGCTCAATAAGGCCCATACTGGTTAGAAGCCTGGTGTAAAACCAGCACGCGCCTATACACACAGTAGGTTTTTTGAACTCAACCTGCGTGTTTTTGCGGCCCATAGTGCATTTAGGCATACGTTCATACCATGACAACGTAAAATGATGTGATACAATACCTACGAACGTTCGGTAAGGTTACCAAAACTGTTTTACCTTCCGTACGATTACCGGAAATCGTAATGCCTTCTGCTAAAGCCGACAGCACCGAAGGCCTGGTGATTTGTTTTGGTATTGCATTTTTTCTGTTGTCGGTTATTAGCAGCTGGCGGCTGCCTTTGTTCGAAAGATTGCTGGATACAGGAACTGATGCATAGCTCCGGCTCTTCGCGCTAAGCACAGGACCGGCTGTGCAAGGAACGCATGGGCGACGCCGGCAATGTCTCTTCCGGAGCGGTACCAAAACTATACTTTAAATCACGCCTTGAGCTACTGTATGCGATTTTGAGTTTTTTGTTAGGATAAAAAGTTACGCACAAACAGAATCTGGTGGGGACAAGCATAAAAAGTCAACCGACCGCAAAGATACAGCAGCGAGAGGGAGCCCAATGAAGCAGACGACAAATACGAGAATCCTAAGCCGACGTCCCGAAGACGCGCTTCGCAGCGCCGCCCGTGGTCGCGCTCTCGCCGCCAATAGTAGACAGAAAAAAAGGAGGGCAATTACTTGTGTTAGAAACGTCTTCAGGGGCCCGAAAAAGAACTTCGCGGGCTACTGATGGGTGCCTTTATTTTCTCCAACACCTCAGTGATCAGATATATAGTGCACCTGAAGAGGCCGTTTAACGCTTTGTAGGAGAGCGCAAAGGGAAAACGTGACCCTGGGGGAGGCGTGAACATTAGGAGTTTCAATTTGTAGTTATATAGGTACTGAACACGGGAAAAAAATTACACCCATCTCTCCGAAGGGAACCATGAGTAGGATGCGGAGCGTCATGGGGGTTCCGTTTGCATTTCCATTATGTTTGTTAGCCAAATTTGGTGGAAATGTAGTGAACCCCGTAAAGCTCATATATCCTACTCATGGTTCCCTTCGGGTAGATGGGTGTAATTTTCCTTATGTATGCGTATATACGCGAGTGAGACGAGATTGAAGTGGTATCTAAAGGTCTTTATTTAGGTTTGCACGTCTTCTTACTTTGAGTATGACGGCCTTATGGTCGCTGAAGTGCACAGTCAGTGGATCTCGTAGCAGCGGTTGTATGTAGTCGTCGCCGTTGCAGTTGGTAAAGACGAGATCGATACACGTTCCGTGGATTGTAGTTGGGTGTAATTGCTGTTAGTGTTTGCGCTGATGCTCTCACTAATTGCGTCAGCACACTCACTGACGGGGCTGTTGCTTCCATCCTACTTCATCTGAAGAATCACGGAGTCAAGCGCAAGCACAACCGGAGTTATTGTTGTTGTTGTTCCTCTTCTATAGCACGTACCCACGTGGGGGATTGGCCAAGAAACGGTGGTGTGCGGACGCCGGACCACCGCCGACGCCGCGGGACATACCACCGAGTATAAGACGTGGGGGATTGGCAAAAAACGGTGGTGTGCGGACGCCGGACCACCGCCGACCGCCGCGGGACATACCCCCGAGCATAAGACGCTGCACATCTTAAAAGGTCAGCACTGACAAAAGCGACAGCGGTTTCTTCTGTGGACGTGTAAGTCCAAGTGATGAAGTAATTGTAGCGCAAGTGGTGAAAGGTGAAATCAAGTGCCCCGATGTTATCTTGAAATGCCTCATCCGTAAATACCTGGCCGCCACTGGTATTCCGGTTGATTTTCGTGTTTTTGTACCAAATACGAAGACGGCAGGGAGTGAAATAACGTTCTTTGTCCATATGCCAGCCAATGTAGTTGATTGGGAGATTGTGGGGTTTAACGGCCGAAGCTACACCATTTTTATGGTACGTGCTGTAGGGTTCGTTCCGGATAAATCTTGACCACTTGGAGGTCTTTAGCGTGAGCCACACACGGTCCTTTTCGCTTTTTGCATCAATCGAAAAGCAGCGGCCCGGCCCGGGTGCATGCGGCTGAATCGTGGCTACGGTTATATGTTAGAGAATGACGCTTTTTATAGGCGTTGTTTGAGGTCCGGCAGGTGAATTGTGAAAACTCCAGTTACAGCTGAGCGAGAACAAAATTTTGTTGGAGAGGCGCGGTCGTGATCTGACCACAGATGATTTGGCCGGTGGCCGAGCAGGGCTAAATTCAGTTGTAAAGGGGCCATACAGCAAACCACACGTTCGGTTCATTCGAAAGACCGCCTCGTTCTAACCATACTGTTGCGGAAGCTGCTTAGAACCGCCGCATTCCTTTCTCTCCCGTCTGCAGCCGGCCTGTCGACAGCGCGCCTTTGTGAAAAACGTATTCGCGACGCCGGCGCCTGCTCCCTACCCTCTTCGGGGAACAACTTGTTGTCCGCCCGACTCCTGGGATTAGTCCTGGCGACTTTGCCGTCTGCTCGCTCAGGGGGCCCTTTTTCCTGTTTCTTTTAGAAGGACGCGGGTGTTCCCCTTCTTTCCCTCGTCAGGGGGAACTCTCGGCACTCGTATCTTTGGAAAATAAACAGTTTTCTGGAAACTGCGAACCAGCTCCACGTCTGCTTTCTCGCTTCCTTCAGCAGCCGACATTCACGGCTGCTACAAAATCGGTGACCCGAACAATTCCCTTGTGGGACGAGGGACCATCTCAGTTATCGTTGAAACGTCCGAACAACTGGTGGTACTGATGACATCAGATATCCGGAAGTCCAAACTTCGATCGTCATTTTTTTGCAGCCGCGTGCTTTAAAATCAGCGTTCATCGGATAAATCCGAATTGTACAAAGTTTCACCGGGGAGCGCTTTTTGGAATTTTTTTGGATTATTCCGAAAACCCGGAGCCCTATCTATCGAGAACCACATACTCAGCAGACACCCGCATTCACATCGTCAAGCAAAGACGGCATTCTGCGAAGACATACTTCGCTACTCGCCCAATGCAATTGTTCGATTACACCGCTGGTGTGATGTTACTCCAGGTCGCACACCTCGCCCTATGCGTTTCATTCGGCAGCCCAGCACCCGCCTTTCAATGTCGCTAGCTCACGGAACCTATGTGAGCGTGTATGCCCGCCATCCCCTCCTGTACACGTATGTAAAGCGGCAACCACCGGTGACGATCGCGTGCCTTGATGGGGCTTGTCTGGAGGCGAAAGACACCAGTCCTGTAATTTTGCAACCAGTCTCAAAGCCCTGCGGTATGGCTGTGATGACTCCGAGACGGAAGAAGCTGATGGTGAGACTGTCCAGCATAGCTGTGCCGATGAACTTCCCTGACCTTGCCTGCACCGCCTCAATATTAAGACAGTCACCCCCCCCCCTCCCCCGAATTTGCCGAAAAACATGTAGTTTGACAATTTCTGCCTCACTTAGAACCCAGCAAGTTTTCGCACCGTACCGTCGGGGTTCTCTTTTAAAAGTGTATTCCTTTCCTTGTTTAGGCAGTCAATTCAATTGGGTAATCCTACGTCGTGAGACGACCAACAATCTACCAAACCTGGAAATCACGGTACAGCCAGTGTAATGAGCTGTATTCCGATGAAGCTTTCGATTATTTGAAGTTTACAGTTATAAGGCACTTTGATAACGATTGCCTAATGTTATGCGCAGTCCGTGGTGGGTAAAATGTGTGTGCAAAACCATTTTAGCAACGTGAATGTTACCACCGTGAAACATTCAGTATGAAAATGTCAGATGAGAAAAAAACTGCAAAAAAACTATCCCCTTTATTTTTAGAAATGAGAAAATTAGAATATCCTACAGCCGTTTCTACTTTTTGTACAGCTGCAAAAACCCAAACGGACAGTACAGTCGACTTTGCAGAAATCATTTACGTTGAATCGTAGGCTAAAGTATCGTCATTATTGACGACTAGACGTGCGATGATGTCCATAGTCATGCTAATTGGTTATCCTTGAAATTGTTCATTCCCATTAAAGGGACACTGAAGTGAATTTGTCAAGCTCCCATTTTTGCTTGCACTGCGTAGACTGGCTAAAATTAGCACACTTTTCATCGTTTATCCGGTTGACAAATCGGTAATTATTTTACAAAGCGCGAAAGAAGAAAAACTACCATGCGCGGTTTGCGGCGGCCGCACCAACTAAAGCTGTGACGTTCGGAGGAGCGGGCACCGTGATTGGACGATGCCCAAGGTGAGCAACCAAACAAGTTTCGGTTTCGGTTCTGTAAAACACAACCGGTGGCGTTGTTGGATGGGCATTCTCAATAACTCAGTAATCACCGTACCGCGCTTCTGCCATGTTGTGAGCTGTAAAAATGCATAAAGATAAGCCTCCCAGGACGGCTTGGAATCGTAGCATTCACTAGCCGAGACCTACGCAGTGCATGAACGCCCTCCGCGTACCCGTAGACGCCCAAATATCATGCGCTTTTCCCCCATATTTGGAGCTTGCCTCCCTCATGCCTGTATCGTGAAAAGCGTGTTCGCACCAGGCCAAGGGTCTGTTCATTCTGGCCTGTGCCCACTGCCCGCAAGCAGGCGGTGCTTATGGCAATAGCACGCCAACGAGAACTCCCTAGCGCGGCAGTGCCAGCCTGCGCGAGTTCTGTGGACTAGTTCGTGGAGCCATGAACGTTGCGGCCCAAAAAAAAGGTGAACTCAATATAGAAAACATCGGCGGAAAACAAAAAAGGTAACTTACAAAAAAAAGCACGTACCCACCGGGATTCGAAATCGCGACTTGCAAAACGATTGCGACGTCATACCAAGCGCTCCAACCAACTCAGCCACGGGGCGGGCTCGGCTGGACCTGGTAATATAAGGTATATATGTATAACCACTTTACACTTTTATTTACTTTCGGCATTCCAAGCAGCTTAGGTGACTATTTGTTTTGCGCTATTGCAGTAAGCGTACCCCGAGTTTCCACAATAGCTCACGTCTAGCAATTGCATTTCTTAGACGGAAAAGCATTCGCAGATGCATAGTCGTGCTGCTGATCGCTGTGCTTGTTCGCCCAGCGCAAAAAAGTGCTTCCCGCACCCTAGTTTTACGCTGTACGGTAAAAAGATCAGTTGATTTTATTTCCTTAGTACCTATATTGACTTCGCTGACTCTTCTCACGCCTTCAAGAGGCCTTATATTTTCCTACTGGCGTACCAGTCAGCGAAGCGCGCTTGTGCAGCGCTTGTATGAAGCGACCTTGACTTGGAGCTAGATACAGTGTACAAACTAGCCAAGTAAATAAAGGCACATTCTTCCATTCACAAACGTGTCCTGGCTTCGTTTCAACTGAGCGAACGAATTGCGACGACCCGTCGCCGGCCGGCGGACGAAACGCTGGGCCGACTGACTCTGTCTGAAAGCCGGGGAGCCGTGCAGTAGCGCAGCCAATTGCGAGCTCGGCTCCTCTCGACGTCACACGAAAACGCCACAGAAAATGGGCGAGCGTAAAGAGAGGGGGACAGCATTTTCGAATTAATTTTTCTACTAAATAAAATCGCGTAAACGCGCCCAGAGTGGTCGAAACATGGCCTCGGGGCTCCGGACTACAAGTTGCGGTAGTAATCCCGCAATGTTTACATATCACTTCAGTGTCCCTTTAAGGCGTGTTTGTTTCCGTGCGTACACACTAAGCAGAAGCCCGCGCGCACCATGTGCGGGCGATATGTGTGTATTGCGGTGTTTTCCTTGGGTGTAGTAAAACCTAGTTACGACACTGAGTAGTCAAACGGGAAAAAAGAGGCTCCCATTACGTGGTATCCAGTGGTGTACAAACGAACGTGTTAGTATTATATGAAAAAAAATATTGTAAGCCCACGTATGTACGCGTGCATGTATCATATACTGGCGTGAGATATTGAAGCGTACACGGCTAAACTACAGGCAGTACTTTACAGGTGTGCTACTGTCTTGTGATAACTAATTTAAGTTAAAAACTAATTTACGGCTGAAATTACGTCATGTTGATTTGACTGCCGGTAAGATTTTTAAGTGAGTCGATCCTTATTACCAAAACGAAAACAGGGGCTACCAAATGCATTCAGGAGCTCGAATTTGAACTACCAGACCAAGTTACAGTATTGTCGTTTCTAAAACATCTCGCTTAGACACACTTATTTCGATATTCTATGATTAATCAATAAACACATCCCCGCATTTGCTTCTCGCCTTCGCGTGCAAGAAGTTTTAAGTTGTTTCTTTATTGAAATAAAAGCAAGCGGATTGGACAGCCTCTGCTGCTAATGTTTGGAAGCAGTGGAATTGAGCCAATTTAATAGCAGATAAGCGAAGATCGGTTGACATATTATGCGGCATTGAATGTAAATAGTACCTCAAAAAGAAGATCACAAGGTTATACAAAAAAGCCAACAAAATCAGCGTCATCACCGCAAATAACTATTAAATGTGGCAGGCGTAATTCAGTAAAGAATAATTAAGGCCCCACGTACGCACGCGTGGGTCCGAAGGACTTTCATTTTTCTCCTCAGCAGACACCGATGAGTCTCAAAACTCTTTCGTTTACATGCAGCTTATATAGCTTTAACAAAGTTGAGAGAATATGAACGCTCGTTCAGTCTATATTTTCCGATTATTTATACGGCATTGTCGAGTACTATATATGCAATTACAATTTTCCTGTCGCTTCTGCGAGCCCGCACGGATGCCGCCGGCCGCCTCCGCCGGAGCGACCGGTCCGCCGATCACCATCTCCCGGCTTCGAACAAATTCCGCGCGGCGTCACTAGCGTCGCTGGAAAGAGCGAATAGCACGTACCCACGTGGGGAATTGGCCAAGAAACGGTGGTGTGCGGACGCCGGACCACCGCCGACGCCGCGGGACATACCCCCGAGCATAAGACGCTCCGCATCTAAAAAGGTCAGCACTGACAAAAGCGACAGCGGTTCCTTCTGTGGACGTGTAAGTCCAAGTGATGAAGTTATTGTAGCGCAAGTGGTGAAAGGTGAAATCAAGTGCCCCGATGTTATCTTGAAATGCCTCCTTCGTAAATACCTGGCTGCCACTGGTATTCCGGTTGATTGTCGTGTTTTTGTACCCTATGCGAAGACGGCAGCGAGTGAAATAACGTTCTTTGTCCATATGCCAGCCAATGTAGTTGATTGGGAGATTGCGGGGTTTAACGGCCGAAGCTACACCGTTTCTATGGTACGCGCCGTAGGGTTCGTTCCGGATAAATCTTGACCACTTGGAGGTCTTTAGCGTGAGCCACACACGGTCCTTTCCGCGTTTTGCATCAATCGAAAAGCAGCGGCCCGGCCCGGGTGCATGCGGCTGAATCGGGGCTACGGTTATATGTTAGAGAATGACGCTTTTTATACGCGTTGTTTAAGGTCCGGCAGGTGAATTGTGAAAACTCCAGTTACAGCTGCACGAGAACAAAATTTTGTTGTAGAGGCGCGGTCGTGATCTGACCACAGATGATTTGGCCGGTGGCCGAGCAGGGCTAAATTCAGTTGTAAAGGTGCCATACAGCAAACCACACGTTTGGTTCATTCGAAAGACCGCCTCGTTCTAACCATACTGTTGCGGAAGCTGCTTAGCACCGCCGCATTCCTTTCTCTCTTGTCTGCAGCCGGCCTGTCAACAGCGCGTCTTCGTGAAAAACGTTTTCGCGACGCCGGCGCCTGCTCCCTACCCTCTTCGGGGAACAACTTGTTGTCCGGCAAACTCCTGGGATTAGTCCTGGCGACTTTGCCGTCTGCTCGCTCGGGGTGCCCTTTTTTCTGTTTCTTTTAGAAGGACGCGGGTGTTCCCCTTCGTTCCCTCGTCAGGGGGAACTCTCGGCACTCGTATCTTTGGAAAATAAACAGTGTTTCCCGAAACTGCGAACCAGCTCCACGTCTGCTTTCCCGCTTCCTTCAGCAGCCGACATTCACGGCTGCTACAAAATTGGTGACCCGAACAACGCTTCAACGACACGCCGCGATGACCTCAGACGACAACACTGCTGCCTCCACGCCTGCAGTCATCGCCACAGAACTGAAGCTACCAAATGTTTGGCCTAAAAATCGAAGAGTTTGGTTCAGCCAAGTGGAGGCCCGTTTTCAGCTCCGACACACCACCTCGCAGTCGACGAAGTACCTTCACGTCGCCGCAGCCCTGCCCCCAGAAATCGCCGACGCTATCGACGACATTTTGGTTTCACCCAGCACACAAGGGGAATACGACACCCTCAAAAAGACGGTGCTGGACCGCCTCGAGGCGCCTGAAGAAAGCAGACTTCAGCAGCTCTTGTGTTGGGAAGAGCTGGGTGACCAACGACCTTCCCAATAGCTGCACCGGATGCGGCAACTACTCGGTGTGCACGCGCGTCAGAACGGCCAGCTCCCACTTGTTCGTGAACTTTTTCTGCAACGGCTGCCCCAGTCGGTGCGCGTGGTTCTCGCGGGTTCAAATGACACATCCCTTGATCGACTAGCGCAACTTGCCGATCGCATCACGGAATACTCTACTCCAACCTTCGTGCCCATAGCTGCTGCAAGAACACACGAGCAACGAGATCGACTGTCGCGCCTTGAGGAGAACGTGCAACCCTTACCGAAACCATGCAGCAACTTCTGCTATCTGGCGCTCCCCAACAGGACGAGCAACGCGGGGGCTTCATGTAGACGTTGACAGTGAGGTAGTGGGTCGGTGGGAAGCGCGGTGGTGGTATGGTGCGCACCGCTTTTTCAGGCGTCTCGGTTGCAGGGGGTGGCGTAGGCGTAGATATTGACGGCTGCTTTCGGTGTGCGTAGATGACCTCCAACCAGGGGTTTGGGCGGGGCACGTTCGTCCGCTGAGGTGGTCATAGTACATTTGTTGAGCGGCGTCTTCTTCGGTTGAGGTTGCGGGTGGCGGGTCGGTGCTTGGCGGCGGGAGCTCGACGCCGGCGTCGGCAGGCGTAGGCGCTCTATGGGAGTCGGAGCCCGTTTCCATCTCAGTGGAGGCGGCGGGTGGCATCTGTTGCACGTGCTCCGGTGTCGTGACGGAGGGCGCGAGCAGGTGTTCTTGCTGGGGCATGGCTGGAGAGCGGCCGCTCGTGCTAGGCCTGAAGGTAGGCCCAGCAGCGGTGGTGACGCTGGCAGAACTTGCGGTTGGCCTGTGTCGCTGCTGATGGTCGGCGCGGGTCAACCGTGGTGTCCGTCGGTTCCTGAGATGCTTGGGAATGGACCTCTTCCGGGGTACGTCACGCGGCGGCCGGGACGTCACAGAAAGCACACGTGCTGGGTGTGGCCGGGAGGGTGGTTGGCAAAACATTCGGACCGGCGCGCGGGGCGTATGCCGTGAGGCTGCATAAGATGCGGGCAAAAGTGGAGTTTTTGTTTACCTGCTGGCTTTTCTGATGCCGGTGGGCTGCTGTGCTCTCGGCTACGCAAATTTTGCGAGCAAAATCAGCGGCTTCAGACTTTTCGGAGTCCCCAAAGAGGTAAATTTGGCGTGTATTGTGCATGCGCGCAATGTGCCGAAGAGGCTGGCAGCCAAAGCAGCGACATAGTCTGCTCTTACTCGTAGCAACATTTCCCATTCTCGACCTTCAGCTGTTCTCCAAAGCGCAGTAATACTGCCTACATTGGGAGTCCATGCTGGTTCGTGCCATGAAATGATACTGTTTATCAACCATCTGCTATCATGCAGCACCAGCAGAAATTTGGTCAAGTGAAATAGTGCGGGGGGTAGGGGGCAGACGGAAATTTTCTTGCTGCGAAATACTGTCATGTTTTGAGGAGGTAGAGCACTGCATTAAAAACACAATGAATGCCTAACCTGCTTAGGCGACGCAAAATAAATGTTTCGACGAGGGATCCGCGATAGCCGCCTGCTGCCTTTATCGACAACGACAAGTTTGGTCTTTTGTTATGGGAGATCTGTTCAAGACGAACGAAATTCATTGCTTGTAAGTGCAATAAAGTTTTACCTTGATCAATTATATTCTGCCTTGAGGATGCGGCAAAACAGAGATGCTTGCCGTGCTCACCTGTAGCATCGTGTCTTCGGCGCGAGATGGGCCGCTCACGCGACTCGAAAAAACTCGAAAAATGTGTTCGCCCTTAGCGAACAGACTCAGTGAATGTATTCATTTGTTGCGTCCTCCCGACGCTTTCGTATGCAGCGGGCGTACAAGGACACCAACTTTAACTATCATGAAAGAATGACTACCGAAAATTATTTCAGTGCACTGTCGCAAGCTATGCGCACTAACCATATGTGGCTGATATGTTACTCTCACAATGACGATGAACCGTTTCGAGATTTCACCGCGGAAAAAGGTAACAAAACAATCGGTCAATCACGTAGAGAACGACATCATTGCGATATTATTATTGGAATAATTTTTGCCGTTTGCTCTTCATATTTTCGTTTCGCTGCTGCTTATTTTACTTTTTAATCCTTTCATGCTTTACCTTTCCTTTTTCCACTCGACATGAAATCATCGTGTGCACGCCACTGTCTACGGGCGACGCAAAGAGACCAAGAACATATAGCGTTTACGCTGCCTGAGGCACCACGCTTAGCTTAAGCGGACCCCGAAAGCAACAATAAATAAGCTTTCCTTGGTATGTGTCCGAACACAAAGAATCTTAAAAAACATTCTTGGAATGCGTCGCAACAGCACCAACCTTAGGAATGACTCGGTTAGGCTGTTCTGTCGCGCCCTCATCATCCGAAAGCGTCGCCCTTCAGTTGACCGTACGGTAAGCGAAAGTGTTGCGGATGTTGTAGATGCGGAAAGCTACATGGATATGCGACGGGCACAGCTAGGATAGCTAGAACCCCACCTGCAAAGTGGGCGGCCAGTGACGGCCCGAACCAACGGCACATCGTTCCTTTCGGGCGCCGCGCGGCCAGGCCGGGCCGTTGGCGCAGGCGCGTTCTGCCAACCGCCACCGCACTTCGCGGCCGCCATCAGGCGCCACCCGTCGCGCACGTGCGCTCCCTGACGTCACGTTGTTTACATACAGGGAGAGGTCTCAATGGCAGTGGTTAGCGCGTGCACGTCGAGTAATCGCGTATAGAAGACGAAAAACGGGAGTCGAAACGCGGCGCGGGTGCCTGTATCGGCCCCTTGGCGGCGATCCTCGCGACATCATTTTTAAATGCCGAGCATTTCAGCAACTCACGATGTCACCCGCGTTGACGTCCGTAGTCGTAGTCCGCATCGCTCCCCCTACACTATATAAAAAAATACTACTTACCGGCGCCAGGTTTCGATCCCACGACACTGTGGGCGGAGCGCAAGGTACATAGTGCTCTACCCACTGCGCCACAAAGCCGACACAGAAAGGAAGGTTACGAACACGCCTTATATCCTTGACTCATTCAACCGTCGGCCACAGGTGCGCCCTCTCCCCCGCGTCCTCCTCGCCTTCTCTCCACTCGCAACGCCCTCTCTCGCCGCGTTCAGTTCGGGCGCACAACAGGTGGGGACGTGAGCAACACCCTCTCTCGCCGCGTTGGGTTCGCGCTGAGCAACAGTCAAGCAACAGTTCGAGCTGAGAACAGTGTGTATGTTCTCCCTCGTCCTTCGTTTTTTCGCGCTATTTTGCTTCAGTTCATAATGAACCAACTGGCCCCACTTCAGACATTAATTCAGAGCAACAGTCGGTTCGCGCGCAAGAACAGGTGGGGGCCCTCGCATCGCGCTCTCTCGCCGCGGTTGGTTCGCGCTTAAACAACATATGTCGTTCGCGCGCGCTCCGGTCGCTAACATCTGTAGCGTGATCGTGCCGTCAACATCACGCGTTCGTGTGGTGGCGCGATTTCGGCGCTATAACACTCTCTCGCGAGGGGCATTCGATTGGATTGGCGTGGATTATGTTAGATTGTGTTGCGTCATAGCCGCGCCACGTTGCGTCATAGCCGCTCCACGTTGCGTCATAGCCGCGGCAGGGGGTTCACGGCACGTTCCACGTTTCACCATCGACTTCACCGACAATGTCTACGCTGGAAGACAACAATTACAACAACAACCAATACGTAATCCATACGACTTGCAGGCGCACCCCCGCCGAAATGCTCTGCATTGGATCGTGCCCCTCGCGAGAGGGATGTTTTCTTTTGATTTTGCACCTCGTGTATATAGGCACGCCTGAGATCGCAACTCGCACTCACCATTAGCGATCGCTCTCTCGTCTCCTGGGGTTCAAGATAGGAATAGCCTTAGCGAAAAACGCTGAAATCTTTATATGTGGGATGAGGTGTCGCTGTCCCAAATCAAGGAGGCCAATCCACCGAATTTTACGGGTGTACCCTACGAAATACTATCCGGCGCCTGGTTTCGATCCCTCGACCCTGCGGGCGGAACGCAATGTACATAATGCTCTACCCACTGCGCCACAAATCCGACACAAAGCCGATGCAGCGATGGCATAGAGGTAGAACACCCGCCTCGCGTGCAGAAGGACCCTGGTTCGAATCCCGGTGCCGGACGGTTCCCACCGGATAAAAAAATCCGCGTATTGATGGAATTGCACAAAGGGGCTTGGGGTGCGGCCTGACCCCGGCGACCATTCCCGGTAATGCACTCCCTCACCAGAGCAGGATTGGCCACCCTGGTGTAGTAACTGCCACAACCTCCCATGAATACGCCAATTAACCCTCGGCCCTCAATCCCCAGCGGCTGCGAAGCAACTGACCACGGCGGCGGTCAGACCTGTGACGCAGCAAAGGGTGCTAAGAATCCCTGGATCCGGACAGGCCGCCAATGGAATCTGAACCTGGCAACGTTTAACGCGCGAACCTTATCTAGCGAAGCAAGTCTCGAGGTGTTGTTCGAGGAATTGACGGGCATTAAATGGGATGTGATAGGGCTTAGCGAGGTTAGGAGGGCAGGCGAAGCATTTACGGTGCTGAAAAATGGACACGTCCTATGTTACCGGGGTCTAGAGGACAGAAGGGAACTGGGAGTGGGATTTCTAGTCAATAAAAGCATAGCTGGCAACATAGACGAATATTATAGCATTAACGAAAGGGCATCAGGTCTTGTAATTAGGCTAATTAAGAGGTACAAGCTCAAGGTGGTGCAGGGCTACGCGCCCACATCCAGCCACGACGACCAAGTAGTGGAACGCCTCTACGAAGGTGTGGAATCGGCAATGGCCAAAGTAAAGACACAGTATACCGTAGTTATGGGGGACTTCAATGCTAAAGTAGACAAGTATCAGGCTGGAGACAAGGAAGTTGGGAACTATAGTCTGGGCTGTAGAAATAGCAGGGGGGACCTACTAGTTGAGTTTGCATACCTTCTTCTGTAAACGGGATAGTCGGAAGTGGACCTGGAGAAGCCCGAATGGGGAGCACAAAAATGAAATAGACTTCATATTATGCGATAACCCTGGCGTCGTGCAGGATGTGGAAGTGCTCGGAAGGGTAAGGTGTAGTGACCACCGTATGGTAAAATCTCGAATTAGGCTAGATCTGAGGAGGGAACGCAACAAGCTAGTACGAAAGAAGCCGATAAATGAGCTAACAATAAGACGTAAAGTAGAAGAATTCAGGATCGCGCTGCAGAACCGATATTCCGCCCTTAACGAGGAAGCCGAGCCTACGACACAGGAAGCCAGCGATAACCTCACACGCATAATCACGGAGTGTGCAGTATAAGTCGGGGGCACTATGGCTACACAGGATACTGGTAAACTTTCACAGGAGACGAAAGATCCAATCAGGAAACGGCAAACCATGAGAATCTCTACCGCAGCTGACAGAATAGAGCTCGCCGAGCTCTCGAAGTTAATCAATAAGCGTAAGACAGCTGACTTACGGAAGCATAATATGGATAGGATCGAATACGCTGTAAAGAACGGAGGTAGCCTGAAAGCAGTGAAGAGACGTCTTGGCGTGGGGAAAAATCAGATGTATACACTTAAGAATAAGCAAGGCAATGTCATCACAAATAGGGATAAAATAGTCACAGTGGCCGAGGAGTTCTACAGAGATCTGCACAGTAGCCGGGACATACAGGATAATGCCGAACGAGACAGTAATTCAGAGGAGATAGACATCCCACCAGTAACGACCGAAGAAGTAAGGAAGGCTTTGAAAGAAATGAAGCGGTACAAATCACCTGGTGAAGATCAGATAACAGCAGACCGCTTGAAGGATGGCGGAGAAATTGTACTTGAAAAACTGGCAAACCTGTATACGCAATGCCTAATGACCGCAATGGTACTGGAATCTTGGAAGAACGCGAACATCATCTTAATCCATAAGAAAGGCGACATGAAGGACTTGAAAAATTACAGGCCGATCAGCTTACTGTCAGTCGTCTACAAGGTATTTACCAAGGTAATCGCTAACCGAATCTCTGCAACCTTAGATTTCAGTCAACCTAAAGAACAAGCAGGGTTCCGTAAACGTTATTCAACAAGGACGATATTCACACGATCAATCAGGTGATAGAGAAGTGCGCTGAGTATACTGAACCCCTATATATAGCCTTCATAGATTATGAGAAAGCATTGACTCGGTCGAAACCCTAGCGTCATTCAGGCATTACGGAACCAGGGGGGTAGATGAGCATTATGTGAGAATACTAGAGGATATCTACAATGGGTCTACAGCTACCATCATGCTCCATAGGGAGAGCAGTAAAATACCTATAAGGAAGGGTGTCAGACAAGGAGACACAATCTCTCCAATGTTATTCACAGCATGCTTACAAGAAGTATTCAGAACGTTGGATTGGGAACAGGTGGGAGTAAGGGTTAATGGAGAATACCTCAGTAACCTCAGATTTGCTGATGACGTTGCCTTGCTAAGTAACTCGGGGGACGAATTGCAAAGCATGCTTTCCGCACTGGTCGAACAGAGTAGAACCGTGGGCCTGAAAATTAATATGCAGAAAACTAAAGTAATGATCAATAACCTCGGGAAAGCACAGCAGTTTGAGATAGGTGGCGAGGCAGTGGAAGTGGTAAGCGAATATATCTACTTAGGCCAAGTTGTGACCCCAGACCCCAACCATGAGGCAGAGATAATTAGAAGGATCAGAATGGGGTGGGGTGCATATGGCAGACATTCTCAGATAATGAATAGCAGCCTACCATTGTCGCTGAAGAAGAAACTGTATGACAGCTGCATCTTACCAGTACTCTCCTACGGGGAAGAAACTTGGAGGCTCACTAAGAGGGTTCAACTTAAATTGAGGACGACTCAGCGGGCAATGGAGCGGAAAATGATAGGTGTAACATTAAGGGACAAGAGGAGAACGGAGTGGGTCAGGGAGCAAACTGGTGTTAAAGACATATTAGTAGAAATTAAGAAGAAGAAATGGACGTGGGCAGGGCATGTAATGCGAAGGCAAGATAACCGCTGGTCATTAAGGTCATCATCAAGATAACCGTTGTTCATCGCTCAGCAACACGCAATCCCGATCCCACGTATGAGAAAGGGGTGGGTGGGCCAGCTGTCTATCTCGGACATTTCGACGCAGCTCATGGGGATAGAGAGGGAGCGCAGGAGCCACCAGCAACGAACAGGATATCCCGAACTAGCGGACGCCCTACACAGGGCCAGCGTTTTCAGCAACCTGCAGCATTGAGATCGGAATTACCACTTTTTATTCCCTCCCTCCATCCCTTCCTCTCTCTTTTCATCAGTTCACCACAAGTGGAACGCTCTTCTGGCGGAAACTATCGAGGGTGCTCCTAGTCTAAAGAGTCCTCTAAGCGGCGAGAGCCATAACCCCTTCCGCCTTCTGCAATGTTTCCATCGCCCTAATCATCTGGGATGCCGGTCAATCATTTTCATAGCCAATCGCATCGATGGTGGCGAAGGCGGCTACGTGCCCCGGAGCGTACGTAGCCCCCAGCAGAACCAGCGCGCGTTCCTGCCGCGAGCGAAACATGCCGGCTGCGCGGCGTCTAGTAGTTGGATAGGTGACTAATCTACTACTGTCTACGCCACGTGTCTCAACCACGAGGCAGAGATTATTAGAAGTATAAGAATGGGGTCGAGTGCATTCGGCAGGCATTCGCAGATAATCAATGGCAGCCTAATATTGTCCCTGAAGAAGAAAGTTTATGCAGCTGCATCTTACTGGT